>BSBK01004914.1:792500-935647 GCA_027943335.1 Chamaecyparis obtusa | reverse complement strand
ATATATATATATACATATATATATATATATATACATATATATACATATATATATATATACATATATATATACATATATATATATATACATATATATATACATATATATATATATACATATATATATACATATATATATATATATATATATATACATATATATATATATATACATACATATATATATATACACACACACACACACACACACACACATATATATATATATATATATATATATATATATATTAAAATAATATATTTTTAATAGTAGGCCAAAAGATAGAAAATGGAGGGAAGTGAATTTCTAACATGAATTTTATGTGAAAAAACTTTGGCCCTAATTCAATTCCTTATGCCTCTAGTTTACAATAGAGGTCAAGCACTTGTATCGAAGTTGTATCCATTCTATGAAACATAACCAGATTCATCTCCTCCAAACCCCATCCTATCATTTCCTTAGGGTTTCTTTGAAAATTTTAGTTGAGGCTCTTCCTTATCAATGGGACTCGCAGTTGCAACTATTTTGTGAAGAAATAGAGAATCCAAGCAACATGAACAATATGTAAGCTACTATGCATTCACTTTTCTTGATTAATTTTTAGATGATGTGCCTACATGTATATTTTCAGATTGTTTGGGCAATGAAGCTTGTTTGTGGAGAAAATGTTACACAAAAATTTGAAAATATTATTTAATGTTTTTCATAGTACTGCTAGGGTTAGGGATTTTGTGCTTGACCGTGACCATGTTTAGGATTTAAGTAATACAAATCCACAAAATCTGAAGATCACTTGCATACAAAAACCTATTACAAGGAAGTAGAGACAAGAAGAGGGAAAGGGTTTGACTCAAAAATATGAAGAAGAAAATATCCTCAAATAATGAATGAATAAAATATACAATGGATCATCCTTATAAAGGAGATCAAAAGCCTTGAAATGCAAACCGTAGTGCATGTAATAATTAATTAAATTATTACAAGACTAATGCATGCAACTTTATATTTAAAACAACTAGTGCATAAGTTTAAATCAACTAGTGCATGTGTGCTTAAATATAAACAACTAAAAATAAAAGTGTTGAAATATTAAGAAGGGAGTAAAGTTAATTAATATAATTAATACTTTACTCTAACACCCCCCCTTAAGATGAGCAATAATACAACTACAAACAATGCAAGAAGAAAGAAAAGAAAACTACAGTGCTGAAAGTATAAAAATGGGTCCTGACAACATGGCCTAATGAGGTACCCAAGTACAAAAGAGAGTCTCTATAAAGTGGAGAAATAGAGAAAACCACATGGGAAAAAATCTACTCCAAAAAGAGACAAAAACTAATCTGAAGGACTGAAGAAGCCTTCAAAACTAAGAATGTTCCAAAAAATAGGAACAAGAATGAACATGTAGAACATCTCAAATAACACTACTCAAATCAGGAGACAAACAAAGGCAAACACCTGAACTCAAAGATATAGATGTCATAAACACCAAAAGTCAGAAGAGCTGATCAATCAAAGATGGAAGAGTGCCTCTAAAAATAGGAAAGAAAGAGTGTCTATATGGTAAATGATCCATCTCACCGAAATGCATAGGTACCTAGCCACTGCATCTTCCTAGTACATAGGAACAAATATTGAATACATAGCTCACACTATCGAACCAAGGAAGTAGAAGAATGATCAATAGAACCCCCCATAATGCTGACAAGAGAGAGGTGATAAGTACATTGAAAAGAGTGCCAATAAGAACTGCATCGTGAAGAACCAGGAACATTGACGATGCATAGAAATCACAAGAACAAATAAAGATACCCTAAGGCTAATGTTGTGGAAGGAACACTCACTTGACAAAGGTAGATGGAAAAAAAAGGTAAACATGAACCCCCCCATGGAACTTTATAATGGAGTGCGAGCACAAATAGCACAAACATGTTCAAGATTCCAAGCATGCAATAGAATGACACTTTATCTTAGTGCATGTGTATAAAAGAATGCTACAAAAGTGAAGTATGCACAACTTAAAGAAGAGAAAAGGTTGTTGAAACAAAAGAACAACCTAAGAAGAGCCATCCCCTAACGGGAAGAGATCCCATGACCTATAACATCCAAGATATTCACTAGATTGCAAAAATGTAAAAAATTGAATAAAGTATACCTAGAGAAGAATCTAGAAAAATGACTCATAGAACTAGAAATCTCTCAGAACAAGCTTTCCAATGATATCTCGCTTTCCCAAAATGGAGTCCGGATGCACAATATAGAGCTTCTACAGTGCAAAATTGAGCATCTAACTTTGACAGTAAAAAAAACCATCAAAAAGGAAAAATCAGAAATTCAAAACTCTAGATCTGGATAGATCTCAGAACTAGCTTTCCGACGATATCTTGTTTGTCTAATTTTGACACCATATGCTCAAGTTATGAGCAAAATACCAACTGTTGTGCTGGAGGACCCAAATGGTGTCTAAATGTGCTGATGTCAGCACTTCACGGGCTTAAAATTGACGGCCAAATGGCAGTCACAGAATGCAAGCCCTCCTGGGGCAAAAATTTTGCGCCCCTTGTCACCATATGACTAGGGGCCAAAACTGCATGCACTGGCTTAAATTTGACTGCCAAATGGTCATCGTCGACCAAAATGAAAAAAATAAAATAATTTTTTTTGCAAAATCGCATGTGTGCCTCGGGATTTGTGCCAAGCCATTAGGATTTTCACCTCGATTTGCATGCCAAATTTTTTTGGGGGTCTTAATTTGTGTGTTAGATAGCAAAATTTTTGCCTCATTTTGCGTGCCAATTTGTACAAATTTTACCTAGGGAAGTGTGCCAATCTTTATAATTTATGTCTTGTGAAGCGTGTCAAACTTATGGTACCCAAGAAAGCCCCAAAATAAAAAATTGTCCAAATTGGACGTGCATTATATCAAAATAGGGATTTTTGGGTGCTGCGAGCTCAACGGTGAGGTCCATTTGAGCTCAAAGTGCACCAAATTTTAGGGACCCCCTAATTTCAAAGAAAAGTAACCAAAAAAGCCCTAATCTAAATTCTTCAAATGTGAACAAGCTATAGCAGATTAGGCTCTGATACCATGTAGGATTTCAACAATACAAATCCACAAAACTTGAAGATCACCTACATACAAAAACCTATTACAGGGAAGTAGAGACAAGAAGAGGGCAATGGTTTGACTCAAAAATATGAAGAAGATAATATTCTCAAATAATGAATGAATAAAATATAGAATGGATCATCCTTATAAAGCAGATCAAAAGCCTTGAAAGCAAAACCGTAGTGCATGTAATAATTAGTTAAATTATTACAAGACTAATGCATGCAAGTTTATATTTAAAACAACTAGTGTATAAGTTTAAATCAATTAGTGCATGTGTGTTTAAATATAAACAACTAAAAATAAAATTGTTGACATCTTAAGAAGGGAGTAAAGTTAATTAATATTATTAATACTTTACTCTAACACCATGTTTGTGTCTATAGCAATGATGGTGAAGTGAATGGGCCTTTACATTGAGACTAGATGTTTGCTTCTATTTAAAAAAAATTAAAAAATATTAGTGAACAATGTGTGTGCATTATCATGTGCATAAGATTTTTGCAGATTGAAGCCAATATATCGAATGTGGTTTGGGCCTCTAGTTCCCCTTTTTTATTTCTATTATGCTAATAGGAGTCGTGTGTTGGCTTCTTTAAATATGAAGATGCATAAAAAAACTATGTGTAGGGTTAACACACAAAGTATTGTGAGTTGTTGTGGATGGACAATTTTGTGTGAGAGAACAATTTTGAAAATGTTATGCTAGTCATTAGGCTTCTAAAGCTATGTAGTGCTAATAAATGAGGGGTTTTCATATTTCAAATAAAGTGGCTTTTCCAAGCTATATTGTGATATCCCTAATCCATAATATTAAGATGCCTTCCAAACTTGTCATAAGTTTGTTTTCCTGATACCTATTGATTGTGTTAAATAATTTTCAAGTAGTGAAGAGATTCATGAGAGGGTGGAACTTGATACCAATAGAAGTGATCTTGTAATTTTAAATTCCAATCTAGGGTATACCTCATGTGATACTCAATAGAAAAAGTTTGATTAGGTTCTCACTTTTCCAAGTAAACATGAAATCAGATAATTTGCATCCTATTTATAGGGGTAGAAATTTCTCTATCACAAAAATATGAGGTACATTGACATATATGGCTCATCCAAAATGTAGTTTTGTATCAACAAAAAAACTAAAAGAGGGAAGGAATTATGATAGCATCATCCCCCATGGTTGAATGTTTTTATGGATGCTTCATGGATTTTAGCTATCATTTTTTTTCTACTTGCACATCTAGCTTAAAGCCCCCCCTTCGTACTGCAACACTACAACCTACCCCCTTAAGTGTCATAGACCCCTCTTTTCAAGGGTTTGGCATCCAAACTTATCATCCAATTTGGAATGGACTGTGCTTCTTTGCTGACATCCTTGGGAAGGCATAGATAAAGTTGCCTATAATTTTTTTCTTCTTGCACAACTACTTTAAAGACTCTTCCTCAGTACTGCAATGCTACAACCTACCCTATAAAATGTTGTAGATCTCTCTCTCCAGAGGTTTGGCATCCAAACTTCTCATCTAGTTTAGAAATGGACAATGCATCTTCTGTTGACAACCCTGTGGGGGTATCAACAAAGCTGATTGTCACGTATCATAAATTGGCTCTCATCAACAACTTCATGAGTGTTTGGTCCAATGCACTATGAAATTATCAATTATATCATTGTTTTAGTCCATTTGTGAGAAATTAAATTCTAGGTGTCTGACCAAGGATAACTAGGTGCATGTAATACATAATATTATTATTTGGTGTTTTAAGCTCAAAGTTTCTCAGAAGGATATTTTATTTAAAGATGGTTTTAACAAAAATAAATGGATTAAAGAAATCTTTTGATCATATTGCTCAAAAAGTTGGAGGACCTATAACATATGTAATGGTATGTTTTCAATGGCTCAAAGGTATCTATTGCAGTCTTGTAGGGATATTAAAGGCCCATTTATCAAGACTCTAGTAGGGATTGTCACTCTTGCAAAACCACCTCTTTAGATGGCTCATAAACTAAGGTTCATATGTAGCTTCTAGTGCTGATGAAATATATAGAAAATGTTGATTGGGGGTGTAACCAAACATGCCCTCTCTTATTTCATGGGTGGGAATGGATATCTTTGAAACCTATTTCTAGATGATGTACATTGATTTTATTATTGTATCAATAAATCATTTGAAGTGATTTCAAGTTTCAAGATGTGGATAGTAGTTATTGCAAGAAAACCCTCAAGTTAGTTAAATAAATTGAAATGATTGAAATATAGGCACATACTAGATTTGATTGAAAAGGATTTATAGAACTTTAAATCATTGCAATCTATAGGTGTAAATCTAATTCCAAAACTTCTTCCTATATACATATTTTCTTGTGCATCTGTGGAAGCTTTGTCTGTGTGAGTATATATAGGAACCAGGTATGGACACCATCCAAGGCATAAGTGAGTAGATATGTTTACCAAACTTTTTCATAGAACCAAATGGAAAATATGTAGGGAACCCAAACTTTATTAATA
Organism: Chamaecyparis obtusa; assembly: GCA_027943335.1. NCBI lineage: Eukaryota > Viridiplantae > Streptophyta > Pinopsida > Cupressales > Cupressaceae > Chamaecyparis > Chamaecyparis obtusa. The sequence continues at coordinate 930,031 of BSBK01004914.1, read as the reverse complement.
TTGAACTTGTTACACTAACTTCCATAATTATTTTCAGGCCTTTACAAAATATATAGACCTGTGGTAGCCTTGATTCAACAACATTTTGTAGTTTTTAGTGATATAATGGCTACTTATAAATGAATAAAATGTACCTTTAGTTGTAAAAAACAACTAATCATGTGATGCCACATCAGTTGCACAAGTATGGGTATCATTTTTGTACAACCATTAGTGATGCAGAGGTAAGAGTGGTGGACAAGGTTTTCAATAAGTGAATTATTCAACCCAAGAAACTCAATGCTTCAACTATGCTTCAAATTATGATTTCACCCTCCCCAATGGAAAAAAATGACAAAATAGGTCTATTTATATTGGATTATACAAGATTCATATGGTTAATGGGTTTACAACAGCACCCAACACTTCAATCTTGAGCAGTCTTCCTAAAACTATTGTTCTTTACTGAAAACAACCATAGATACTTGTAATCCCCAACAACTATCTAAAATAACATTTTAACAACCAACCATAGCAATCTAAAACCTCTCATATCCTTTTGATTCATTAACTCAACCTTTGAAAATAAATAAACCAAAATACACTACCTTGCTGTCCTCCTAATAGCCTTGGGTAAAGTCATAATAACTTTTGAACTCGATCAAATTTATTCAATCCCTTCGATGAGTGTAGATGAAATTATTTTTGTTCATTCTATCCAAAGCACATAAAAATCCAACGGTTCAATCCCAATATATTGCCCTTGCTTCAGACAACATTTTTTGCAACCTTCATTTCTGAACTTTTACCCTTTCTCCAAACTGTGATCACTCTTTTCCTCTATCTCATCTGAATATACATGGTTACAAAATATGATACAAGGTTAGTTAAATAAAATTCCATGGATTCTAGGCCTTTGAATCCATGGAATGATCAATGGTTGCCAAAGAAACTCAAACTGTCAACTGCAATGTAGAGGAACATTGTCTTATTGTGCAATGAATGGAGAACCAGTCATGGAAATTGACTTTCAAAACATCTAAGGTGTTTGATAATACCTTCCAAGACCCCTTGGTTGATTTGTAGGCTTGTTCCAACTGAAGATCACATGAAACACTATATAAACAACATCAAAATGGAAAAGACATAGTCCTCCTTCACATTCACAGTCACTGTTACTTGAACCAGCGTACAGAACAGTGAAGTAAATATTCCTCAAAGCATTCAATAGATGTAAATAATCCCAAGACATATAATTTAAGTTGAGGTAGTAGACTAAAGCCTTGGACATCAGATAAGGTTTATAAAAGCACCCCATTTACAAAGACACTAATCAACTTGTATTTTCCTATTAACTATTTTACTTAAGTTACAGTATATTTGATATTTTTAATAGAGTAAAACTATTCACCATGATTGATTGCATTCATCATTTTTGACTGTCATTACTCCCTATTAGGATTAAACATATTGGAATGTGTACACTCAAAATGTGCACTTCTCTAAGTCTTTAGTTCCAAGAGCATCCATGAATTGGAAGCCTTGAGAAAGTGACTTAGAGCTCCCTAGGCATGGAGTGCAAGGGTGTTTAGAGGGCTCTAAGATAGATCTATTAAGCATGAAACCTTGCTAGTAAACCATGCAATGGGAGATTCAATGAGACAAGGGAAAGAATGCCACTATCTTCAAGAATCACAATGAAAGATGTAATGCAAACTATGCTAGAATGAGAATGCAAGAATGCAACTATGCTATGAAAATGAGAGTATTGCAAGCCTTTACCAATTAAGTTATGTGAATTAAGCTAGAACATGAAAGGAACTAAGCTAAGAATGCCATGAAAACTAAGCTATAATGCAAGTATGAAGACTAAGATGCAACAAGCTCTCCAAAGCTCCAAAGTCACCAAGAAAACCTGCAACACAACATTAGCATCAAGAGTTGTGATCCTTTGAATGAGAAAAGAGCTCTCCTTTTAAAGATAAATGGACTGTGGAGATTAAGATGCAAAAGATTTGATCAAAGGTGGAGTTTGAAAGTGGGATCAATCCTTGTGCACAAAGCTCCTCTAATGAGAAAGAAGTGTTGACTTTTGTGCCCCATGTGAGACAAAATGACCTTTTCTTCTTTTTTATAAAATAGGAATAATGGTTTATTTGTGCAACTTAGGATAAGAGGAAAGTGGAGGCTTTTCATTTAATAAAAGGGGAGGGAATTCCTTTTAATTAAATAAAGACTTAGGATAAAATGGTTAATCCATAGAATATAATTGAATAAATGATAGAATTAGGATTTGATCAAGGAAATTGATTTAAATTGAAAAATATTGCAAAGCATTGATTTAGGAAATTGATAAATTGGTTCCATCATTTGATAAATTGAAGAATGGGGCCCAAAGTCTAGGCGACCATTTTAGGGTGCATACATTTGCCCCTCTTTGACTAATGTGTGATCTTCATGGGAACACATGTAGTCAAAGAATGAAGTTGAAATGTGAGATCAATTTGGGATCAAAAAACAACCTAGACGTGTGATTGATGGATGGGAACACATCAAGACAAAGATAAGCTGATTGAAAAAGACAAGGCCAACACCCCTGTAAATAGGTAATTGTCAAGTCTCAAGCAAGGTTTAATTAATAGGCTTGATAAAGCTGAATCAAGGATTGAGGTTTGATAGGTACTGTCCCCTCGTGATCAAAATTGAAATTAGGTAGAGGAAATGCATAAGTGAGAGCAACATGATCAAATCACTAGAAATCATAATCGAAAATGAAAGATGATAGAATAACCATCAAGAAGTGAAGATATGCCCTAGTTTGACTAGGTTTGATTGAGAAAGATATAGGATAAAGATGAATTCAAACCTCAAAGAGATGAAGTGAAGGAGATGAGTGAAAGACTAGGGTAGTGAGACAGATGGAGATGAAGAAATAAAGATGCCCTAGCGAAGATCGAAGGATCAGGCCTCAAATGGTTAGCCAACTACGAAGGAGGATAAATTTTAAAATGCAATTTTGACTATCAAGATGAGCTCAGATTTCAATTTTGATCCTAAAAATGGATCTACGACATCGAAATTAGGCAGGGGTGCAATTTTCATGAAATTCTGAGATGTTTTGAAAATTAGGTCAAAAGGTCAAAATGCTATAGAAGGGGTTAAAAGGTCATTGATGACAAGAATAGAAAAGGATGTGATGTGAAAGATAAGAAGTGAAAGACATGATCAAGAAGAAGTGAAAGGTGAGCATAGTTGAATGACAAGTCCATGAAAGATGAAAGGAGAGCTCTCTCCAAATGCAAGATGCAAAACTAAACTAACATGAACTTAAGAATGCAAACTACTATGAAAAGTGGTTTACTTGCAAGGTTACAAAGCCGTTAGACTCTAATAATCATCATCGAGCTTTATTGGTAGCATTGCAGATCATGCAATATGCACTAGTATGACTATGGGTATATGAATATGATCTGTATTAGATAGATATGTGGGAATCCCACCTAGGCACCAAAGACATGTAGGTCAAGATGACTAGTGCAGTGAGGTTCCCTAAGTTTAGTATAGAAAGATTATACTTGCATCAAGACACAAGAAAGTCAAGATGACTATAAGCATGCACTTGTAGAAAATAGTCAAGGATAATACCTTCTAGATCCTAGTGTCAAGTGGAACAAGCATGAATTCTCATGACAGTTAGGATCAACAAAATATACCCACAAGAAGAAAATAGATAAAACATGTCCTCATGCCCCCAGTCTTCTAGCTAGGCATCATCAAAAGCTATTAGGGAGAGAACACTCAACAAAGAAATCATCATAGACAGCACACAAAGAAATAAAGTCAATCATGTCTTAGCGAGTGAAGTGTTTAAGTGAGTGTGTGTAGGTCATAGAGTCAAACTTTGAGTATAGCATATGCCAGTGAGAAATATCGTATCATTCTAGACTGTTGGTAAGATATTTGATAAGTGTTGAGAAATACTTGACACTAGGAAAGTGTTGAAAAACACAATTGGGGAGGTGTTGAAAAACACCATTTGCAAGGTTTCCTAAAGACCAATGCATCCAAGAGACTAAAACTAACACAGTTATGCCCCCTAGAAGAAGACAAAGACCAATTCCAAACCAAGGAAACAAGGACAAGGCATGATGGAGAAAGGCTAAGTGTTGAGGATGCGTGCTAAGAAACAGGGGTGCAAAGGCCTCAAGCAGTGTCTATTTCCAAGTTTTCACCATGTTAGCACAAGTAAAAATTTCCATGGCTTTAACATTTTTCTCCTGGCCTCTGCAATTATTTTTCCTATTTTTGGCCAAAACCATAGACACATATTCAAATTATAGTCATTTGGGTTGAAAACCCTAGTGTGCCCTAGCCCTGTTCTAATTAAGCATTACTTTTTGGGCCACTTAAAACTGATAAAGGCATGTGCGTTAAATATTTTTCACCCCGCGGAGGTTTCAGCTTTAATTTTTCCTAAGTTTTCTTTCCCTCGGCGGGCTTTACTTTTCCTAAGTCCAGCGCTCTAATATTTTCTAATTTTTCTAGCCTTAATTCTTTCTTGGGCCTGGCTCTAACAACATCTTAATCTAATGGTTTTCGTAAGTCCGCAAGGGGGTGTGTCATATGCTTGTGAACTTACGATAATTGTTCATTCTTCTTTGTGACGTAACCTTTCAATTTAGTGGGTCCACTGCCAGGCGTGCGCAGTTGGCATTTTCTCATTGGTCCATGAGGTGATGTGTCGATAGTTGTCAGAGGGTCCTATGTTAGAGAATCTGCAAAGTGGTATCAAAGGATTGATGTAATGGTTGTCTGATGTTCTCATAGAATCTTTTAGCTCTATACAAACTTTAGACAGCCGTTGATCTTATTTCAAGCGGGTGGGTCCTATGTCAGAGGTGACTGGGTAGAGATGACAAATGCTATGATGACATGTGGTAGCTTTCAAGTGGGCCCAGGGTTTTCAAAAGTTTTTTGGCAGCTCGGACAAGGGTTTAGCGGCACCGATAGAGTCTTTAGTGTTTGCGCATTCTCATAATATTTTGGAAGAGTTCTAAACTTTCAGTGAATGGGTGAATAAGTGTGTTCACTGAATCTCATATTAGTTAGCGGTGCCCTAAATTTCTCAGTGAATAAGAGAATGGCTTCAGTCGCTAGTTTTCCAAATGACTAAGGGTAAAAAGGTTGAAAGTTTAGCCGAGAATTGTGGGACCATTTTGCTAGGTGTTGCGGACATGTTAGTTTTTGATTGGCCATGGTTTCAAGGAATGCAAACACATCAGTGGGCCCGAGAGATTCTAAAAGGATGCTGAGATGGAGGATCTAACGATTGTCTAATGTTCGCATAGAATCTTTTGAGGCTATGTGAACTTATGACAGCCATTCGATTAGAACCTTATGAGGAGTGGGTCCAAATTACTACGTGGAGCCTTTTCATTGCCGACATGCTCAGTTTTCATTGGTCAAGAGTTTTTTATGATGTGGAAAGGGATTTTTAAAGGTTTTTGTTGACTGTTGTAAGATTCTACGAGCCACCCGATCTATCAGGAATAAGATAGATCAACGGTCCTATTTTAAACTCTGGTCGGTTACTATTTTTATTTGAATTCAAAATTCCTAGAGGGTTTTTCTAGGGTTTTGATGCAGAAGGTTGTAAAATGAAGCGGTGGCCAAGAATTTATTGTTTCAAGACAAATTGCAGTTGGGGATGGATATAGAAAGTTTGAATTACGGTGAGAATCCAATTTTGTTCCTGATGATGCCGTTCCAGTTGAGTTTCAAGGTTGAATAATTGCAGGAGGGCATTCTTTGCAGGAGGGACAGCGTGATGATAAAATCAGATTTGTTGAAAATGAGCCATGGATAGTATTGAAGATTAAAAGCATGTCAGCTCAGTTGCAAAATATCTCATCTGTTTCATCAGTGTAGTTATTGTAAACCCTTGAAGGTGGTTGTAAAGTCTTTTAGGTTAAATTTTGTAACCCTAGAATGATTGGTTGCTTGTTGCATCTCTTGGTATAAAGGGATTTTTCATGATCATTCTAAGGGATTGGAAGTTTAGGTGTTAAAAAGATAGAATTTCTAAAACCCTATCTTTTCAGTCAAGGATTGTAATTTTTGATATCATCTTATCAAACAATAGAGAAGAAGTACAAGTTGTTCTTATCTTGTAAGCTTGCTATTTAGGATACTGTATGCACATGGTGAAAGGTTATACTTAATACAAACCTTAGATCTTTGCTCTCCTTTTCTCTATTCTTTGAATCTTTAAATCTTTGCATAAGGTTTATGTGAATGTATTGATGCTTTGAGTTCCAACCCAGAGTTAGATTAAATATTGCTCAAAGTGGAATATGTGTTCTTGGAATTTATTTGAAGGATTCTCATAAGTAGGAAAGACTTGAAGTATTTGTGTTTATGTCTAGAGACCAATTTCAGACACCATTGTATCCATTCTTTTCCTTGACATCTTGCCCAATGGATAAGGCACTGGCCTATATTCTCCTATCTTTGTGTTGAGAAGAGTGATTCAAACCTTGTAATCCCAATCATTAAAATCATTACCAGTTTTTACTTTTATTTACATTTATGTGTTGTCCTACCTAGTGATGGAGGGTCAATGAACAATAGGTTGTTGTTTAGTACTCTCTCACTGTAACCATCTGTTGAAGGATCCAATATTCAAATAAGGAGTAGAGTTAGAACTATCAGTCAGAGTTAATATTATTGTATCAGGTGCACCCGCCTTGGTTTTGCAGAGCCAAAAGTAGAAGAGGGTAGTCTTATCCCTATAGTTGGTCCAATTGCTTATAGATTGCTCACATTTGGAACTAACCAATCCTTAACATCCATCATAGGCATATTGGTATCTCATGGAGTGTAAAATCCTATCAAGGAACCAACACACCACTTGGCAGATTTTTTAGGATTTTTTCAATTTTTTTGTATTTTTGCTACCAAGGCACCTATTTCTAGGTTTTCACGAAGGCACTTTTTCTATTTTTTTTGAATTTTTTGCAATTTTTGATTTCTTGTATTTTTTCAGGATTAATAAATATGTACAAAGGATCCCCCCGATAGAACATGCATCATGGATAGAAATTCTTTAGGTGCAAGAGATTGATAGGATCAGGGAGCTTCTCTCCCTCTTCACTAGATAATAAATAAGCACTTGTCCCAAAAGCTGCAGTAATGATGTAAGGTCCAAGCCAATTAGGCTCAAATTTTCCCTTTTGATCTCTATGCTATTGATTCTTAGGATTTTCACATAGGACAAGATCTCCCACTCGAAATTATCTAGGGTGAACCTTTTTGTTGAAGGCTTTAGACATGTGCTTTTGATAAACCCTCATATGGTCAAATGATGCTTGACATTTCTCATCTAGAAGTTCTAACTCTTGGAGTCTCATAGCGCGGTAGTCTTCATCTATAACTAGACCTTTGAGGGAAACTCTAAGTGAAGGAATGTCAACCTCTAAAGGTAACACTACTTCAGCACCATAAGTAAGGGAAAAAGGAGTAGCCTCAGTAGGAGTACGAATACTCATTCTATAATCCCATAAAGCTAGATTTATCTGTAAATGCCAATCTCTACCATTCTTATGAACTATTCAATGTAGGATTTTAAGAATGGTTTTGTTTGATGCCTCTGCTTGACCATTTCCTTGTGGGAAGTAAATGGAGGACCAATGTTGTGTAATCTTGAATTTCTTGTAGAGTTTCTTAAGGTCCTTATTTTTGAACTAACCTCCATTATCAGTGATAATCTTAGAAGGCACTCCATATTGACAGATGATATGGTTTAGAATGAATAGAGAGACTGTCTTGCCCAAGCCAATAGAAAGTGGGATAGCTTCTACCCATTTAGTGAAGTAATCAGTAGCAGTAATAATGAACTTGTGTCCACTTGATGAGTTGGGATGAATCTTCCCAACAAGGTCAAAGGCCCAACGCTAAAGTGGTCAATGCGATATAGAAGGAATGAGCTCCCTGCCTGGAGCATGTATCAGGTTACCATGTTTTTGACACTTTTCACATGACTTTGCAAAAGCTACTGCATCCATCTGCATCATAGGCCAATAGTACCCTACCCTAAGCAACCTTCAGGCCATGGAAAGACCATTGGAATGTCCCCCACAGATGCCCTTGTGAATGTTAGCTAACACTTGATCGGATTCATCCTTTTCTAAGCATCTAAGAAGTGTTCCATCTAGACCCCTCCTATAAAAATCACCAGAGATAAGGGTATGGCAAGAAGATTTTCGAGTAAGGTTTCTTCATTCAAACCGGTTAAAGGTTTCAGGAATAATGCCATCACAAAGGTATGAGTAAATGGAACCATAACGGGATGACTCACGACCAACAAGGGTACAAACAACATGGCTTTCTTGGGAGTCATAGATAGGGTGATGTAGCTCTTCCACTAGGAATTCAAATCTGGATTCATGTTTCTCTAACTGAAGGAGTGAAAAAAGTGTAGCCATAGCATCAGCTACTATGTTTTCTACTCTAGGGATTTTCTGAAATGTGACAAATGTGAAATATCACTTCAAGGAATCAACCGTTTTCTTGTAAGGTGCCAGTTTCTCATCTTTTGTTTGACAGTCTTCATTGATTTGGTTGATTATCAATTGTGAATCCCCATAGATGTGCAACTTTGTGATTCTCCATTCTATGGCCAACTTAAGTCCATTTGTCAAAGCTTCATACTCAACAATGTTGTTTGTACATGGGAACAATAACTTGTAAGACTTAGGAATCATATTCCCATGAGGAGAAACAAACAATACACCAGGTCCTGAACCATTTTGCATAAAATATCCATCAAAGAACATCTTCCATGTTCTCTCAGTCATGTACATGAGGTGCTCATCTGAAAAGACAACTTGAATAGGTGCACTATCTTGTAGTGGGAAATCAACCAATTGATTTTCTATTGCTTGTCCTTTTATAGCTTTACGCTCAATGTACTCTATGTCAAACTCTAATAGGATCATCATCCACTTAGCAAGTCTACCTATGAGAGAAACCTTATCGAGTAAATACTTGAGTGGATTGATCTTTTCTATGAGGTGTATTGTGTGCGCAAGCATGTAATGTCACAAATTTTGAGAAGAAAACACCACTGCGAGGAAAGATTTCTCAATACCGGAGTAATTAACCTCATATGAAACAAGCGTATGTCTAATGTAATATATGGCTCTTTCTTTCCCATGTTCATCAAGTTGAGCTAGTAATGCCCCCAAGGAAGATTCTATTGCTGAAACATATAGAATAAGTGGTTTCCCTGGGATAGGAGGCATTAAAATAGGAGGACTGGCCAAGTATTTCTTGATTTGATCCATGCTCTTTTGACAATCCTCATTCTAGACACATTTAACTCCCTTATGTAAGGTTCTTATTGAAAGGTTGAGCTCTATTTGCTAGCTGTGAAATGAACCTCCTTATGGATTGAAGACATCCTTGAAGACTCCTCATTTGACTGATGTTTTTAGGAGGTGGCATATCCATGATTGCTTGGAATTTTTCAGGGTCTACCTCTATTCCTTTTGCTAAAATGATGAATCCTATAATTTTTCTAGAGGTGACACCAAATGAACACTTTTTAGGATTTAACCTTAATTGAAATTGTTCCATGCAATCTAGAATGACTTCTAAATAACCTAAGTGTGTGTCTCTTTTCTTAGATTTCGCCAAGGTTTCATCCACATAATTTTCCATGTTTTTATGCATCATGTCATGAAAAATAGTTGTCATATCTCGTTGATAGGTGGCTCCTACATTTTTTAATCCAAAAGGCATAATGTTCCAACAATAGGTACCCCATGCATAAGTGAATGCAGTATTTTTTTAATCTTTAGGAGCTATCTTCATCTGATTATATCCATAAAAACAATCCATCAATGAATATATCTCATAACCCATGGTCATGTCCACTATCATGTCTATGTTGGGGAGTGGAAAATCATCCTTTTTGCATGCTCTATTGACATCTCTAAAATATATGCAAATGCGAATGGACTTGTCATGTCTAGAAATTGGTACAATGTTTGATATCCATTCAGCATAGTCAATAGCTCTTATGAATCCTACACTAAGAAGTTTCTCTAATTTTTCTTTGATTGGAAGAGCTATACATGAGGATGCATTTTTCTCAATTTCTGTTTGACTGGTTTTACACCTGGAGCTATGGACAAGTGATGCATGATAAGATTAGTGTCCAACCCTGGCATATCTAAGTAATTCCATACAAAATTAATCTTCTTTCTCTTTAAGAATTTGATATATGCTTCCCTTTATTGTGTTGACAAGGACTGAACCAAGTGTACTATTTGTGGAGCCTCATTTGTACCCAAATTGACTAGTTGTGTTGGCTCAACAAGCACTGAAGATCTATCTTGAAAGTAACTCAGGAGATGATCAAGTACCTCATTGTTAGGCACCTCAAAGAGGTTTTCACCCTTGGATACGTCATTTATTTTTGCTTTTTTTGGTTCTGACACCACCACACAATGGTTTTCTCCATCAAAACTCTTATTCATTTTATTCTTTTTTATTTTTATTTTGTGACTAAGGTACTTGATGTCTAGCTTTGTCATGCTTGTAGCTAGTTCACTGGTGGAAGAGACTATGGGTTCAATGGAATTCAAGTAACAGGCTATCTCATAGCCATTTTCAAAGTTAAGAGTTTAGGCTCTTGATAGCGTTGGGACCAATCAATGAGGTTAGGATGAGTAAGGGGTAAGTCAATGACTGGTTCAAGGTTGTGGACATGAATGGTATCATCTCTAGTGAATGAAGAGTCAGAGTCTGTCGAGTATCCTTCTAAGCTATCCAAATCAAGATTCATTCTAACAAGTGAAGCATCATCCACTAAGGCAACTTGTGGGTTCAAATCCTCTAATTCTACATGTGACTCATTAGCTACCTCAGGTTGAGAACTATAAGTATGGATGACATCAACATCCATGTAAACTATGGAAGAATCAGAGAGAGAGAGTCCCATTCATACTCATGTGAATCTATTTTTGAATCCCGACTGGGATGTTTACACCATGAAGGTTTGGGATGTCTTGATATGGAAGATCTAATGTCATTGAGGGTAACATCTCTCTCCATCAAACAAACAATAATATTTCCTTGGCGTTCTCTGATAGGATCTTGTATATCTAACTCATCTTGTTCTATGTTTTCAACTGTCACATGAGCAACTGGATTATCTAAATCTCCCCAAAGGAGATTGGTGGAAGGGACCTAATCTTCACACATATCTTGCTGGTTTGTCAAATTGGGCATGTATATTGGTTCATCTTCACTATCCATCTCATCAAGGATAGGATCAGTGTTCTTTTTATGATTCTCAAATCCTAGGCCAACCGTCTTCTTAGAGTTGCATCCAAAAAGAGCATGATCAAGAGGTTCCACTCTAGCATCCAATCTATGACTAAGAGGGCCATGTCTTGGATAGCCCATATTTTTGACAAAAGTATACCCTCTTCTATAAGCCTTGGAAGAGGAAGAGAAGTTCTCATTGTGCATGTATTTATCTTCTCTATAAATCTAGTCTTTCACAGCCACCTCTTCTTTCTCATCTTGTATAGGTATTGAGGACTCTAAAAATATGCTAAATAAACTCATGGCTGAAGAGGAAGGTCTCATTTCTTGTGAAGGCTTGCCATAAGACCTAGGTAAAATTGGTAGCTTTGTAAAGGAGTTGAGTTGATACCCCCTCATACCAATGTCCATTGACTTAAACTTATCTTTACACTCTACTAGGGTCGCATTGAAATCTTCTACTTCTTTGTTGAGGGGAACATGAGTCCCTGCTAAAATTATGTTAACAGATAAAGTGCTATCCCCTGGTATGAAAATTTCTACTCCATTGTAGGGAGACTTAACACACTGGTGATAGGTAGATGACATTGCTTTCATATCATGAATCCATGGTCTACCAAGTGAGATATTGTATGCAAGGGGACCAACATCAACAATTTGGAATAAAATATCCTTTTCAATAGGACCACTCCTAACAAGAAGGACGACCAACCCCTTGGAACTTCTTTCTACCTCATTATAGGCTTTGATGGTGATCTCCTTTCTAGTATCTATGACTTGTCTAGAATAACCCAATATCTTGAAAAGACTCAAAGAACAAATATTAAGCCTAGCACCCCCATCTATCAACACATGCCTGACATGGGTTTTGTGAATCATGACTTCAATATGAAGGGCAAGATTGTGTGGGTGGCTCAAAGCTTTGTCATCATCTTCTGAGAAGGTTAGGTAATGAGGGCTGGCAATATGGTTAACCATGTTTTGGAATTGGTCAACGTCTAAGTTTTTAGGGACATTTTCTACGTGCAAAGCATCCTCAAGGACTTTCTTGTGTCTCAGGGACAACTCTAAGAGCTAAAAGATCAAAATCTAAGCTGGGGTTCTTTGCAATTGATCTACAAGATTATAGCTCAACTTAGGATTCATTGTTGGTTTTCTGGTGACATTCTTGGATGCCACTTTCTTTGGTTTATTGGTTTTACTTGAGATGGGTCCTCTAATGACAACAAGACCTTGACTTCATGTGACATCATTGAGAGCTTGGGATGACATTCTAGAGTTAGGACCCCTTAGCACCACAACTGGTTCTTCATCAAAGATAGGAGGAGAGTCAATGTCTAGATCATAACCATAGGGATCTTTATTTCTCATCATGTTGACAATATTTTCTATAGCTGTGTAAGTGTAATTGATCTCAGCCTTTCCATTCTTAGGTTTAGAGGTTTCCCCCTTTTCATACTTGGGAAAAGGCTCTTTGAATGCCTTATGATCAGCATTAGTGTTCAATCCATCTACCTTAAGCTTGTCACTCTCAATGAGATCTTGGATGATATGCTTAAGTTTCCAACAATGTTCAATATCATGTCCAATGCCATTGTGGAATTTGCAAAAGGCTTTCTCATTCCACCAATGTGGCTTAACTTCAGGTATGTAAAAATTTGTTGGATCTTGAGGATGCACAAGATTGTTGGCAATGAGTGTCTTGAAGACATCCTCATATGAATCACCAAGATTTTCAAATTAACACCTTTCTTTCTTAGGCTTATCTTGATATCTTGGCTTATGCTCTTGTTGGTTAGAGGCATTGAGCTTCATGGCCTGAACAACACTAGACAAATGAAGAACACCTTGATCTTTGGGTTGAGAGGAGTCCACAACTCCATCATTGACCACTTGTTTGTTATTATTCCAATGTGAGTTCTTCCCTTTTTCCTTGTTAGAGTTGTTATTTTGACCATTGTTGTTGTTTCCATATTTGGTCAAAATTCCTCGTTCTTTCAAAACATCCTCAATCCTACATGTAGTTTCAACCATGGTGTCAAAGGAATCAAAAACCATCTTCCTAGCTTCATACCACATTTTGGGAACCAAATTGCTAACAAGGATGTCAATCTTTTCATTTTTAGGAATGGTCCTAGAGTAGCGAGAGCATTGTCATCTCCACCTTTGCAAGAAAGTGACAAAGGATTCACCTTGATTTTACTTTAAGTGGCATAAGTCCAACATGGTGATAGATCTTGGAAGGTTATATGCAAAGTGCTGGACAAATCTATGGAAAAGTTCTTTGAGAGTCTTGATGGGGGGAGTTATGTTGGTGAACCATTCCATCACTTGACCCTTAAGACTCCTTAGGAATAATCTCATAAGGTAGGAGTCATCTTGATGGAACCCACAACTCATAATATAGAACTGAAGCACATGATCATGTGGATCTCCATTACCATCATACTTGTCATATTGGCGGATTTCCACCTTTCTAGGAAAATCCTTCATACTCACACTCTTGTCAAAAGGATTGGGATAAATTGAGTCAAGATTGAATGAGATCTTGAGTGCTAGCATTTTTTCCATCATACTCTTCATTTGTTTGATCTCTTCTTCTTGAGATGGGCCTTGTTTCTTAATCTTTTTGTCCACATCAAAGTTGTAGGGGACCCTAGCACCTTTTTTGATCAAACTCTCTAGGAACTTATCTTTGTTTTTCTCCACATACCTCTCCACATACTGCTGGAAGAGTGGTTCTTGTTGCATTTTCATGAAGTCTTGAGAGTTGAGGTCAAGACTTGAGCTACTTCCCCCATATTGTGAACCATGGTGAGCATGTTGAGAAGGTTGTCTTGAGTTCCTAGGAGGTGTTTGTCTCCTATAATGAGCATGTTGTGAAGCCCTTCTTCCTCTAGGGCTAGGAGATCATGAAAGTGTTCTTGAGTATCTTCCACTTCATGGAGTCTTGGGAGGAGTGGGTGGAGAAGAGTTGTTTCCACCACCAACACACATGTTGTTGTATTGATCCTTGAGTTGTTGAGCCAAAAGCCTATCTTTTTCTTCTTGTGCAGCTCTCCTTTATATATTTAATAAGGCTTGTCTTTCCAATTCTAGGAGTCTAAGTTTCTCTTCCTTTGTAGCTTGTTCATCTAGGAAGGCTTTCTTTTCACGCTCAATTCTCTTGAGTCTTTCACTTGTGTATCTTGAAGTTGTTTGCAGCGGTGAAATTGGTCTTGAATGTTTAAACAAGTCATTGGTATATGTTGCATTGACATGAGTAGCATAAGGCTCTTCGTATTGATTGTCATGTTGTGATTGTTCATCTTGATAGGATTTCTGCATTTCCCTTTCAGCCCTTTGGTGTGCATCCAAATACCTAGTTGACATAAGGGGTGAAAATGGTTGATTTTCATAAGAGGAACCATCAAACAGAATATTATCTCTATCTTTCCAATATATTGTCAAGATTTGTATCCCTTTCTTCCCTCTCCCTTTGAGTCATTGTGTAACTCATATCCATATCTAAAAGAGAAGGTGCTAAGGATGTGCTCAACTCACTAAAATTTCTCTTGGGATCAAACCAAACTTATGAGGTATTCCTAGGGGATTGCTCAAAGATGGGCTCTTTTCCCTTACGTTTTTGGTGAGTTTGGACTAAGGGTAATTGGTCAAAGACTACTTGAGGTCATTTTCCTTGATTTAATTGATATCTTGTTGTAACTGACATGAAAGAAAGGGCACTAGGTGAAAGATGACCCTAAGAAACATTGGTACCAAACTAAGATAGTAAAAGCATTCAATTGTCCAAAAGAGAGGTGATAAGATAGAATTTTTGCAAGAGGTATAAACCAACACTGGCACAGAGGTGCCCAATGAGTGGATAAGTATCCTAACACATATGGATCAGGAGGATAATTTACCCAAGTTATATTTGATTGAATTTGATTTTATACGGAACCAAATTGGACAAGAGATTACTAAGACTCTCCAAGTGTGTTATCAAAGGATCTAAGGGTTGATCTTCTCAACACGGATAATTTCTAACTTACCGATTCTAAGCAAGGTCACTTGTGAAATCATAGATTTATAATTCAAGAGGTCAAAACATAGGAACCCAAGGTGCAAATGGGCTTCTAACAGTGGGGTAAGTAACCTACTAAAATCCAGATCAACCAAGGAAGACTGGAAATGATACAAATTAGTTTTGGATTGTAGACATCAGTAGGATAGAAAGATGACTTTGTGCAATAGTTTGTAGGGTAGCAGGATGATACAGTTTGACCAAATGATGTTTCATAGGAAGCAGTACAATAGGATCTAGGCAGTTGATATGATAGAGTGTATAGCATGCAGGCAATACAAAATCAGCAACGAAGTATCACATGATAATACCTAGGCAAGTGTGCGATGATTATTTAGTATCACATGATGTTTGACCAATGAATGTGTAAAACCTAGTTTTGAAGGCAATTTGACTAAAGTTGCAGTTTGATAAGTCAAATTTATCGATTTAAAACACAGTAATAGAAGAACATAGATTGGTTTTCAAATAGTAAGGGATCAAACGTGTCATAAAACACTTGAACAAGGGCAAAGGAAACCTTGTCAAGACATGCACTTGGGATATCAAAGAAAAAATAATCCTATGAACATTATCGTGATGTTTTATGTTCAAGAACGTTTACATGGGTAGATCATAGAGAAGACAATTCAAGCACTTGCTAGCCTAGAAAGACAAAGGCTCAATACTCAACAACTTGGCCCACACTTGATGTCCCATTGCCTCACACAAAGTGGTTTCCCACAATAGGTATTGGCTTTGTCATGGAAGTGTCAATGACACAACCAAAGGAACACAGATGGTGAGTGTAAAATCTTGGGGTGATTTGATTAGTCCACTAGGATCGATCCTTGCACCAAGATGTTGAGCAGAAAAATTGGGTAGCTTCTATCTAAAGTTCGTAATAAGGGACTCCATTCGCAATACCCCTCTTGCTCCCCAAAGGGACTCCTTACCTTGCGGAAAGTAACAGACCTCACAAACATAAGAGTACCTTAAGCATTCTTGCTTAGCATTTTCCTCATGGTCACAATCCCACAAGTACTCACACCAAGAAAAGACAAGTATTATGTCTACCAAGGTTTTGTGTCCTTGATAGCCTTGATTTTATAGTGGGTCGGAATAGCCGGGTATTAGCTTGTCCCCACTTGGGTCGTTCCTCTTGATTGCTCAAGAGCAGGCCTGCTAAATGATTCTAAACTAAACAAGAAGTGGATCAAAGTTTGAAAGTCTAGATTTCTGGTTCACCACAAGGGTGAAGAGCATAATCTCCTATCTCAAAAGCCTTTCCCAAACACACCAAGCAATGTTCAATTAGCCCTCTTTCTTTCAAAATCTAAAGATGGGTCAGGATTTTTGGTTCAGCACAAGGGTGAAGAGCATAGTGTCCTACCACCAAAAGAATCTAATGACAAGATATTAAGTGCCTAAGAAAAATGAACTAGTGTAATGCCACACTTAAAAATGAAAGCAAAGAACAAGCACTTGATTGTTTTTATGATTTGGGCAGCCCTGCAAGAAAGATTAGTAGCCCTTGTGCATTTAAAGCTTTGACATGTGTTCTTTTAGAAAATTATGCAAGCAATTAGGGCACACCTACAAACACAAGTTGTTAGGCCCACAAAGGTTAGTACAACAAAAAATAAGTAAAATCTGCAAATGAATCTCTGTCCTAACATAGAAAATCAAAACCAACAAGCAAACAAATCCAAATCTTGCAAAGAAAGAGCCAAATCAGTCACTGCCAGGCCTAGGCGACAGTTCTGTCAGAAAAAGTTTCACACGATACTTTGGAGTATAAGAGTGCAATATTTCTTTTATAGACGATACTTCACACTACTTCTAGGCAACAAAGTGTAATATAGTAGTGCAACAGAACTCTCTATGGTCATATGATACTCTGACTGGCAAAGTATCACACGGGTATGTAAAGAATTGTCGTACAATACTAGAAGACTATCATACGATACTCTGTCATAAAAAACAAAAAAATAGCCGAAACAACAAGCTAACAGTGACAAAAAAAAGTGTGGAAATGAAAGAAAAGAAAGGCAAAACATAAGTGTTCTGCCCCACACTGGGTGCCAAAAATGTACACTCAAAATGTGCACATGTCTAAGTCTTTAGTTTGAAGAGCATCCATACTTTGGAAACCTTGAGAAAGCAAATTAGAGATCCCTAGGCATGGAGTGCAAGGGTGTTTAGAGGGCTCTCAGCTAGAGCTATTAAGCATGCAACCTTGCTAGTAAACCATGCAATGGGAGATTCAAAGAGACAAGGGCAAGAATGCCAATATCTTCAAGAATCAAAATGAAAGATGTAAAGCAAACTATGCTAGAATGAGAATGCAAGAATGTAACTATGCTATAAAAATGAGAGTATTACAAGCCTTTACCAATTAAGCTATGCGAATTAAGCTAGAACATGAAAGAAACTAAGCTAATAATGCCATGAAAACTAAGGTATAATGCAAGTATGAAGACTAAAATGCAACAAGCTTTCCAAAGCTCCAAAGTCACCAAGAAAACCTCTAGCACAACATTAGCATCAAGAGTGGGGATCCTTTGAATGAGAAAAGAGCTCTCCTTTTAAAGATAAATGGACCATGGAGATTAAGAGGCAAAAGATCTGATCAAAGGTGGAGTTTGAAAGTGGGATCAATCCTTGTGGACAAATCTCCTCCAATGAGAAAGAAGTGTTGACTTTTGTGCCCCATGTGAGACAAAAAGACCTTTTCTTCTTTTTTATAAAATAAGAATAATGCTTTATTTGTGCAACTTAGGATAAGAGGAAAGTGGGGGCTTTTTATTTAATAAAAGGGGAGGGAATTCTTTTTAATTAAATAAAGACTTGGGATAAAATGGTTAATCCATAGAATATAATCAAATAAATGATAGAATTAGGATTTGATCAAGGAAATTGATTTAAATTGAAAAATATTTCAAAGCATTGATTCAGGGAATTGATAAATTGGCTCCATCAGGCCCAAAGTCTAGGTGACCATTTTAGGGTGCATACAGAATGTAGCACTGGTAGTTTAAGTTTCGAGTTTTTTTCTCAATGTAGGTTTTCTACCCTATTTTTTTGTTTGTGAGAACTTGCTTGGAATACAATTAATGAAACCATAATTAGATACTGTCCATAAACTATTTAAACTTATGATTTGAGCTATAAATAATGTAGTTGTGAATTAACCTTTGTTTGGGATCCATGTGCGCTTCCTACTTTTATCATCAAGAGATGGAAGCACCCAACCAGGATACACATATAGTCACTATATCAAGCAGCACATCCGAATATGCACCACCTCTTGAATAGAATAATGTTGCAGCTGGCTTAGGAACCCAGCTCTGTCTTTATTCAACAAGAATTTAATTGTTGTAGGTTGTTTGTGTGCACAACTTTCTCAGCAACCAGACTTTGACATGGGGCTTAACTTATGTTGGTATCAAACACATATTCTAATCACACCCAGTAAGAACTATACTGCTATGGGATCTTTGTGACCTCCACTTTCTCACTAAGTAGACTTTGATCTACACGCTTACATTACAGGGGAATCAAATTCACCCCAACTCTCATAGAAAGAATTGAATCATGGTAGGATCTTTGGGAGTGTAGATTTCTCATGAACTGTACTCCAACCATGGGCTTGTACTTTAAAAAAATTTAGGGCACAATACAAAATTGAAGTTACCACCTCTTGCTCATCTTATTGGTTTAAAATTTTAAAATATTGCAAACACTTTCCAGCTTCTTTTATAAGATTGGAAGCAAAGAGAGAAATCTATATTTACAAATAGAAATCATCCTCAACATTGATCTACTCAGGATTTCGATGTAGAAACTAGTATTATTTCTGTGAAGTAATTAACACAAACTAGATTATACAGGTGAATCTACTCCACCATCAAATTAATGACATCAGGAGTTCAAGGTTCCTTGGGGATTAATGCAAATTCAGTTTTCTTTCAATATTTAGAAAAAGACCAATGCTATATATTTGTGTGTGTGAAGATGTGAAAATATTTTTACCTTTCCAGAAACACTCTTGGATTGCTTATGCATGAAGACCTGATAGCATGCAGTACAAAAATATATTAGAAATTAGATATGAAAAGTAAAAACATTGAGTAATGATTTCCAAGTTTTAAATAAAAATAAACTGACCTCTAAATATACTGGGAATTGATGTACTAAAGTATACTCTACATCTTCGCAAATTCCAAATCCAATTTCTAGGAACTTCTATTGAATGCAAGCTTGTTCTGTGATCAACAAACACCTGTAAGGAATAAATCCGTTTGTTAGAATATATTTTAAATAAGTTGCATAGTATTGTGCTGCTATCAGTGAGACATATAGTTTGGATTCCTAGTTGCTGATGGGAATACATCATTGGGACTTCATCACTTCTATTTGTAGTTCTCCTTGTAGCTTAGTGAATCTGAAAATTTAAGTTATCTAGTGTAAATATCATTATATGCCCTATTTACTTTTTGAGAAACTATTAAAGCTTCAAAAATAAAAATCTTCATCCCTTATTGCAAATTTAATCTTCAAAAATAATCTAAATTTGTAATTCCAGCATATTATTTCCATTTTTGCTTCTGATCTTGGGTGTCACTTTGATGGGAGGGCTTGGATTCATCGATTTTTTCTCAAATAATTTTTCCTTGTTTGCCTTCCATCCTTGACTTGGGCCAATAGACTAACTTGGGTGCCAATTAAGCAGATTATCCACAAATATGTTTTGAATTATTAATGCTATTTGTGAGCTTGTATTGAAGTTTTGTAATACATGGCATGATCTCAGTGCACCATCTTCCTTTATAATTGTATAAAATTAAATAGATCCTTAGGCTCTTTAATTAACATCTTTTGAAATACTTTCTTGTACTAGTCTTAGCAATTCTCATCAGTACTAGTTAACCTCTGAAGTTGAATGGAATCGAGTATATTTTGAAGCATTTAAAATATTGTTCCATGGCATACTCTAGTTCTTAGCATATTATTTAATGTGTATTTTCAATCTTGAACCTCTAACTGCTTGCATCTAAGATTAATCATGTTTATTTTAAAGCTTGTTTCATAAGTCCTTCGATTTGTGCTATTTTGCTAAGAATTGCTTAAGTGGGCAACAATATCACCTTTTTTTTTCTTTTGCTTTAGATAATCTCTTCCACTTTTCACTCCCAATACTTAGCATTAGAATAGGGGAATTATCCTAAATCTGGATTTTGCTGTGAATTTGAAACAATTAAGAGCTTCCCATTGTCATGACCTAACTGTGTATGCATTTAATTAGATAGGTAGACGTGTAAATACATAGTATTCTAATATATGTAGATATTGTATTGTTAGTATTGAATTGAGTTTCACTTCTATTTTGTAGACTCGTGATTTAAGTTGTGAAAATGTAAGTTCATACAAATTTGATGTGTGCATTTATTATCTATCATATTATTTACCTAAAATTAGGCTTGAAGATCCTTTATTTGACATTTTTTTCTAATCTTAAGCAGAACAAGGGCATGTCTTTGCAACTGGTCTGAATGATTATGGGAAGCTAGGAGTACCTTTTGTAACAAGATATACTTAGGTAAATGCAACTCCATTGTAAAGAGAGGTCTGTCATCAATGTTTGATTTCCTTTATCTCTTAGGTCTAGTGTAGTTTACATGTCTTTATTACTGTTAATTTAAGGCATTTAGTGCTGAATCACCCATGTGAAAGGGACAAGAGTTAGAAGTTGTGTAGATTACCATCTTGACTTGTCATGATTTCAACTATTGATTGTGTAGTTTCAATATTTGCATCTTGGGTCTTTCTTAGCATATTCATAAGATTTTAGACTTTTTGACTAGTGTAGCTTCATAGATAACATTGAGGGATCATGAAAATACTCACATTTTGGTTAGAGGTATGAGTTATTTAAAACAAGGCAACTAAAAAAATATGAATCGACACATATCCATTGAAATTTAAGGAATGAAATATAAAACAAAGTAAAACTTTAGATGAGTTTTTACTATGAAGATATTTTTTAGGAATGCTAAATGAGAAAATTGTAACATTCATGCATCATTCAATTTCTACAATTATAACAAAATTGTAATTGCAATTAGCCTGATATAGTCCAACCTAATTAAAATTTGTGCAAAACATGTAATAGGTTATGCCATTATTCAACCAACATTCTATAACATTAGTTCAAATACTGAAAGCAAAATGAATCTAACATAGAACCTATGTGTCCATGCAGGAATGGTAAGAATTACCTTAATAGTTTCTCAAAAAGTAAACATAGCATTTATTTGATATTTGCTTACTACAAAATAGAATTATTAAAATAGTGTATATGCAAAAGTTGGTGACGTTGTAGAGCCACTTTTAGTAGTGAATCTTCCTAGAGATCATAAATGTTAGTTAGCATATTCAAGTTACCTTTTTAGTGGTGAGGGAGGTATATAAAATGTTGAGGCAGAGCCCTTAGTGAAATGAGATCCTGTTTGTTCTTACCAATGGTGAGCATGGAGGATTCTATGGCCATGTTCCTTCCCCTGTTAGTAAATGGATATCAACCATTTCCTAGAGTTTGGTATTTCAAATTTGGTAGAATGGATTACAATTATTAATAATTTTGATAGAATGGACACCCTTAGAAAATGGATTTCACCCATTCCGTAGAGTTAAGGTATTGGAAATTTGGTAGAATGGATTACAGATCTTGGAAAATTTGGTAGAATGAATACCCCTAAATAAATAGATGTCAACAGTTTCTAGATTTATTTCTTGATGAATTTAGTATAATTAATATCCTTTGAAAATGGATATCACCCATTCTAGATTTGACTGTGTAGTTTTTATTATAGTTCAGGTATAGCAAATTTAGTAGAGTAGATAACCAGTTACAAATCATTCATCATGTACCCATAAGTTGTAGAAGTAAACATACATCATAACAATTTTCTAACAAATCCACATGGAGAAATGCTCAGATAGACAAGTGTGTGGTTATTGTGAAACCAAATGTAGGTGTAAAGATTGTGACATCAGAAAAAATGAAGAACCTTAACATTTTTGTCAATTCTTCCAGCTCTTACAAACATTAGAAATGCATTTTCACAGCATTAAGCTCTATAAAACCTTCTAGTTTTAGAGGATGCTTAATTAGAGAAGTAAAGCTTTGAATGATTTATTGTGGACTGCAAAAGTTCTGATATTATATAGCAATGCATATCTACGAATGTGATTTTCTCAATACATTGTCCCCGGGTGATTAGAATACAGGGGTTGGTCCCTTTGTGTACCTATGCCCACATAAGCTCTGTGATCTTCACACATCTCCAGCAATATGAAGCAGAATGATGATACCTCTAAGAATGAGTTTGTCAACTCAGAATGTTACTCATAATAAGGAGAACCCTCATGGTTATATATAAGATGTGCCCATTGCTGCTGCTATCTTGTAATGACCAGTTTGATCTTCCCATAGTGCTGATATTGTGATTTCCCCTTTATGAAAAAAGATTCTGAGTATACACCTTTGAAACATGCTCTCTTTCATTTTCAATTCTAAGAATGAAATTGGAGCAATACATCTAGAATCCAATGAGAATAGGCAACATTAATCAGTATTGACAGGTTCATGTTGTATAGACATTTTATACCAGAATTTTTGACTAGCATCAATGATTATAGGTGTTTCCAAGAAACAGACCCCGCACCAGTAATGTCCCTTTGGAATCCTCTTAGGATTTTTCTTAATATTGAATAGATTAGTTGGTCTACTTGTCTGCATCAAAATGGCAAGTGTGATTCTAGTTTTAAGGCCCTACTTAGAATGTTATGCTTGAGAGACTGGTATATAAGACTTCTACAATTCCTGTTTAGCTAGATAAGCAAAAATACTTTTTAGCGAGCAACCTTAGATGATTGTATTAATATGGTGATTATATTAATGTTACTTCCCTCATGCATAGAACAATAAATGATATGATATCCACCACTAGATGTTTGATTCTCTCAAATTTTCATCATTATTATAATCCTTATCAATAATGATATGATTGAGTCTATGATCTACAGTGTAATTGCACATAGTTAAGAGATGGAAGGTCTTGCTGATTAAATAAAAGAATAGGAATTCTGATTGAACAAGAAACTACAGATAGATGAATACCATATTTGAAATTAAGATAATGTTTCAATAATAAATTAATAATGGACCATGATTGCAAACTCTACTTATATACGGAATGTCATCTGATATAACTTCTGATGCTCAGTCCCAAAAGATGCTTGATCTGAATTTGGATGTATATTCTAATTACCTACATAAGTGAGAATATAATCTTGATTGCTACATCTGAATATTGTCCTTATAAACCATTGAATGAATGGCACTATTGAAACATTGTTATAGAATATAAGCCTGCTGATTAGGGGGTCTGTATATGTTTTCTCTTATAAAATATATGAAATAGATTTGATGCTATATAAAATGGATCTTCCAATTGATTAATATGATTATGTGAATGTAGATTAGTGGTTTGATAATCCTTGTCTGTTGTCCCATATTTTATAGTTTGCTTTTGAAATATCATTGTCAAATGCAGGCCATGTTTATGGCATGTCAAAAAGAGGAAAGGACTTTGTCAGCTGAAGGATGTTTAGGAACTGAGGTGTCATTGCACAAAAGAAATATTAATAGCCTCCTTGAAATTTCAGCCTATGTATGTTTCAAAGGTATTGTTTAAAGTTTTAAACATTGTTTTTAGTTTTTTTACATAATGTTTATAAGTTTATATTATGTACTGATCTCAGAGATCAGGCAATCTGTAACAATGGCATCAAAACAAATTGATTTTCTTACTAGGATTCCACACAACATGGCAAACACTAACTATAAACTAAGACTAGAAAACAAAATATCACATGTTATGCTCTTCGTGAACAATATGAGATGAATAACAAAACTTCAAAATAAAATCCAATCTTAGAGTACAAAAAAAATAGTAAAAGTAGGACTAGGGTACAATTTATAAAATTATGAACCCCTTTCTCACCTCCAGTTCCTAAAAAATCAAAATGACAATCTAAAAGAACTCAATAGAAAAACAAGTAGTGAAATAGATTAAGAACCAAAAGGAGCCTTATTTCTCAACGGACTACCTACTGATTACCACAATATCATTTCAATCAACAAACAGACTACTAAACAACCCATAGATATTTCCAAAAGAGGATGCTACAAAAAAACAATTTGCATGTCATAATAATATTTTAGAAGTTTTCAAGAAATACTTAGGTTAAAAATATGGATTTTCTGGTTTCTTTTAGTTTTATTACAAGAAACTAA
Source organism: Chamaecyparis obtusa (assembly GCA_027943335.1). NCBI lineage: Eukaryota > Viridiplantae > Streptophyta > Pinopsida > Cupressales > Cupressaceae > Chamaecyparis > Chamaecyparis obtusa. The sequence goes on along the minus strand of BSBK01004914.1, from coordinate 905,309 downwards.
ACAGATTGGCAGTCAAATAGTTAGAATCCTAAAGTTTCAATACTTTGGAAGTTTGATCATATCTGATAAGCTACAATTGGAGGCTATGTAGATGTTTTGACATAAACATTTTACTTCAACTTTTACATCTAACCTGTTGGTTTATAAGTAACCAATGCATGCAAATAAACTCACACCACACACCATATAAATATGTACAACTATGGTGCTTCTTTAATTATTGGAAATGCGTCAACAACTAAATTAATGGTGTTCCTCTCCCATATTGCCAAGGGGGCAGGCGATTTCTCTCCACCACTGTTCTCCTTGCCTAACATCTACTCTGACAATATGCTAAAAGAAGGGAAGGTATCACCTAGCATGAATATGGTGTGTTCTTGGAGGCTTGGAGCTCAGACCTTCTCACTATAAGTGCTTTCAATCACTCATATCTACTCAACTATCAAGGCTACAAATAATTAATGCAAGGCTTCTACCATGTGGAAATGGAATCAATACAATGGTTGCATTTAATATATTAGCTCAGTTGCTCTTAGCTGTACATATGTTTCACAATTATTCATTCGACATTGGTCATCAGATAAAGACAAATGGACTAAATAATAAGCTAATTTCTATGACACCGACTCTGAGGGTTCAATCATTTGTTTAGTCCTTGCAACATTTGTGCTATAGTGCTGCTGTTGTTACTAAACCATATAAATTTGGAAGAACCTATGCTAGAGTGATATTTTGGCACAAAATGATGACATGTGAAGTTTGGATGTATTATTTGATAGTTTCCAGCCATGGATTGAAAGAGTACTTTCAAGTAATGAGTGCTTTTGGAAGGTCTTTCAGTGGGTTGACTCTGAGCTAGTTTTATAAGGATACAACAAAGGATGAGTACATATATTGCTAGTAGGTGTGATGCTGCATGCTTGTAATCACACTCTGTATAGTCATTTCCTCATTTCAATGTATGGTAGAGTGTAGGTGTTAGCAAGTTGAGCAGTACTACAGTGGTTTTAGATTCCTCTGTGCATTATGGGTAAGGTTGTCCTTGGTCATGGTTGTTAATGTATTTCATATGTTCGTAGTGTTTTTTTATTTGCATTGACTTGTTTTTTAAGTGGCTTCATTTATGTAGATGAGCATGGTTATGTGGAAATGTGTTTATGAGGAACTCTAGTTCTCATTGTTCTGAGTGTTTGGGGTTGAGCAAGCTACCTGATATTTGAAACTTGTCATTAGAGTACAAAAAGAGAGTGGCTCAATGGAAGAATAAGGTCTGATAAGCTTGAGAAAATGATTAGACTATGGATGTAAGTATCTGAGGGAGAAGGGTGGCGGTGGGTCTAGTGCTTGAAATGATATCTTCATTATGGGTTTTGTGGCTAACCATACATGAGTTGCATCATCCATCACAATTAGGAGTGCAAGATGTGCTATGTGGATGGAGTTGAGTTGCTAAGTGGAAATGGAATTGAGTTGTAAGGAGAGGAGCCAATATGAAGATGTCAAATGGTTATTGCTGGTCATCTTGTAGAATGTGCATATTTATAGATTTTTTTAGTATAGGGTTTAATTACATGTCAAAGAGCTTCCCTTATAATTTGAAGAATAATTCCACTATGCACACCATTCCATTTTGTTTTGTCTCAAAAGAAACAAATTAAAACACTAGAAAATTTAAAGACTTGGTATGCTTTCATAATGGCTTAACTATTAACATTCCCTATCGACATAGTTTTTCAATGGCCCTGCCACTAATAATCCATGCCCCTATTTTAAGGCATTTCAATGAATCAAATTTGATGTTAATGTTTGACCATGTATAGGGTTTCCTAGCTTTGACTGGTGCTCATTATAATCAACATAATCCTCTGCAGATTCTCACCAAGGGGAAAATATCAGGGCCTTTGCTGACTATCGGGAAGGGGAAAATACTAGTGTGGTAGGTACACCCTTCCTTTTGTAATGTTTTTTCCATCAACACATCTATTAGAAACTTAATTATGTCATTCTTCATAGAACTCTTATCTTTTATGTTGATGGCCAATTCCTAGTTTACTTACAACCATGGTGCACTCTGGTGTTTACTTGGAAATGGCTATTGTGTTGTAAGGATTTGACTAGAAATAGCAATTGGATAGTGAGAAACAACATACAATTTCTTTTAAATTTGACTTGATTATAATGAGAGATATCTGATATTTGAATTTTGACATGGTAGAGGTTTAGTTTTCAGGCTTTTTGGGGAATGGTGTTTTTTACTACTATGTAGCCTAATTTCTATACAATCTCAAAAGTGGTCATTGATCGCTCTTTGGAATACGTATTTATATGTTCTATTTAGGGATGAAGATAACTTGTTGTAGCCTCAGTTCTATATTCTTCTACCTTTTTTTCTTGCAATGTGTTTTCTTCTTTTCATATTTGTCACAATTACTTATGAATTCAGCATTCACTATATTTGAAATCTGCCTCGAACCTGCAGTTTTGGTTTGATTCTTTCTTGATTTTAAAGGATGCCACTCTGTTAATTTTCTTTATCAATATATAAATATTTCAGGCCAAACTTTTAGATTCCTACAGTCTAATCTATTCCCTAAAAGAGAGGTTAGATTCCTGCAGTCTAAGCTTGATGTTGGCTTGCATATGTATCTTATTTTTGTAAATATATAAAGGATGATTTGCATACTATATTTGCATTTTCCTCTTTTCCCTTAAAGTCCACGATCTTTGTCCCAACTAACCAATTCTATTTTTAGTTCGTACCAAGTTATTATTAGACCTTGGAGGTCAACTAATCTTTTTCATGCTTTCATGACATACTCTTTTATTTTTTATTTATTTTGTATTTTGGAAGATTTTACATCAGTTATAGGGTTTTTATTTGTTATTCAATATTGGAGCATGATCTTGTCAAAATGTCTAATATATAATCCAAGCGTCATCCTTTATTAGATCAGGATGTTTCCCTCTGAAGCGTCATCCTTTATTATATCAGGATGTTTCCCTCTAAAGAACTTGATTTCTAATGAACTCATTAATGGAATATATGCTCTAGCTTACATAGGTGTCATCGGGTATTGAACATGTGTGAAAAAGAACTTGGAGACCTATCTTTAGGTTTATTTTGCTGTTGAAAAACCTCAGTCAACTATCACCATAACTAACATAATTACAATAAAGTGTTGAACTATTATGTACTTACAAATATGTAACCATGTTTTAATTATGTATGCTTTGATTTGGAATAGTTTTGAAGATCTAACTATAAATCCAAAATTCCTTTTAAAATTTAGTCCAATAAAAAATTGAATATAACACCCTGAATTTCATATATAATAAGGTACTGAATCTCATGAATCACTTATGCTATAAGCTACTGAATTTCATTGAATGCACATGAATCTTTTGACATAAAGTTCTTCTCTCTCTAATGTGTGAACTACCTTCATTATTGGATTTGCGTGATTCCATTTGCCAGTGGTTAATATGAGTTATATCTTTAAGTCAAGAAACTCATTACTTAGGTAAGTAGACTTTACGTATAGCCATAATATAGCATTGTTGTAGGCCCCTGGAATAGTCACAGAGTTGACCACCGATGCAATACGATCCATCAATGTTATTAAACAATTGTTCTAGTTGATTATATGTACCATATTCAAATCAAGTAGAAATGTATCTTTCTTAATGTAGGCTGATTTTAATTTTGTTTCATATTGTTTTTGAAGTAGAAAAGTTTATTACTAGAACAACTTGAAAGTTGAATGTGATTTAATGTTTTGTAAAGCTATTCAAGTAAACTTATTTTTGTTTGTAATTTTATTGCAGGATTTATTTGTTAAAGGCATGGGAACTGTTATCAAAGGAAAATTTCATCTACATATTAGATTAAAGATTATTTTTGCATTTAAATATTTAATTCTTTAAAGAATTATATATTATCATGTTATGTAAAATAATTAAATATTAAGTTATGAGTGGGTGAAAGTAAATTCTTTTTAAATCATTCATGTTAATTAATTCTTTCAAGAATTAATTATTGTAAAAGGTTCGTAAAGATGGGGGTAAAGATAGTTACGAGTAGTTATCCAACTACTCCACGATGGTTCTTTAAAGGGGAAAAAATTAATTGTAGAAAGGGTGATGAAGGGTGCTCCCCTTAATACCACAAACACATAACAGAAATAGAGAAACAACAATAAATTGCAAGAATAGAAAATGGGCTTCTTATTATCTCCACAAATGTGAAATTCCAAACTTTTAGAATTACAATATGCAAAGCCACATGGGCATTTCCCTTACAATATTCTGTAGGACAAGCCTCAAATTATTACACGAATCTACTACCTAGAACTGTCCTAGACAACACTATGGGCCTTCTTTATATAGACAATTTACACCACCCGAAAAGGTTCCAGAAATTTAGCCCTTAAGGCTGACTATACATTGAATTATTTTATTTTCACAATTTTTTACAATAGGGTCAGCTCAAAAGAAATATAAAATATGCTTTTAGGTAGCCCAACTTCCAGAGGCCATAACTCTTTAACTATAGCTCCATTTTTCTATTGTAACCACTTTTCAAAAATGCTATGATGAGATCTATAGTGCTTGACACGCGCAAGCGCCAGTCAGCCGGGGGTCGACCGCGATCCGAAGCCTCTAAGGCCTTCAAAATTGACCTGAAAGATTTCGTACCCAAAAACTACAATAACTTCATTGATACTAATGATGTGGCAATGAAACTCAATTGACAGGCTAAAATGACTGAGATGAACCTCCACCTATGAAATCAGAACATTCTGAGATCATATGACCAACTTACTAAAAATAGTAAGTTTCCATAAATAGTAGCTCTGCACAAGATAGCCCTTATTGAAAAGCAATAGAAATATTTTTGGGTGATGCAAGATTGCTCTTACACCCAGGATACTCCTGCATCAGACACCCAGGGTAATTTGAGAAGTGACCCTGTCACGACTCAGGTGTGCTGAGGAAAACCAAGATGATTAACCTCCTCCTTTGTTAGCCATGATGAATCTTCAATAGGTTGTCCTTTCCATTTGACCAAATACTCTTCAGATGTCATGTTCCTTGTACTTCTTCCAAGATGACTATCCAGTATATCTTCAATCTCCTTGATATCTGAACTGGTTGCTGGAATACTCCACTGTGTCATTCTAACCTCATCTTCAACTCCTCCTTCATGATACTCTGTCAAATCTAAAATGTTAAACATTGGTGAAATATTTAGTTCAATAGGCAATTCTACCTCATAGATATTTCTTGAATCATGCTTCTTCAGTATCTTACATGGCCCAAACTTCTTCATTTTCAACTTGTTATAGGTACCAACTAGAAATCGCTCCTTCTGCAAATGAACCATGACTTTATCTCCAACTTGAAATTCCTTATGCCTTCTTTTCTCATCTACCTTAGCCTTATACTATGCATTCATCTTAGTAATGTGCTTCCTCACCTCCTCATGGATGTTCTTCAAATGTTCTACAAAATCCTCAGCTTTAGCACTACTTATTTCTCCTTTATCTATCTTTCTCAACTCAGATGCATTTCTTGGACTACTCCCATATACAATCTGTGGATGATGTGATGAACTAAACTTCAAATCTATCTTCAACTCTTCACTTTCTGCTAGTGTCATTCTGTGTGCTACCTTATTTGGCAAACTGGGTCCTGAAATCAAATCCATCTGATGACTGATCTTTTTTACTGGTGGTAATCCATCAAGTACATTATCAGATACAATATCCTAAAACTCATTCAATAATTCTGCAACTTCTGCAGGTACATCTTCCACTTTCTCTTTTCAAGCCTTTGGAATTAAGGTAAAACACATATGCTCTTGCCACATACCATTTAAGAAATTTCCTCTATCAACAAAATTTATTATTGCATTACCACATACCTTATCTTCAGTCTCTTGCAATGGCTTTAACTTATGTTGCACTCCATCCTTTGTTACCATCATGTATATCACATCTGTCAAACTTCCATGATCTACCCAACAACATATGACATGCATCCATATATATGATATCACATAGTACCTCATCATGGTATCTGCCAATCTTGAACTTTACTAGGCACTGTTCACTGACCATGACCCTTTTTGTCATCCTGCACCTAGGCAACTCGATATGGATTTGGATGTTTCTGCCTCTTAAGCTTCAACTTTGTCACCATCTCTTTTGACACCAAATTATCAGTACTGTCACTATCAATAATCATATCACAATACTTACCCTCACACTTGCACCTGGTGCGAAACAAGCTCCTTCTTTTCTCAGGTTCATTCTCACCACTCAGCAGGACTCTTCTGTTAATCAGTGTTTCTCCTCTTTCAACATCTTCTGAATTTTATGATCTGGCATCTTCATCTACATGTGTAACTCTGGCTTGGCCTTCATTTCTCCTATCTATCCTTCCTTGGCATTGAGGACATTCAAATGCCCTATGACCTTCTTCTCCACAGTGAAAACATGTTCCATGAAAGCCTTCTCTTCCAGATCCTTGTCCTCTTCCTCTTCCTCTCTGATCTCTATTATTCTGATCATGAAAATGATTGAAATTATCACCTCTCTGATTCTGACTGTTACTAGCTTCATCCTACTTTTTTAGATCTTCATTTCGATCTCCATATGACCGTCCACCAGATCTTCCATCATGACCTCTTCGACTTTGTCTGCTCTCAAACTTCTTGTTCAGCTTTTCTTCTACTTTTAAGGCAAATTGGTATGCCTCTTCAATATTGTTCATTCGAATCAGATTCATCTCTTCTTTAATGCTCGGCCTCAACCCATTAAGGTAACATGAAACTTTCTCCTTATCAGCTTCTGCATGGCTTGTTTTGATGAGGATTCGATAGAACTCCTCTGTATACTCCTGAACAGATCTTCCCACTTGCTTCAAACTTTGCATTTTCTCCAGTAGGTCAAGCTCATAATCAACATGAATGAACTGTCCCTTCAATTTATCCACCATTCGATCCCATCTTCTGATTTTATCCTTTCCTCTTCTATTTCATTCCAATTGAATCTCTTGCCACTAGATCTTCGCATGGCCGTTTAGTCTAGCCTTCGCAAACTTGACCCTATCAGGATCCTCAATATCTTCATATTAAAAATATTCTTCACATTCATTGATCCAGTTGATCAATTCTTCTAGGTTAAGATTTCAAGAAAATGTCAGAACCTCAATCTTAGGTCTCTTCTCGATCTTTGAAATGGCTTGGAAAAGTCTTTCTTCTTCTCGATTCAAAACTTTGACTTCTCCTTCCTGATCTAAATTTCCTTCTCCCTCGGCTTCATCCTTGCTTTTGTCTCTAACATTCAGATTCATTCCTCTGCAAATCTCCTCTTGTAATGCTAGCACTTGTCTCTGTAGTGCCCTAGCCTCAGGTGTTACAACACTAGCTCTTCCACCACATTCCCTTCATGGAGGCATTTTCGGGCTGCTCGCTGAAACCCTAACCACAGTCCTAGTGCAAACTGCCTCACAGTCGATGATCTGTTCACATAGAAACCCTATCCCACGGTTCTGGTGCAAACTGCCTCACAGTCGGCGATCTATTTACACACTCAGAAACTCCTGTTCTGATACCACTTGATGAAGGGTGCTCCCCTTAATACCACAAACACATAATAGAAAGAGAGAAACAATAATAATTTGCAAGAACAAAAAATGGGCTTCTTATTATCTCCACGAATGTGGAATTCCAAACTTTTAGAATTATAATATGCAAAGCCACATGGACATTTTCCTTCAATATTCTATAGGACAAGCCTCGAATTATTACCCAGATCTACTACCCAGAACTGTCCTAGATAACACTATGGGCCTTCTTTATAGAGGCAATTTCCACTACCTGAGAAGGTTCCATAAATTTAGCCCTTAAGGCCGACTATACATTGAATTATTTTATTTTCATAATTTTTTACAATAGGGTTGGCTCAAAAGAAATATAAAATATGCTTTTAGGTAGCCCAACTTCTGGAGGCCATAACTATTTAACTGTAGTTCTATTTTTCTGTTGTAACCACTTTTCAGAAATGCCATGATGAGATCTACAGTGCCTAACATGCGCAAGCGCCAGTCAGCCGGGGGTCGATTGTGATCCGGAGCCTCTAAGGCCTTCAAAATTTACCTAAAAGATTTCATACCCAAAAACCTCAATAACTTCACTGATACTGATGATGTGGCAATGAAACTCAAATGATAGGCTGAAATGACTGAGATGAACCTCCACCTGTGAAATCAGAACATTCCGAGATCATATGACAAACTTACTAAAAATAGTAAGTTTCCATAAATAGCAGCTCTACATAAGATAGCCCTTATTGAAAAGCAACAGAAATATTTTTGGGTGATGCAAGATTGCTCTTACACCCAGGATGCTCCTGCATCAAAGGGCTTCCCTCCATGGGAAAATTTGTAACCAAAATCCCAATATTTTATTTATAGAAAAGAATTGGTGAAATGGAGAGTTTTTAAAAGATTTTGTCCTCAGGAATTTATTTCATTCTATAGTATGTGTGTTGTTGGAATGAAAATGATCTGTGTGTCATTACTTTAGAGGGATAGTGGTGGTTTGTGTGTCATCAATATTTTTGGAATCATTTATTTGTAGGTTTTAAGGGTATTGTCAGTCTTTGTGCTTTCAATATTTCTTATTTATTTGCAAACACGAAAGAATATACATAGTCTGTGTACTAAATATATTCTTATCTTTTTCATCAACAAGGATTTACTCATTATGTATTCCTATGGTTAAATTATTAATAGACCTTGTTCTATTGATAATGAATTATGATTCATCTTGGTTATAAATGCCTAATGGAGAGAGAAAATTAAGATTATTTTGAATATTTCAAAATCTTGATTTGAGGGAGCTGCCCCTTTTCAAGCAGAGGATAATTATCTTTCCCATGATGATTTATCCAAATGTAGCAAGGATTTGTCACTTCCATTGGGAAAGTTTGTGAAGAAAGCAAAGTGACCAAATTACTTGCTAACAATTTTTGCCGACTCTTCTGGGGATCAAAGTGCCTTGTGCATTTGATTTTCAAAAATTCAGAGGTACCTCCCCTAGGATAGAGGTTGGTGGCTCTATTGAAGATGAATCCCAGAAGGTATTTCAGAGATATCCAGAGATTTTGTAAGATTGGATTCTTGCAAGAAATGAAGATGACATAGATATATTTCTCTTTATACCACCATTTAGAGAGAATCAAATTAGAAAGGTTATCGGAGATTTAGAAAAAGAAGTAGGATTTCTAAAATCCTTCTATGGTGCTTTCCTCATCCAAAAGAGAAATCATGTGCAAGAGCTGAAAAAAGAAGAGAAAGAGAAAGTATTTGAGAAGGATGAAATTGGTGCAATGAAATATGAAGAAGAAAAAGACATTGAAGAAAAGCCAAACAACAATAAGAAAGTGGAAGAGAAAAATCCATGTATTTTTCAGCCCTCTGCAACTCTCTTATCAACACCACCATTGGGAGAACCAGTGCAACATTATCCATTAAATGAAGAACCACATAAGCGCTCACAAAAGAAAAATATTCAAGGTATGGAAAAGTTTTTTGGAGTTTTGAATAAAGTTTTGATAAATGATATGTAAAAGATTGATTTTCCATTCCATTGTGAAGAAAATCTTGTTATTCATGAGAAAGCTTTTGACTCTGTATTTATTCTTCTACCCATGCCTTACATTTTTCCCATTGATGCGGTCAATGTTACACTACAATTGTTGTTTGTCTCCATACAAAATCTGCATCCACTTTACTGAAAGTTAGTTCGGAAAGGCTCATACTTTCTTCAGCCTGTAAATGGTTACATTTAGCCTTTTCCCCTTCCTCCCTTTCCATTGTAAATAACCTTTCCAATTTTTCAATTTTGGCTTGTCCCCGTTTTTCCTTCTATTTGGTGTGTTTCTGTCTGCAATAAGGTTACAAAGCTTTGTAATTTTCCCCTCAACTCTGAATTAGCCCACTTCTTGGTTAACTTCACTGCTTTATAAAGATATGACATTACAGCCTTCAAAAGATCACCCTCAACTAATAATCTCAATTGTAGGTTTAAAATTAAAATAAACCTGTTGTGGTTCAAAATGGGGTACATCCAATGATCATGTGGAAATGCTGAACTAGCTTGGCTACAAAATAAAGGGTACTCGATCATTAAGAATGATGGAAATTGAAAGGTGTGAAACATAATATGGGATTAGGCTGTCAGTTTTCAAGTTTTTGTTCAATAAAAAAAAATGAGAGAAAATAGTCCTTGACATGGATGGATATTTTTGGTCTACGATATACTTGGTCATGCTTGAAGAGAAGAAAGTCATTTCTACTCATGGAAATAGAGGAATTTAGCTATTGTAGATTGATATTTTCCATCATGAAAGGGTTCAAGGAAAAATTCAAAGACTTTCAAGAAAGCGCAGCCAAATTCAACCACTTCTGCTAATATCTCTCCTCCCCGTGCCAAAGGATGGTCTTAAAGTTCATGAATGAATTCTTCTTTACAGTAGAGATAAACAATAGTAGAGGTAATGGAACTATTGAGTTGAGTTCAAAATTGTCACCAATATCTGACTAAAAGAATGGGTCACCACTATGTGGAAATGATACAGTTGTTCCAGGGAGGTAATTGCTTCCAAATCTGAGCTCACCTCGCAGAAAACATCATGCATTCTTTCTGAGATTGAAGTTCTAAATGCAAGGCTCGGGAGTGCAACATGGTCAACCATACTTTCTCAGATGATTCTAATACTTGATGCTAAAGTTACAAGAGAATATCGGTGAAAGTAGCGGATCTCCTGCTAGAATCTTCTTGAGTAGATACAACAGCCAAGGCTTTGTTTGGGTCCAGTAGCAATTGTGGAAGATATTCAATTTTCTTTGCTATGAGGAATTAGAAAATTACAAACTTTTTTCTTTGGAGTATGCACGACAACCATTATTTAATCCAATCTATAGTGACTGCAGACTATAATATAATTGTGTTTCAAATAAGCCATTATTTTAAGCCCTTCTTTGTCATGTGCAAAAATTGGACCGTATAGGTTGTCATAGTTTTTCTTTTGAAGCTTTGGGTTTGCAAGTAGAAAATGATGAAGACAATTACGGGAGCTTTGACTTTATATCATTGGGTTGAATGCATAGTCTCTGACTTTCAACTTTCCCCAATATCCCAATACTAGAATGAACCCAATTGCTCTTTTATGAAACAGTTTGAAATTTTTGGAATCCGAAAAGTGATCGGTAGGTTAGGCCTTTCAGAAACTCCAAAACTAAAGAAGTTGCAAGATTCCATTTTTGGGCGACATCCCAATCTCCCGACAAGTCTACAACAAGTTAAAGTTCAGTTTGTTGATGAGATTCAACACTCACCCGCGGAAATGAATGAGAAGTTGCAAGAAGCTTATATGGAGATTACAGCATGTGATGATGAATGAAGGCAGCATGCTTATGATTAGCAATGAGAAGAAACTCATAATTTCCAAGGGGTGAAGAATGCCGACATGAGATTCTTCTATTGTTGTTTCACACTGTGAGTAATGCTTCCAATCATTGGAGTTTAAGGCTCTGGGTATAGATCACAGAGAAACAACATCATCACAGTTCGCATTGGGGTCATCACAATAATGCTTTGTTCATAATAAAAAGAAGACCTTTAGTTAACTATCTATCGAGCTCCTGCATTGATGAGTTGTAAGTCTACAAACATTGGTAAGGGTAGGTACCTAGTAATTGATGCGTGGTTTCCAAATGGGTAATTGTGGAATTGAATCCCAGTGCTGCAGCTTTTCAAGAATATATTATTTCGAAGAATATCACAATAGATTGTCCAATTATCAAAAAGCTCAACCAGTCCCAATTGCCATGCAATCATTTTTGCAGTTGTATTACGAAACCCCTATGTATTGAAGACAAAATTTGGTACGCAACATGATCAAATTGTAACACAGTTCATTTTATAATTGCTAGGAGCTGATGGTATGAAGACCATAGCAGCAGTGATAAAATAAAAAGTGCCTCTAATTATGGTCCTCAAGGTAAATGTAAAAGCTGGGTGAAAGTGCCATAGATTTATTGGAACTATACTCACAAATCTGTAAAATGGATAAATTGTGTTAAATTGAAAATAAGAATGAAGTTAAGGATGGAGGTGAACCTAGGAAAAGATAAAGATCACAAACCATCCAAACCCATTTATGCAGCTCCTCCACATCTGTCAGATTTTCTAAAGGAATACATGCTTGTGGGGTTTCCACCTTCTACAGGGGGCTTTACTCAACTACATAATATTTTATCCTGAAGTTTATCATCTACAAGAAAGGCCTCTTATCATTTGAGAGTGCATGTTGTAGCAGACAAGAAGTGGAGAACATTGAAGTTTCAGTTCTTTGTACCCAGGGATGTCCTATCCTTCTGTAGAGTTATCCAGCTTGTGGTTACATCTTTGGAAGGATCAGTTTATTTTATAGATCATCATCAGAAAGATGGGTTGTGTTTATCCTCACGACATAACTTGTGTATTTTTACAATGGAAAGTACAAAAGAACTGAACAGGGTTTCTCTATTGCAATATCCATTAAAAGGGTACATGATCATATTGATTAGTGACTCTATGGCCCAATGGATAACAAGCTACTGGATAGTAATCAAAGACTCTAGAGTTCTCTGCATCCTAGTACAAAATGTAGTCCCCATATAGAGCCAATGTTACCAAAGAAAAATTTCATCTACATATTAGATTAAAGATTATTTTTGCATTTTAATATTTAATTCTTTAAAAAATTAAATATTATCATGTTATGCAAAATAATTAAATATTAAGTTATGAGTGGGTGAAAGTAAATTATTTTTAAATTGTTCATGTTAATTAATTCTTTCAAGAATTAATTATTGTAAAAGGTTCATAAAGATGGGGGTAAAGATAGTTACGGGTAGTTATCCAACTACTCTGCGATGGTTCTTTAAAAGGGAAAAAATTAAATGTCGAAACGGCTTCCCTCCTTCATGGGAAAATTTGTAACCAAAATCCCAATATTTTATTTACAGTAATGGTAAAATAGAGTGTTTTTAAAAGATTTTGTCCTCAGGAATTTATTTCATTCTATAGTCTGTATGCTGTTGGAATGAAAATGATCTATATGTCATTACTTTAGAGGGATATTGGGGGTTTGTATATCATCAATATTTTTGGAATCATTTATTTGTAGGTTTTAAGGGTATTGTTAGTCTTTGTGCTTTCAATATTTCTTGTTTATCTGCAGACATGAAAGAATATACATAGTTTGTGTACTAAATATATTCTTATCTTTTTCATCAACAAGGATTTATTCTTTATGTATTCCTATTGTTAAATTATTAATAGACTTTGTTCTATTGATAATAAATTATGATTCAGCTTGGTTATAAATGCCTAATGGGGAGAGAAAATTAATATTATTTTGAATATTTCAAAATCTTAATTTGAGGGAGCTGCCCCTTTTCAAGCAGAGGATAATTATCTTTCCCATGACAATTTATCCAAATGTAGCAAGGATTTGTCACTTTCGTTGGGCAAGTTTGTGAAGAAAGCATAGTGACCAAATTACTTGCTAATGGGAACTTATGTAGTTATGTACTTTTGCAATGCCCCCTGGAAAAGATATTACAACATACTTGTCTAAATATGTCCATGATGTTGCCACTGCTCCTAGTACTAATCCTGAAGTCCATGCCTTGGCTATGAATACATGGAATCCTTTGAAGCGGTCTGTCAAGGTTGGACCAAGATGAAATATACCTGCACATGAAGAGATAGAAGCTCTATTGACTGGCAAAAGATTAACAACAATCATCTATTTTCTAGATGACACATTTGAAGAAATCACATTTGATTTGACAACTACTATTGTTGATGCCATTAAGGTACCAGGCATTTCCATCTCTACTTTGGGGATAAGTGTGACTTTCTTTGTGTCTGTACTTTTATTAACACCATCGAGGATTATTTCAGTATATAACTGTCATGTTTTAAAACTTGGATACAAAACCAGCTAGGTGATAACTGATGAGTTATATAATTTCTCAGTTTTAATTAGGAATGAGACCATCTTCCTCTTTATATGTAGGAGGAAAATATCATTTCTGCATCTTTGTTTACTGCAACTTGGAGATGCACACCTTTTTATTTAGATAGAATAGTAGGGTTTTATTAGGGTGGTATGACAGAAACTCATACGCAATTATGTATTTAATAAATCATTGAGAAGTTTACAGTACACAAGCATTAAAAGTAAAAACTAAACAAGAAACACTACCAGGAAGACATTGAGGCCACTAATGGCTAGCTATATATAGTCAATGACCCTAAAAATCTATAAACATCAAGCTTGCCTAATTTGACTAGCTAAGAAATAGGGAACCGAAAAAAATAAAATAGTTAAGCTACTTTAGTGCCATTACAACTACTCACCAATGATGTTTTCTTTTTATTCACCCTCAAAACTTAGTTGTTTTGTGTCAATTACGAAAATATCAGTCCAAGCTACCTGTGCATATTCTTTCTAAAGAGAAGTTGCCTTTTCAGGGGTGACCATTGCCCTGTTGTGTAGTAAAATCTAAGCTTCTAGAATTGGTAGGGAGCGATACAGGTTCAAGGTTTGGGTATGCAGGCACTGTAATTATTTTCCTTGGGTATGGATATGTACATGTGCATGTGTGTGTTCCTAGGGTATGGTTGTGTGTGTGTGCATACATGTTCCTTGTGTATAGTTGTGTGTGCGTGCATGTGCACATGTTACAACTATTTTTCATGATCCTCTAATATGGATACAATTGGATATGACAATTATTATACAACTATTTTTCAAGACTAATATGGATAAGGTTGGATATGAGAATAATTTGTAAAATTATTGTATCCTGCCCTGGTCTATAGAATCAGGGCTTTAGGTTTTCTGCTCAACTTACCTTGATGAAGGGATTGCTTATATGGTTGTAGCTACAAGAATGTAGAAGGTATGATTAGTAGTGTGGACTTCTAAAGTAGTAAAGCTTTTGATGGGTTAATTAGGAGTGAAAATGTAGAAGGTATGATCATTGGTACATACTTTATCTCTATTTAATGTGGCTGGTTTCCCCTAAAGATATATGCTTGTCATTATAATAAGGGGAACAAGCCACATATAATGTATTTTCCAATGGCGTCATTCACTTCATTCTTATATTGCACATTGAATAACTTCACCATTGAGTTTAAAGTATCACTAGTCATCCTACCCTTAAGCTTTTCTACCCTTGAACTATGAATGAAAAAACTTGAAATCATGTTTAGTGGAAAGTACTAGTATACATGGTATGATTATTCTTTAAAGGGTACTAGCTCAATGGAAGAGCACCTACTTTACAAGTAGGAGGATGCTGGTTTGATTTTATTGTGCCCTAATATGACTAAATTAATGACTAAATATATGACCAAATAAATGACCAAATAAATGACTAAATAAATGACCAAATAAATGACCAAATAAACTACCAAAGTACCAAATAAATGACCAACTAAATGACCAAATAAACTACCAAATGACCAAATAAACAACCAAATGACCAAATAAACTACCAAATGACCAAATATATGACCAAATAAATGACTAAAATAGTTTAGTCATAAATTTGGTCATGAGATAAATGACCGACAATAAACTACCACTAGTCACATGAACAAATTTGGTCATTTATCTACAATTTTTGGTAGTTTATTTGGTCATATATTGCTATTTTTGTACTAGTGAATAGATTCTATATTGTATTTTATTTAGTTTCTATTTCATTTATTGTTCAATACTAATTCTATGAAGGTACATTTCCTTATACACACTAGTTAATGAAATAAATCTAAAAGATGATGCAATAGTACTTTCTTAGCATATTGACAAGAACTAATAATAAAAAACCCTTGACATGAATATGGTGATAAATATTATCATAAATAAATGGTTATGTGGCTAGCTTGTAAAAATTGGGCATGGATCTATAAAACTCCAACTTGTAATGTAAAGGAGTTGGAAAGGTTTTAAGAAAATACTAGGGATAACTTAGAAGGTAGTTTTGATAGTATAACTCTTCAATCTTCAGCTAATAGAGTCCATTGTTCATCATTCTAAAATGTTTTAAGTAGCATTTGTAATTTGTGGTAATAAAATATGAAGATTGTGTCTTCATTATCTTTCTTCTTTTATTTATCAGTGCTTAGTGTTGAATTCTATTATGTCTAGTCTAGTTTACATATGTTGATCTCTTTGCCTTCCACTTATCTAGAGAAACAATGGACCATCTAGTATTTTTACTCTTTTGTGTCCTCTAGAATGGAGGATGAATTGTGCCAATTGTAGTTAATTCTTCAAAATGGTTAAATTTCATGAAATCTAGGAGGTATAAGATTTCAACAAACCCTTCTAGGATCTATTTCTATCTAAATAAGAGAAGCATCTTGGTGTGCCTCTTGTTTAGGTTCCATTAAGAAATAGTCTCCATGTACTGTCTCTCTTTTCAAAAATTTGTACATCCTTGAGGGAGACATGTGACTTTATTCGAATCCTTATATATGCTTCCCAAGGCTAGGATTTGAATATTACACTTTATGGATTATTTAATCTATGTGCCACGTTATAATTTCCAACAATAAAGGGTCTATGGTACATAGTTTCTATTTTTAGAAAGGTGATAGATCCATGAGTCTAAAGAGTCTAGGGTGTTGTGAAAGCTATCTGAAAAAGTCTTTAAAGTGTTGTAAAATCTTTGCATTGATGAATTTCCACCCCTAGCCTAGATTCTATCTTATGAAAGGTTTCTTTTCTTTTCCAAAACACCCAAGAACAAAGAGTCAACTTTTAAAACCCCAAAGGTCATTTTATAGGGTGCACCAAGTCCCACTCTTATGGAATTTCCCAACTGCCCTTATTTAGGCACAATCCTCTTAGGGATCAACACTAACTAATTTTCAAGGACTTCCCTTTGATAGATTTTTAATCCACACACTCAATATAAAATTCATTGAGTAGCATAACACATATGGATATGTGTCTTTTGAGAAATGTTCGTGATAGGAGATATATTGATATGTCCAACTTAGATAAGAACTTAGTTTGATGGTTGACCATTTAGTGTCAAAGATTTTGGGAGCTACAAACAATAGCTAGACATGGTTTTTTCATGGATGTGTATTTAATCTCATAACTAAGTTACCAACTAATGTGTGATCGACATAGTAACTTGTTGTCTCTTTTCTAGTTTCATAATGCTAGGCAAGAAGTACCCCTAGAGCTACTAAGTTACTAATATGTATAGTAAAATTAGCTTTTGTAGAATAGGATGCAAGACAACTAGTAGATTAGCTCGATATCTTTAATTTCATTGAAGCCTTGTTGACATGGAACATCCCAATTAAAGCTGGCATCTTTGAGGAGTAGGTGTGTCAAAGGTTGGTATTTATATGCCAGCTATGCAATGAAGCATTTGATAGCTTTTGGCATACCTTTAAAACTTGTTAATTATTTGATTGTTTGGTTGTCCTAGCAAATGGAATATCCATAATGGCTTTGAATTAAGAAAGATCAATCTCAATGCCTCTTCTAGAAAAATGAATCCTATAAGCTTACCTAAATCATGTCCAATGCATATTTTATAGGATTTAGTCTTAATTTATAGTGTGCCAAGCAATCAAAGATATGATCAAGAACTTCTTGATGTTCTTCTTAGGTCATACATTTCCCAATTAATTTAATCTGCATAACCCATCATGATGATGTGGAGGAGGATATGAAATATGATTTTCATTGCTCTTTGATAGGTTGCCCTTATATTTTGTAGAGTAAAAAGGAATTACTTGATTAAAAAAATGCTCCCAAGGATTGATAAAGGTGCATTTATGCCAATCTTTAGTAGCAATACATGCATAATGGAAAATTATCTTTTAGACAAGCTTTGTTAAGTCCCTTCAAATCAGTAGATATGTGAATGCCCTTAATTATCTTGGAAACTATTATGATGCCTAATATCTATTCACTATAGGGTGATTATATCTCACATCAATTAGCTTTTCCAATCATACTTTAACAAAAAGAAATATATGAGGATGCATCTTTATTATTATTTTTTTATTTGTTTAACATTGGATGCACAACCAAGAGATCAACTAATGTTCGGTCTAATATAGACATATCAACCTAGGACCAAGAAAAATTCTTATATTTTTTTAAGGTAGAGGAGAAATATTGATATTTTTTATCCTAAAGAAATGTTTCTAGGTATGTGACCCTAGGTTTCATTTATGTGCCTAAGTCTATTTCCTTGGTATCCTCTATCAAGACAATAGACCTTTCCCAATCTTTGTGGATCTAGAGGGGGAAGATGAATCTCCTCAAATATTGGTGCCTCAAGAAACTTTTCACTAAAAGATATCCTCTTCCCTTTTACTTTTCCCAAAGCTAAAATCCCCTGTCACTATGCAAGTAGTGATGGGTGTCCCTTGTACGTTGCTACCTTTTGGTCAACCTCAACAAATAAGTTTTATAGAGCTAGTAGGGATAAGCTCACTAATTTGGGCCCCTGATTGAGAGTCCCACAAAAATCCATACAACTATTTGCCAAATTTTAACTTAAATAATCTAAAATAAAAATTCAAAAGGTTGGCAATGGAAACATTAATCTAAATTTTGTTTTGTGTCAGGTCCAAACTTATCATCCTATGCACCATTGGTGCTCTGCTTGGTGTGGTGGTAACATTAGCATGTCATTGCTATACAATCCACCTAGTTTCATAATACTAAAAGAGGCTATTTTTTTTAAAATAAGCATAAATTTCACTAGAAAAATGTCATTTTTTTTGACTTCTTATCATTGGTGTAATTAATTATTCATCTAATTACACTTTACTTAAGCTTACTTAAGATAGTGCATAACATAGTATTTTTCATTTGAGATACTTAGGAGTTTGCACATTTAGTTGAACATGCTATAGGAGAAGTTCCACTTTAGGTGGTGAAAGGAGTTATCACATTCCACTTTAAGTATTATCTCCACCTTTAGTTCACTTATCACTTTTTCATCCTCCACATTTGATGCAAAGCATAGATCAAAAGGGGCCAAGAAATGGGACACCCTGATGATCCAGCCTACTCAACAACTCGTGAAAACAAATAAAAACACAGTGAGAGAGAGAATGTAGGATCAACAATATACAATTCATTCAAATTGATTCATACATGCCAGGCTATAAGGCCTTCCCGGTTACAGCTAGATATTAAAATGATTTATCAAAGTCCTCAAACATGCGAGGATCTATCAAAATCTCTAATTCTATCTACTATCAGAAAACTACCCCCAAACTCTAACCAAACAACTACATTTATACAAGAGTCAACTGAACTAAGTCAGCCTTCAGATCCACAATCAACGGAAGGAATGGCCAGATCTAGGACCACATGCTTTTAGAGGATGTATTCCAACATTAAATCTGTGACCCATAATGTATCATCTTAAAATGGAAGCACTTCCATGATAAGAGAATTTATCCCTCCGAGTAACTGGTCTGGCATCATGTTAAGTGCCTTGATTAAGTCTTTGCATGTATTTGGCTTTTCCCCCTGTTCTGCTTCCCTCTACACCTATTTTCCACTTCTTGTCTACATTTCCTGGCATTCTGGGTTGGAGTCATGAGGTTTTTGACCTCAAGGTCAAATTCAACCTTGAGGGTCAAAGCTGACCTCGACTCTAACCTAGGGAAGAGTTGATCTTGTCCTTGACTCCTATTTCAAATTTCAAGTTTTTTTTATTTCTGGGTCTCAAGTTTCGGAAATATTATTTTTCCCACCTTTAAGTCAGCCATTTCGAGTTTCAAAATGGTAAATCCTTAAATTGCATTTAATATGGGTTAAGGTTAATTGGGATTTAATTCCCCAATGTTGGCCTTCTTTAGAGATTTGTGCCCTAGTTCACTATAAAAGGAGGCCTTCCTCTCTCATTTTCTCCATCTTCTTTTGCAATCAAGAAATCAAATTTTGGAGAGAACATCCATTATCTCAAGCATTCAAGAAAGCCTTCAAGCATTTAATTTTTCAAGAATTCATTCATCAAGGAGATCCATTGTTAGCCATTGAAGGATTCAATCTCTTTGGATCCCCCTTGAAGATCCATCCTTCTACATTCATCCAAGCCTTCTCATATGCAAAGATCTATTCAACATTGGTGTTGAAGATCAAATGCCATTGATTTGAGACATCCTACGTTCATTCTACATCCATTGGAGCATTCCTACTTGTGGATTTGAGGATTCGAATCCTCTACAAGGACTTCAACATAAGCGAGGTGAATTGTTTCATTTGCTTTGTTTATGCACATTAAATTTCAATTCAATTTCAAGGTTAATTCCTAAATTGGGGTTTGACCAAGGCAAACCTCACATACAAATTAAAAAACCCCATTTTTCTTGTAGGTGTAGGTGTGGAACTTCAGATCTGAGATTGGATTTGGATACCCTTTTCGGTGAACTTTCAAGATCTACGAACAAAGTCAAAGTCGACCTTCAGAATAAGAATGTAGCCTTGGACCTTGTATGAGGGTCAAAGACTACCTGTTGTCAGAAAGATAAAACTTTTCTGGGTTTTCTTCGTCTCGGTGTTTCCATTCTAAAATAGGTTGCAGAATTGCCCGAAACTACACACAGACATAAAAAATTGGCATTTTCCAAGTTTTTCATATTTCGAGGTTAGTACTTTCCTTAAAATTATTTCAGATTTCAAACACAAGTCCATTATAGGGAAATATAAGGTTTTCTTCCTCTTCCATATTCTCCATAGATTGATTTGATTGTGCATTAACCCTTTGGTTGATCAATTTGGATCTCTCCTTTGGGAATTTGGATTTAGAAGTAGATTTCATATTTCCCCCATATCATTACACATACATAATTTTGGTGAATCCTAGTTCCTTCAATTCATTTTGGTGCACCTGACATTCTAACTATCCTTTCTTTTTTGGAATTGGATGCCCTATTGTGTTTTGTGGTGTTAGATTTCCTTTTATCTTTTGGTATTATATTTCTCTTTTATGTTAAATCTCACATGTTAATTAGATTTCAAAAATACAAAAATATTCATGCTTTATGTGTTCTTAGTTTAGTTCATTTGCGTTGCATTAGTTTATGAGCTTTACTACTACTAGCCCTACTTATAACATTCCAGTTAGAAGAAGTCGTAGACACATGGGTGCCTTTGATCCTGAATCTTCCTCTCCTTTCCGTAGGATCCCGGAGGATAATTTGATTCTTCATGATTCCAATCCTATTATGGAGCAAGACTCTTCTCACTCATCTCATGATGAGGATGATTCTTTAAGAGTTCCTCCTAGATAAGTCCAAAAACTTTCAACTGAACTTGATAAAGTGGGTAATTGGATTATTTAAGAGAACCATAATCAAGATTATATTCAAGCTATAGAGGCTCTTAATAAAGTTCTTCATGATAGTGATCAAGGTATTAATCTCTTGTGTGGTATTATTCACCTCGTGCATTCAAATGTTAAACCTTTAGCTCAAGAAGCTCAAGATTTAGGGTTGATTTCTCCTATCACTAGTGTAGAACTCTCTTCTAATCCTTTACCTAGTATTCCTACCTATACTCCTTCTTTGGTGACTATGACGTTTCCCTATGTTCCTATGAGTGTTCCTCCCATGTCCCTTCCTACATCACAACCTTCATATCATAATGTTCCTTTTACTTATTCCAATCCACTTCCAACTGTAGTTCCTAGTGTTCCTCCAGTTGTGTCTTCTATTCTTGTAGCTTCTTACACTTTACCTATTGTGTCTAATGTTGCTATTCCTCCTATTTCATCTAATGATTCAACAATCATCAGTTTGGCTCAAACTGTGTCATCCCTACAACAAAAACTTGCTTCCTTAACTCAAAACAAGTTTAGTGTTCCTACATGTGACATGGGAAGTCCCTTGTCCCGAGATATTATTCGTACTCTTGTTCCTCGGCAAGGTGATATGCCTCGTCTTGAGAATTATAATGGAAAAGGAGATCTCGTTCATCATGTTAAAACATTCCAAATCCTTTGTAGTGATTATGCTCATGACCATAGGATTTTAGCCAAACTGTTTGCCAGAACCTTCCGTGACAAGGCCTTATAATGGTATTGTTCTTTGCCTCCTTATTCTATTGATTCCTTTCCACAACTTTCTAATGCCTTTATTCAATAATTTCAAAACAACATTGGCCTGCAAGTGTCTTTGACTGATTTAATGCATTGTAAACAAAGTGCTAAAGAAAAACTAACTAAATTTATTGGTAGATTTAAGCATTTGTATGCTCAAATTTCCTATCATGTTCCTGATATTGATATTCAACATATGTTTATTTCAAATTTGTAAAATTATATTAGAGATAAGATTTTGCTTACTGAATTTACCTCTTTTCAACAACTTTGTGTAGCGCTTCATCATTATCAATTACAAGTGAGTCAATTTGAGAGCAACACTCCAATGGTTCCTATTCCAGTTGATAAGAGTGATGCTGCTCCTAATCCAAACAAATTTAAAAAATTCAACAATTATGTCAAGATAAACAAACAAGTGAATGCAATTGCTAATCAAGTTGTTGTTGCATCTCACAATGCCACTTTTGCATCCACTGCTTTTCGATTAAATCATATGGTTACTCCTCTTTCTGAATCTTTACATGCTATTATGAATAGGTTGATAACTTCTAATATGATTACTTTACCTCCTATTTGACCTATGTTACTTGCTATGATTACATCTAAATCTTTTGATCCTAAAGCTTTTTGTCAATATCATCGCCATAATGGTCATGATACTAAGAAATGTTATTCTTTAAAACATAAGGTTCAAGACTTAATTGACTCTAATGCCTTATCTATGGATAATCTTGATGGTAATGGGAACAAATCTATCTCTCCTCCTAATCAAAATCTTCAAAGCTATACAAATCCTTTACCTATGCATGATACTAATACCATTGCTCAGGCATCTACTATGAAAATTGTGTATGATTCAAAGATGGATGATCTCAATCATGTTTCTAATCAAGTGGAGCATGTTGGTCAAACTGTATCTCCACCTCAACCTCCACTTCAACCTCAACTTCAACCTCAACTTCAATCTCAAACTCAACCAAAACCTAAGCCTAAATCGAAAACTCAACCTAAATCTCGACAACAACCTAATAATAAAAGACCTCGGGAACTTTTGATTACCTTTGATGACTTTGAGACTATTAAAGCTCCTAATGGTCCCCTTTACATTTTTTCTAGGATTTCTCAGAAACCTACTCATGGTTGTCTTATTGATCCTACATCCATAGTCAATGTTATTACTGAAGAAAATATTTTATGAAAAGCTTACAATGCGATTCTTATGATACATCAGATGTGTGGATTCAAACTTGCAATGGTTTTCTTTATCCATCATTTGGTTCTATTACTTTACCAGTTAAACTCTATGGAAAAATTGTGAACACTACCTTTGTTGTTGTTCCTACTTCTGATCAATTTCAAGTTAAGCTAGGTTTTCCTTGGTTGAATGCCATGCATTTTGTTGCTTCACCTATCCATAAGTGTCTTAAATTCATTCATCATGAAGAAGTGAAGATGGTTAATAATAGTTTATATCAACCTTCTAGGCCTAGAGATTGTGCTGCTCTTGATTTCTTTTGGCCTTCATTACCTAATTCATGTCCTCCTTGACCTGATAATATTTTCCATTCATATCAAGATTATAAACATTGTAAGATTCTTGAATTAAGCATACCTCCTATGGATCTTAATCATGGTCTTTTACCTACACCTTCTATACCTCCTTTAACTATGGCTTCTAGTTTTGTTAATCAAGTTCCTCCTGTTTTTGATAATCCTATTGATCTTCCTAAAGAACCTGTGAAGGATCCTGTGATTGTTCCTCCTTGTTCTCAACCTACTTCAAAAAACTCAAAATGTAATGGATCTACTAATGAACATCATAAGAAGTGTCATGCTTATGCTCAAGCTCATAATTCTATTCTTCAAAGATCTCTACCTTCTTTAGGTAAATGTATGCATGATGTGTTAGAAGAAGTTGTTACTAATAATGATGTTAAGATGCATGATTCTTATGATTTTATTCATATCTTAGATCCCATTTTGATTAATTTGGATGAATAATATACTCTTGATGATACTGATGATGTTAATGATGAATATGATACTATTGATATTGACATTGATTTACCTAATATGCTTTCATCACAATTAACTCTTACACCTAGTCTCAAACATTGTAATTCTCAAGAGGATCCTTGTTTGGAACTAGCTATCATTCCTACTGTGTTGGATATAGTCCCTCTTGTGAGTTACCCACCTTCCCTAAATAATATACAATGAGATGGGGAGAGTAGGTGACACACTTGATTGGCTTGTCCTTCGTGGTAGCTTTGTTGTGTGTTTTCTTGTTGTATTGTGCTTCTCCCATAATGTGTTTGCTAAATGTTGATAGATTCTTTTATACAATCCTTGTTACTCAGTTGGTGCAAAGTGATAATGGAATTGAAAATATTGTTCAATTCCTCTATATGTATCTCTATTCTTCTATGCATTGTTCCATGTTATGTTGTAATTGCGCTCTTGTCTGTAAATGTTTCCTTGTGTAATCTACTTGGATTCGAGACGTGGTAGCACTAATTCTTTTTGGTCTCCATGTCATGGTCTAAAAAGATTCTCCTTCGTATATCTTATGTGATCTTTCCTCCTTTGTGATTGTAGTTCTACTTTCTTTGGGGAATGATGTCAATTCATTTGTGTGTGTGTATATATATATATATATATATATATATATATATATATATATATATATATATATATATATATATATATATATATATATATATATATATATATATATATATATATATACTGACCCCATGGTAGGTAGATCCCTCATGTGTTCTCTATATGTTTCTATGATATTTCCCTTGATTTGTATTCATCTAGGGGCATCTTGATGTGGAAACATAATCAGTGGAGTTGTTTATATTTCTATTAAAGCCATTGCTCCTGTTAAAGTGTTAGAAATGACTTAACATGGGGGAATACGCTCTACTCACCTATTGCACAAAAAATTTTTGATACACACATATTTTTCAAGATACTTTTCTCCCTTTTTGGATTAGTGACTAATCCTTAAAGCGTGGATCTATATTTTCAAGATCTCTTGATCCCCGCAGTTTCAAATATACTTATATTTTGATCCCTTAAGGTTTGAGGTGTCCTTAAGACTGGATCTCTTTTTCTTTTCGCTTTTATTCTTATGTAATAGAATATTCTGAAGAGTGAATTCTTGATGGGTTGACTAGTGAGTAGCCACATTCACTAGGCGGTTCAATTCCATCTTTCCAATTGTGTTGTTTTCTTGTGTGGTTCACAATGCGCCATAAGTTCTCATTTGGCAAGATAATCACACCCTCTCTTTCTCTCTCTAGAGATGTCTCTCTTATTGTGATCTTGGAGTCAACAAAGACTTGAGTTCTTGGGGGCTTAAGGTTTCTCTTTGTCCCTAGGATTACGATAAGATTATCTTTTCATTTTGATCTCCTTTACCAAGAGTTTGCATCAAGTCCATACTCTTGCTAAAGTGGGGGATTAATGTATCATCTTAAAATGGAAGCACTTCCATGATAAGAGTGTTTATCCCTCCAAGTAAGTGGTATGGGGTCATGTTAAGCACCTTGATCATGTCTTTGCATGTATTTGGCTTTTCCCCCTGTTCTGCTTCCCTCTGCATCTAGTTTCCACTTCCTACCTACATTTCCTGGTATTCTGGGTTGGGGTCCTGAGGTTTTTGAATTCAAGGTCAAAGTCAACCTTGATGGTCAAAGTTGACCTCAACTCTAACCTAGGTTAGTTTCAACCTTGACTCTGACCTAGGGCAGAGTTGACCTCGTCCTTGACCCCCAATTCAAATTTCAAGTTTTTCTAATTTCCGAGTATCGAGTTTCAGAAAGATTCTTTTTCTCACCTTTGAGTCAGCCATTTCAGGTTTCAAGATGGTAGATCCTTAAATTTCATTTAATATGGGTCCATTTCTAGGGGTTAAGGTTAATTTGGATTTAATTCTCCAATGTCGGCCTTCTCTAGAGGTTTGTGCCCTAGTTCACTATAAAAGGAGGCCTTCCTCTCTCATTTTCTCCATCTTTTGCAATCAAGAAATCAAGTTTTGGAGAGAACATCCATTATGTCAAGCATTCAAGCATTCATTCATCAAGGAGATCCATTGTTAGCCATTGAAGGATTCAATCTCTATGGAGCCCCCTTGAAGATCCATCCTTCTACATTCATCCAAGCCTTATCATATGAAAAGATCTATAAAAGATTGGTGTTGAAGATCATTAAATGCCATTGATTTTAGACATCCTAACTTCATTCTACATCCATTGGAGCATTCCTACTTGTGGATTTGAGGATTCAAATCCTCTACAAGGACTTCAACATAAGCAAGGTGAATTGTTTCATTTTCTTTGTTTATGCACATTACATTTCAATTCAATTTCAAGGTTAATTCCTAAATGGGGGTTTGACCACGGCAAACCCCCCATACAAACAACAAAACCCCATTTTTCTTGCAGGTGCAGGTGCAAAACTTCAGATTTGAGATTGGATTTTGATACCCTTTTCGGTGAACTTCAAAGATCTGCGAACAAAGTCAAAGTAAACCTTCAGAATAAGAATGTATCCTTTGACCTTTTATGAGGGTCAAAGACTACCTGTTGTTAGAAAGATAAAAAAAATTTGGGTTTTTTTCGTCTCGGCGTTTCCAGTCTGAAATAGGTTGCAAAATTGCCTAAAACTACACATAGACATCAGAAATTGGCATTTTCCATATTTGCCCTATTTCAAGGTTAGTACTTGCCTTTCAATTATTTCATATTTTAAATAAAAGTCCATTGTAGGGAAATATAAGGTTTTCTTCCTCTTCCATATTCTCAATAGATTGATTCAATTGTGCATTAACCCTTTGGTTGATCAATTTGGATCTCTCCTTCAGGGAATTTCGATTTAGAAGTAGATTTTATATTTACCCCATATCATTACACATACATAATTTTGGTGAACCTGATTTCCTTCTATTAACATAATAAATGCTCAAGTCGGCCCAACAAGAACTCAAAATAAACTAATCGGCAACAAAGAAGACTGCACAACAGACAAGCAATATCAAGTGCTAGTGAAACAACTGACCACCCAGGAGATAACTGACCACACTCGATAAACAAAGGAAACTGACCAACTACTGACCAACTCAGTCAAAGAAGCAACCGAGAAACACAAAAAACTCAAACATATTTTTGGTGAAACAGGATTGCCAAGGACCTAAGATGCTCTTGCATCATACACATGGGGTTATTTTGAAATGTTTCTCCGAATCATTTTGTAGGTATGATCTAATTTGTATCCAACTCGAACTGTGAAATCCATGAACTTTCTTCCATCGGTCTATTCTTCCATTTTACCAGATATTCCATATACTATTTTCCTCTTATGCTTTTGCCAACTCTTTGTTTCAAAATCTACTCAATTTCTTCATTATGCTTCTTATGATACTCTGTCGGTACTATCATTTTGTCATCAAGTTCATGATACTCATACAAATCAACAATGTTGAATATAGGTGATATGTCCATGTCATCAGGTAACTGAATCTCATATGCATTTTCACTGTCAAATTTCCTCAAAATCTTGCAAGGTCAAAACTTCTTCATTTTCAACTTTCCATATGTTCTAGTAGGAAATCGACCTTTCTTCAAATGAACCATCACTTCATCATCAACATCAAAAGTTTTATGTCTCCTTGATCTATCAACTCTGTCTTTATATTTCTGATTACTCTCTTCCAGCTTGTATTTCACATCTTCATGTAATGTCTTCATGTACTCAGCAAATTTCACTCCTTCAACACTCCTCTTATTCTCATCATCATGTATCTCAAATCAGATATACCTCTTGGCTGTAAGCCATTTACAATCTCAAAAGGTGTCTTTCCAGTACTCATATTCACTAAATTATTGTATGCAAACTTTTCTTGTGCTAGCATGGAATCCCAATTACTCAATGTGTCTCCAACTAAACATCTCAAAAGATTACCAAAACTTCTGTTCACAACCTCTATTTGTCCATCGGTTTGTGGGTGAAATGTGGAACTATATTTCAACTCAGTGCCAAACTTCTTCCAAAGAGTCTTCCAAAAGTATCCAACAAATTTATTGTCTCAGTCAGAGATAATACTCCTCGGTAATCCATGCAATCTCACAATTTCCTTAAAGAAAAGATCTACTACATGTACTGCATCTAATGTCTTTCTACATGGTATAAAATGTGTCATCTTAGAAAATCTATCCACAACAACAAATATAGAATCATTACCACTTACTATCTTTGGTAAGCCAAGAACAAAATCCATACTGATGTCAATCCAAAGTTTCTTAGGAACAACAATCGGTACATACAAACTAGTATTCTGACATACTCCTTTTGCATCTTGACAAACTCCACATGTTTTCAAAAATTTCTAAACATCTTTATACAACAGAGGCCAAAAGTATTTCTCCTTAAGAAAATTTCATGTCTTATCAATTCCAAAATGTCTAGCCAAACCACTACTATGTTTCTCCTTTATCAAATTATTTCTCATTGGTCTTCTCGGTATACATAACTGAATACCTTTAAACTATTAATATGATTTAGAACAATAGAGAGGGGGGTGAATTAGTTGTTCTCAGGTCCAGAAGTATAAAACAATCTTTAAAACACTTCAACAAATCAGATCTAACAACCAACATGTACTCGATCATTAATGATTGCATAATAGAAACATATAACATTGCAATCCACTACCCAACTATATCTAACTTGCAAAACACATAAATGTTCAAACCAAAACATTCACACAAGTATTGACACTAGGATTTATAGTGGAAACCTAATTTGGGAAAAACCACTTTGTAACGTGCTACTATTATTTTCACTCTTCTGAAGTGAGCTTGGTTAAAAGCCAACCCTATTAAAGGTTACAAACACACTGTTAGGTGTGACCTGGTTAAAGGATTTAAGCCACTCTGTTAAACATGCACCTTGTTATAGGACTTACATATACTCCATTAGAATGCAACCTTGTTCAAAGGATTTATACATATGACTGTTAGGTCAACCTCTGTTAAAAGGATTTTGACTATTACAATGGTTAGAAAGTAGCAGTAGTATTGATATGAAAAACATACAACTCACTTTGCAAATATCAGATCCAATTCCATACACATATGCTAGTTTATTGACTGTCAACCTTTTCCATCTCCATCACTGATCTACTCAAAACATTTCCTTCAAGAAATCACCACACTTCTCCTTCATCCTTCTTTTCTTATATAGTCAATAACATCTATCGATCTTCCAGCATCCTCTATTCCCTTTTTCAACCTCATGCTTTGGTTTCCTTAATACTTCATCAATTAGGTTAATACATCTTTTGTTTCTTAATCTCCTTCGTAGATCTTAGGGTTAGGTTAGATTCATTGAATCTACCCACTTTATGTTCTTCTTATTCTTTTCTAGAAACATCTCAAATCTCTTAAAGATTCACAATAAAATATTTTACAGTGCATTCAATGCTTTCATACAATCAATAAATAAAGTCAACATGTTTCACATAATCCAAGAATTCAACGATGTCAGATGGAAATCTAAATTCTTCCTCAAATGTAAAATACTGATGCTCAGTCAATACTGTGTTCAACTTCTCGGTCTATACTAGAAAGCTTGGTCAATACTAAAATTGTTTCCTCAACTAACACTGTCTTCCTAGGCAATTAATTGGTGTTCGGTCAACATTGATTTTTTTCGGCATATACTAACTCGATCGACACTAACATCACTCAACTTAAACTAGATTTCTTCACTTCTACTCAGCTAAGCCTACTAGTTTAGTCTTCAGTCTTAATAAAATAAACAATACATTATCTCATCATTGTGCAACATAATCAAGTACTCATTGAAGTATCAAGATAACTCAACCTTTCGTTAGGTGCTATTGTTACCATCCTTGCTTTCCCCCATCACAACAATCAAATAGATATACTTTCCTAAGTAACAACAGTCTTATCAGTTAAGGTTTGACATCAATGACAATACAACAATTGCTTCAATTGCAGTTTCTAACAATCTCCCTCTTTGGCATTGATGGCAACACCATATGAATAACACATGGATTACCAACCAATCCAAAAACTTATTTGTCCCTCAAAAATATTTGTAATATCCTTAGCTTCATTCTGATTCAGAATCTATTAGCCTTGCTTCTATGGCCATCTAGAAATATCCAAATCTCCCTCTTTCCTGATCCTTCATCTCTGTTCATCTTAGTTTATCTCCCTTGGGTTACTTTCCTTTTCAGTTTCATGTGTTATTATCATCTCTGTTCATCTCCCTCTTTGACAAAAATGCCAAAGCAGCAACTAAAACATACATCCACCAGATGCAGATATCATCTTTTCAGTTTAGTAACAGTATTTCTCCCTCTATCATCTTTTCTTATGACCGATTCTTTGTCTTTTCCATTCATTTCACAACTCTAGGCAGGTCCTAAAGTGTGACCTTTTGCATCAATCTGTCAAATATTATGTTGTTTTGATGTAGTGCTTCTAGCTTGTCTAGGCAGCCTCAGTTAGGGGAAGTACCCCTAATTGACTTTGCAGATACTCATGTGCTTCTTTAGGTAAAGCTTTAGTGAATATGTCTACTAATTGTTCTTTTGTATTCACATATTCCATTCAGACTTCTTTATCTTGTACCAGTTCTCTCAAGTAATGATACTTGATTGCTATGTGTTTGGTCTTTGTATGCATTACTAGATTATTAGAGATGTTGATAGCACTTGTGTTATCATAGAAGATAACAACTGGTTCAGTGATTTTTTCTTTCATTCCTACCAACAATTGCTTTATCCACACCAAATTTGAACAATTCACTGCACCAACAACATACTCAGCTTCAGTAGTAGATTGGGAAATGCAGTTTTATTTCTTTCTTATCCAGGAAACTCATCTCTATCCAAGAAAGAAAGCTCCACCAATAGTACTCTTTCTGTCATCCACATTTCCTTCCCAATCAGCATCTATATATACTCTCAGTTCAAATCTTTCATCCTTCTCATTCCTGTCAGGACATCTAGTAGCTATATGACCAACTTTATTACATGCAAAACATATCATAGGGAGTTTAGCTTTGTACTTTCCTTTTCCCCTTCTCAATCTTCTAGCCATAAGAGCTTCTAGATCCTCAAGTTCTTCATCAGATGTGTCACTGCCACTTTCACTTTCACTTTCACTTCCATTCATGCATCTTTCTTTTTCTTTCGTAGACTTACTCAAAACCATTTGTGACTTGAAAGAAGATTCAAGATTGCCAATATTACCAACAGTGAAGTTATCATAGTTAGAGAGTTCAAAAGTAGTAAGCTTGCCAACTAAACTTTCCAAAGTAAGTACATTTGCAGGGTTACATCTAGATTCCTGAATAGCTAAAATTTGAATAGCATAAATAGGACATAGAGTTCTCAATACTTTTCCAATTATAGTTTCTTTATCAATAGTTCCATTTTCTCCTCTAATAGAATTCACAACTTCTTTTATTCTACCATAATATTGTGCAGTATTCTCACCTTCTTGCATTCTCATTTCATCAAATTTACCTCTGAGGCTCTCAGCTTTACCTTTCAGTACAATTATGTCACCTTTATAATTTTTTGCAAGAGTGTCCCACATCTCCTTAGCACTTGTGCAATCTTTTATGTCCTCAAATTCCAGATAACTTAGGGCAGATGTAATTTCCAACATTGCCTGATTATGTTCTTGCTTAGGTCTCATTTCCTCGGCAATCAAGGGTGTAACAGGCGAGACATAGTCATTCTCAACATAGTATTTTGTAGAATAACCAATACTAGCCAAATGTAGCTTCATCAAGCTTTGCCATGTAGGGAAGTTCTCCTTATTTAGCTTTGGTACCTCCTTATACATCCTGATCATTTGATTCCAGTACCTTCAAACTTGTTCTCTGTAAGCACCAACAGTAAGCACCACAGCTCCGATACCAATTGTTAATATGGTTTAGAACAACATAGTAGGGGCATGAATCAGTTGTTCTCAGGTCCAAATGTATAAAATAATCTTTAAAACACTTCAACAAATCAAATCTAACAACCAACACCTACTTGGTCATTACTAATTGCATAATAGAAACATATAACATTGCAGTCCACTATCCAGCTGTATCTAACTTGCAAAACACATAAATGTTTAAACCAAAACATTCACACAAGTATTGATACTAGGATTTATAGTGGAAACCCAATTTGAGAAAAACCACTTTGTAACATGCTACTATTATTTTCACTCTTTTGAAGTGAGCTTGGTTAAAAGCCAACCCTATTCAAGGTAACAAACACACTGTTAGGTGTGACCTAGTTAAAGGATTTAAACTACTCTGTTAAAAGTGCGCCTTGTTATAGGACTTGCATAGACTCCATTAGAATGCAACCTTGTTCAAATGATATATACATATGACTATTAGGTCAACCTTTGTTAAAAGGATTTTGACTATTACAATGGTTAGAAAGTAGCAGTAGTATTAATCTGAAAAACTTACAACTCACTTTATCAGATCCAATTCTGTACACATATGTTGGTTTATTGACTGTGAACCTTTGCCATCTCCATCACTAATTTTCTCAGAACTTTTCCTTCAAGCAATCACCACACTTCTCCTTCAGCCTTCTTTGCTTGTATAGTCAATAACATCTACCAATCTTCCAGCATCCTCTATTCCCTTTTTCAACCTCATACTTAGTTTTCCTTAATACTTCCTCAATTAGGTTAATACATCTTTTTCTACCTAATCTCCTTTGTAGAGCTTAAGGTTAGGTCAGATTCATTAAATCTACCCACTTTATGTTCTTCATCTTCTTCTCTAGAAACATCTCAAATCTCTTAAAGATTTACAATAAAACATTTAATAGTGCATTCAATTCTTTCATACATTCAATAAATAAAGTCAACACATTTCACATAATCCAAGAATTCAATGATGTTGGCTAGAAATCTGAATTCTTTATCAAATGTAAAATACCAACGCTCGATCAATACTGTATTCAACTTCTTGGTCAATACTAGAAACCTCGATCAATAATAAAACTGTTTCCTCGGCTAACATTGTCTTCCTCGACAATTAACTCATGTTTGGTCAACACTGATTTTTCTCGGCATATACTAACTCGGTCGACACTAATATCACTCGGCTTAAACTAGATTTCTTCACTTCTGCTCGGTTAAGCCTACTAGTTTAGTCTTCACTCTTACTAAGATAAATAATACATTATCTCATCATTGTGCAACATAATCAAGTACTCATTGAAGTATCAAGATAACTCAACCTTTTCTTAGGTGCTATTGTTACCATCCTTGCTTTCCCCCATCGCAACAATCAAATAGATATAGTACTTTCCTAAGTAGCAACAGTCTTACCAGTTAAAGTTTGACATCAATGACAATAAAACAATTGCTTCAATTACAGTTTCCAACATAAACAACATACCTTCCTGAATGAAATATTCTTCCCATTTATTACTCAATTGATCTTGAATAGGTGTTGCACACTTTCTCCATGGCTAAGAAAAATTAGGATCATCTTCATAAGAATCTTTCATCTCATCAAAACCAAGAACATGAATTTTCATCGTGTTGATCAAAGATATTCTTCTACTCAATGCGTCAACAACTTTGTTAGTGACTCCACTCTTATGGTTTATCACAAATGTATAACTCTGCAAATACTCAACCCATTTCAAATGTCTCTGATTCAACTTATTCTGACTACCCAAATACTATAAAGCCTTATGATCAGTATACAACACAAATTCACTCGGCATCAAATAATGTCTCCATTTCTTCAAAGCTTGAACAATAGCATAGAATTATTGATCATACATAGAATACTTCCTTCTAGCATCATTCAACTTTTCACTAAAGAAAGCAATAGGTTTACCTCCTTGACTCAACATAGCTCCAATTGCACTACCACTTGCATCACATTCTACTTGAAATACCTTATTGAAATCAGGCAATGCCAAAACAGGCAATTCAGAAACCTTCTACTTCAGAGTCTCAAAAATTTTGTTAGCTCCATGTGTCCACTTGAATACTCTTTTGTCTCCTCTCATAGTTTCAGCCATAGCATTACAAATTGCACTAAAATTTCTAATGAACTTCCTGTAAAAACTTGCCAATCCATGAAATGATATTACCTCACTAGCATTTTTAGGTGTAGGCCAATTTAAAATAGCTTCAACCTTTTCAAGATCCATCTTCAAACCATCAGCTAAAATAACAAATCCCAAATACACAATCTCTTCCTTCATAAATGAACACTTTTTCAGATTTATCAACAACTTTTCCTCTTTCAATCTCTACAAAACTTATCCAACAAATGTTCTTCTCTAGTCTTACTGAATATCATAATATCATCAAGATATACAATCACAAACTTACCCAAAAATTTCTCTAGAACTTCATTCATCAACCTCATAAATGTACTTGGTGCACTGGTTAAACCAAAAGGCATAACCAACCACTCATAAAAACCTTCCTTTGTCTTGAAAGTAGTCTTCCATTCATCATCTTGTCTAATTTTGATATGATGATACCCACTTTTCAAATCAATTTTGGTAAAATACTTTGCTCTAGTCAAACTGTACATGATGTCATCAATTCTCGATATAGGAAACCTATACTTCACTGTTATCTTGTTGATTGCTCTGGAATCAGTACACATTCTCCATTCTCCATTCTTCTTAGGTACCAATACAACAGGTACTACACAAGGACTCAAACTTTCTCTAATCAAACCTTTCTCCAACAATTATTCAATCTGTCAGTTCAATTCCTGATTCTCAGTAGGTGTTAACCGATGAGGTGCCTTGTTCGGTAAACTAGCTCCAAGAATAAGATCCATACAATGATCAAAGATTCTTTTTGGTGGAAAAACATCAGGTACATTATCAGAAATGATATCTTTGTACTCGGTGAGTAACTTATCAATCTCCTCAGGAATACTATCCTCGGTTTTCTCACTCAGCTTGTTAGGAATAACAACAAAACATACATCATCCCTTTTCAAATCTTTAACAAACTTTCTTCTTTCCATCAAGCAAGCTTTCACAGATGTGTAAACATTACTAACAGGTTCTTCCATCAAAGGTAACAAGATTTGTTTTCTTCCATCAGCCAAAATAGTATACTTATGCAATCTCCCATCGTATATAGCATGTCTATCATATTGTCAAGGTCTACCCAACAAAATATGACAACAATCCATAGGCATGATATCACACAACACCTTATCATAGTATTTTCCAATTTTCAAATTCACATAACATTGTTCACTTACCAAGAGTGTGTGCTGGGTAAAAGCACAATAAGTTGTCACCCTTTTACAAAGGAAGAGGCTAACAACACAAAAACTGAAAAACTTCAAGGGCATAAAAGTCACATTTCTGTTGAGAATTTGAAGATGATGTAAACTAATGAAATGTGTAAAATAGGATGAATTTTATGCCTATAATTTTTAAAAATTAATTTGAGCAAAAATTAATATATTTTTTTAATTTTTTGGGTCTATTTTTCATATCCTAAAAATACTACAAATAAGCGAGTTCACTTTCCGTCAAATCATTATAAGTAAAATATTTTTTTTCCCTCCAATTTCATAATATGTTTTAGATGACATGTATATCTAGTGCAAGAAAAAAGAAAGAAGTTTTTTTGATCTATAGTTTACCCGTTATAAGTATTGAAAGTCGACCTTACCTGAAATCAATAGTTTTTGTCTCCCGTCACTTTTACCCTATAAAAAATATACCAAAAACCAAATAAATTATATATTCTTGAAGAGGACTCTCTCCTCTAGTGCCCTATATAATTTTAAATTTTTTTTGAATTGATTTAGTATTTTTCTATATTTTCCGAATCAATGTCTTCTCAAAGTTTAATATACCTACATGTAGTTTTTAGCAAATTTGTTTAACATTTTGTAGATGAAACAATATAAAATTTATATGTCCAAAATCATACTTTCGAGATCTAGAAAAGGGTACTTTTATTTTTTTAACATTTTCTATTTTGATCTAAGAAAGGAACAATAGAAGTGCAAAATTCTAGTTTTTTTGTATTTTTGGTGGTTTGGCTGCCAACATGGCATGCCACCTAAGTAGACTGGGCCGAGTCCAACTGGGCCGAGTCTGATTGGGCCGAGTCCGACTCGGCCGAGTCCCCCTAGGGGTCGGCCCCACTCAAATAGCCTAATACTGTGCAAATGAGTGGTTTGTAATATTTTTTTATATTAAAAATATTATTTTGACTCGGTCGAGTCCTACTCGGCTGAGTACCACTCGGCCTAGTCTAATGGGCCACGTAGACGCCATTCAGTGCCGTGTGGCACCTACGTGTACTCGGCCGTGTTAGACTCAGCCGAGTATAACTCGGCCGAGTCTAACTGGGCCGAGTGATTTGAGTTAGCCCAAAAGGTGACACTCGATTGTGCTTTTACCCTGCTCATCTTTGATCCATGAAATCTGACAGGGTTTCAAATGTTCCAGCCTTTTCAACTGCAATTTTGTGACCATCTCCTCAAATGCCAGATTCTCCGAGCTACCACTATCAATGATTATCTTCCAAACTTTGTCAGAAACTCTACATCTAGTCTTGAACAAACTTTTCCTTACTAGATCTTCCTTTTTTCTTTCATTCCATAGTGGTCTCCTTACCATCAAGTTACTTTCTTTCTTAGATTCTTTCAGTGACTCCTCTTGTACCAATGCATTTTGACTGTTACCAACCTTCTTACTTACTTGTGTACATTCAAATGATCAATGTCCTTCTTTTCCACAATTATAACAAGTTCCTTAGAAAATTTCTCTACTATAATCACCTCGGTAGTTACCATCTCTTCCTCAACTTCATCATCACTAACATCTTCCAGATGTTTGCCTCTTCTCTGGGCTATTTCAACAGCTTCCAATCTAGCAACAATTTGTCTCAACATGTCTGCCAATCCTGGATCTGCATCTTGCCTCCCATGAACCATCATGATAACCCTCTACAATTGTAGGTCAGATTGCAATCTGCCACCCCACAACAAATCAACTAGGGCTTCTTAAGAGGAACCTACAAACCTAAATCCACAGACCTAGATCAAGATCTCACCTCACTCTGATACCACCTGATGCAAAGCATAGATCAGAAGGGGCCAAGAAATGGCACACCCTAATGATATAGCCTGCTCAACAACTCGCAGAAGAAAATAAAAACATAGTGAGAGAGAGAATGTAGGATCAACAATATATTATTCATTCAAATTGATTCATACATTTTGGGCTATAAGGCCTTGCTGGTTATGGCCAGATATTACAATGATTTACCGAAATCCTCAAACATGTGAGGATCTATCAAAATCTCTAATCCATCTGCTATAAGAAAACTACCCCCAAACTCTAACCAAACAACTACATTTATAAAAGAGTCAACCAAACTGAGTCGGCCTTTAGATCCATAATCAACAGAAGGAACGATCAGATCTGGGACCACAGGCTTCCCAAGGATGGATTCCAACATTAAATCCATGACCCATAATAAATGCACAAGTCGGCCCAACAAGAACTCAAAATAAACTACTCGACAACAAAGAAGACTGAGCAACAAACAAGCAACATCAAGCACTAGTGAAACAATTGACCACCCAGGAGATAACCGACCACACTTGGTAACCAAAGGAAACCGACCAACTACTGACCAACTCAGTCAAAGAAGGAACCAAGAAACACAGAAAACTCAAACATATTTTTTGTGACATAGGATTGCCAAGGACCCAAGATGCTCCTGCATCAACATTGTTGCACATGTTTGCACATACTTCATTGCATAATCAAGGATGATCCACCTTTGGTTGACATATGATTCCACCTTGTGTGGGTGATAAGCTATCTCTTGGTTATCATGTTCTTTTATTGTCTTACCTATATAAACAAGAACATCTACATTGTATAATGGGACAACTCTTCTTTTGTTGAAAATTTTTCTTCTAGCGTGATGCGAGATTTGCACCCTTTAGCTACATTTCACGAACAAACTTCGTAGCCAGGGAAGGAAACTTAGAGAATCCCGCCCTTCACCTTATGATGGTTTTTTATTTTTAAACTAGAAATTTAAGGACACAATGTCATAAATTAGTTTCTATTAGCTGTTTCTATTTTCGATTTCGTAGCAGTTCATTTCGCCTATTAACCGTTTATATCTTAGAATGAATCCACATACAGCCACAACCACATGTATGTGCTTTGTCTTTCTGGGCTTAACTGGCGCCCTATAAGCGCTGATGTCTTACTTTATCAGTTCCCTGTCCTTTGTTTTTCTTTCCATGTTTTTATTTTCATTGGACTCTGTTTACTTAACAAGTTACCTTCCTCCATTTCTGTTAGCCATTTCTATTACTGATCCCCTAGCAGTTTGTTTCCTCCATTTCCTGGAACTTTCTATTTAGTTTCCTTTTTTGTTTACCCTAACATTCATATGAGATTTAAATAAGTGGGATTAATGCATGTCTATTATATCTAATAAAAAATGTTCAAATGAGTTTTATTTAATTTCACATTTTTAAATATTTATTGTATTTTTCTCTCTATATTGGTAGCCTAGAATCCATTTTCAGATAGCTTCAGCTTCACTGAATCTGCGAAATTGCTTTGAGTGTGGTTGCCACGCCCTTTTGCCCCGGGTTCGAGTCATCATAAAACCCTACCATTTTCTGAGCGACATGCAGATTGAATCCAGCAAGCATGAAAGGTGACCATGTCATCACCCCCAACCACTCGTACGTTAAAACAAATATCGCAAATGAAAGCATCCACCATAGCAATTTCAAAAACCCTGTCACCTGTGATGAATTCGTCAGTGCTTGTCACTTCTGATGAATTCATTAGCATTGCATAAATTAAAATGGATGGAAAAGAAGAAATGAAGCAACACATATCTCGTAAACCGTGAGCCTAACTCCGGTTGCTGGTGAGTTAATTAATAGATTTGCAGTTGCGTTCACATCGCTAAAATTTTACAAATTTAGGTTTTTTCAAGCACCGTGGATGATTCCAATCACTTCAATCATCTTGGATGCATACGACATGTTAGACGGCCATCGATCGAATTAACCCATGCAGACACCTTTCATATAGGAACCCCTTTGAAAAAAATATATCATAAATCATCAAAATGCTACATCACAACATAAAACATCATCATGGAATGTAGCATGACCATAGCGAATCAAAGCATAACAATAATAATCATATCCCATGAGTATTGAATATTCCAAGTCAAAATATGAATCACTTTCATAAAGTCAAAAACATCAAAGAAAAATTCCGACCATGTGTACGTCTAATAAAGTATGACTAGAAGCAAAGTGACTACGGTCTAAGTCTAATAGACTGAGTTGACACAAGTTTAAATACACTCAAGATCCTGAAAGATAGGAATCTAAAGAGTCGAGTCGTGACACTTATCTCATGGAAGCTTTGTACGTTACTATGAAAGTTTGTTTAGTAGCTCGATTCTAAATTAATCAAATGTTTTTTTTTGGAGTACATTTATTTTCTAGCACTTAGATGTAATCATGTGTTGTTATGAGATTCTTTAAAAATGCTTTCTTCGACGAATTGGTAGAAATATGATCATCACTTTCCAAACCTTGATTCATTGGTTCTATGGGAAAAATGATAAACATATGAGTGCGGAGTAAGGAAAATAAGAAGAGGGCCAAAGAAGAAGATAACGATGTATGCAATGGACACACCCATCAAAATTAATTCCTCCAACCATTAGACAACCTTTGATATGCTAATTTAAGATTAGAGGATTAAATAAGTCTTCCACTACAAGAATCGAATATTTATATAATCCATCAAACTGATCTTGGGATTTAATAGTATAACAAGCAGGGAATTGAATTTATTTAGGGACCAGTTTAAACTGGACTGATTGGTTTCATTAACATGATTCCCCAAAGAGCTACACATCTTATTCGTTTTATTTACGCCAGTTTAAAAAATAGAATTATCAAATATGAAAAATTGATGACTCTTTTTAAAAACAACTTAAAAATTATGTGATTTGTAGTATCTTAAAGTGAGAATTTTTAAAATATTGTAGAAGATAGTAATATTGAGGTGTTTTTACAATTTACAAATCTAGAAAATCATATAGAAAATTATTGTAAATTTTAATTAGAATTGCTTGAAGAATAATTACGCCGAGAGGCATTCCTATACAGCTGTAGCGGAAGAAGAGAACACCAGCACGACATATTCCAAGGAATATGCCGTGTACATAAAAAAGAATTGGAGTCAGTTACAATTCAAAAAAAAACAACCAAAAATAACAAAAATCAAAAAACAAAAATAAAAGAATAAAAAACAAAAAATATAAAATGAAAAATATAAAAATTCTAAAACGAAAATATGAAAAATCAAAAAGGAAAATGCCTAGACGCGTTTCATACCCGCTTGGACGTGTTTTGTACAGGAGTGGGGGCGTGCGCTGCACAGCCTAGCCACTTGGCTGTCGGCACTGGTAGTGCCAATGCAGTGCGTACGTAACGTCACATACACACTGCACTGGCACTGCTAGTGCTGGCAGCCAAGTGCACGGTGCCCATGCAGCTGGCACCAATAGCCAGTACCCCCAATGAGCTGCGTTTTAACATTTTTTTAAATTATTTTATTTAAACATACCCCAATGCAATGCGCTGTGTTATAATTTTAGAAATTAGTAACATTTTTTAGAAATGAACAGACGTTTGGAATATGAAATGCTCTAGAAATGAAGAGTCACTCTTCATTTATAAAAGAGTGCTCTTCATTTCTTGAGCTATTTTTTTTGTTTGCAAGTTCAGGGATTTGAGAGAGGATTTGCAGATTGTGAGAGAGGATTCAAAAGAGGATTTGCAGGTTCAGAGATTTGAGAGAAATTTGTGAATAGCAAAGAGGAGGATTGCACTACAAAGAAAGGATTTGTGAGAGAAAAATTTGTGAATAGCAGAGAGGAGGATTGCATTGTAGAGAGCTAATTTGCAGGCAACTTTCATCAATATCAAACAGGTAAATAGATTTTGTTTTATATTGCATTTAATTTAATGTTATTTTATATAATTTGATAGTAATTTATTTTAATATTGTTTTATATAGTTTGATATTAGATCTAATATCAAACTATATAAAATGCAATATTAAATATTGCTTGATATTAGATCTAATATTTGGTATCAAATCTATTTTATTAGATCTCATATTATATAGTTTTTTTTTAATTAATTTTATATAATATATTTAATAATATATTTACATTGATTTAAACTTAAATAAGTAAATTTAATAATATATTTACATTGAATTTAAACTTAAATAATTATTTGAAATAAATTAAAAAGAAAATAGTAAATTAAGAACAATAATCACAGTCAAATCAATTTTTTTTCCTAAAATTTATACTAAATTTTGATTTTAAAATAACATTTAGCCTATGCAATACATTTTCCATCATTCTATGCATGGAGAGTAAATACAGGACAATCTTATTCAAGCTGATCACCTAATAATGAAAATATAAAACAAATTGATATTGAATAGCCATTGATTTGCAAAAGTAGAATAAAATAGAATTGCAAAGGAGAATAATCTGTTAAGAAATGCTACGCTCACACAGAATGACCATTGTTAAGAAATGCATAAAATAGAATTGCAAAGGAGAATAATCTGCAATATTGTAAACCACAGTGACAAATTGGAGAGCAAAATATTGACAGAAATGTGAAGAGGGAAAATGACATTAGTATTTGTCTTGGCCCTGCAGCTTCATTTATAGTAGCATTTAGAAGCAGCCAATGCATTTAGAAATAGTCAATACATTTAGAAATATCACCTTCAAATGATTTTTTTGGAAAGAGAAAGCTTTATATCCAATGAAAGTTGTTCATAAAGGTGGTAGAATTAGAAATTTCTACTGTTCGAGAGAGAAGATTGATGAATAAGATTGATATCATTATATAATTATTAATAAGGAAATTTATTTTTATTTTATTTTGAAGATAATAAGAAAATTTAGTTATTTTTTATTTTGAACATATAAAAAAAAATTGATAGATAAAGATTGGTGATACTATTGTATAATTTAGATTAATTTTGTATAGTTTGATATTAGATTATTTTAGATCTAATATCAAACTATATAAAATTATATAAAAAATAATTGTTTTATATAATTTTATATTAGTTTTATAGTGTTTTTAGATTGATATTAT
Organism: Chamaecyparis obtusa; assembly: GCA_027943335.1. Lineage (NCBI taxonomy): Eukaryota > Viridiplantae > Streptophyta > Pinopsida > Cupressales > Cupressaceae > Chamaecyparis > Chamaecyparis obtusa. The sequence goes on along the minus strand of BSBK01004914.1, from coordinate 862,805 downwards.
TTTTAGATTAATATTGTTTTTTGATTGATATAGTTTTATATTATTTTTAGATTAATATTGTTTTTAGATTAATATTGTTTTAAGAATTGTATTTAATATTCTTTAAATACAATTCTTAAATTTTAAAAAAGGACTTTCCACTACATTTTATGTCAATATGATAGGTGGTATTTCTAATGTATTCATTATGCAATAAAATTGAATTGATTTATTTTGGAGTTGTTTAATATAGTTATTAGATCTAATTTAGATAATCTAATTATTTAATATACTTATATATAGAAACATCTTTTCTAATGAGAATATTAAAAAATTAGAAACATCTTTCCTAATGAGAATATTAAAAAATATAAAGAAAATATAGAAATCTATCATTTTTCTAATTGACAATAAAAATGTTTCTATATTTTTCTTATCCTTTTAAAGCTGATTTGCAGGCAACTTTCATCAATTTCAAATAGGTAAATAGATTTTGTTTTATATTGCATATAATTTAATGTTATTTTATATAGTTTGATAGTAATTTATTTTAATATTCTTTTATATAGTCTGATATTAGATCTAATATCTAATATCAAATATTAGATCTAATATTTGATATCAGATCTATTTTATTAGATCCGATATTATATAGTTTTTTTTAGATTAATTTTATATAGTTTGATATTAGATTATTTTAGATCTAATATCAAACTATATAAAACTATATAAAAAATAATTTTTTTATATAGTTTTATAGTGTTTTTAGATTGATATTATTTTTAGATTAATATTGTTTTTAGATTGATATAGTTTTATATTGTTTTTAGATTAATATTGTTTTAAGAATTGTATTTAATATTCTTTAAATACAATTCTTAAATTTTAAAAAGGACTTTCCACTACATTTTATGTCATAATATGATAGGTGGTATTTCTAATGTAACCATTATTCATTATGCAATAAAATTGAATTGATTTATTTTGGAGTTTTTTAATATACTCAAATATACTTATTAGATCTAATTTAGATAATCTATTTATTTAATATAGTTATTATATTCACTTTAGATAATATGTTTATATATTTAAATAATCTGTTTACATTGTGGATGGGAATGCTGCCATAGTGTAATATTTACTTTTTATATAAATTTAATTTTGAATATTACCTTTGTTAGATATAGATTTTTTATTTAAATATTGCAATTAATCATTATAAGCTATTTTATTAGATCTAACAATATTAAATTTAATCTAATTTTAATCTAATAATATTACATTATGGATGGCAAAGCTGCCATATTGTAATATTATAGATTAATATTATTTTTTAGTATTTTAGATAATCTTTTTATTTAATATAGTTATTACATTCACTTTAGATAATTCATTTATATATTTAAATAATATGTTTACATTGTGGAGCAATGCCACCATAGTCTGATATTTGCTTTTTGTATAAATTTAATTTTGAATATTATCTTTGTTAGATATAGTTTTTTTATTTAAATATTGCAATTAATCATTATAAGCTATTTGATTTAAATGTTAGAAATAGGATTTACATTAATTATATTTTTTTTTGTAAAAATTTAGGAGATTTCCATTTACAATATTACCTTTTAGAATGTTACATTTAGATTTCAATTCCTAATTAGATTTTAAAACTTAATTTATTAGTATTTTAATACTTACTTTGAAATGTTAAAATTACATTTATTTTAATAGGATTTTAATAATTAAAATGTCAATTACTAATTTTTTAATGTTACACATTAGGATTTAGATTAATTATATAAATTTAGGACATTTCCATTTCCAATATTACCTTTATTTGATTTATTTGCTTTAAATATTGTAACAATTAATAATTATAATTTATTTGATTTAAATGTTAGAAATAGGATTTACATTAATTATATTTTGTTTTTGTATAAATTTAGGAGATTTCCATTTACAACATTAATTATATTTTCTTTGATAACATGCATTTTTTTAATGGTCACTATCCTTTATGCAACATTTCTTTAGTTTCAAAAATTAAATTCATTATCATGTTTCATTATGATATAAATACTATTAATAATTTCCATGTAGCTTACCAAGATGTTAGACAAATTGCATTTACCATGGGTTTCCAGTTGGTTGGAGGAATTTCACCCGCGTCTTCCACACAATGTTGTCCTTCGTATAGAGGATATGAGTGTTCGTTATTGGTTAAGGGATAGAATGGTCAATCGAATTAAAAACAATGGACCAAGGAACACTCAAATCAAATTTTATAACTATGCTGTATACTTCAACTTTTATTATAGAATGAAGGTGCAGATGAACTTAGATGTGAAGTTTTACCACCTACAAATTGAGATTGTTGATTTATGTGGATGGTCAGATGCTTTGTACCATGAGATTCGTGATCTTTATCTTGCAGGATGCATTTTTAAAATCACGATTAGGCCAACAATAAATTTCAGGAAGCACACTATCTCTGATGAACTCAGTCTAAAGTTTATGAAATTTCTTAAAGGAGAATCTAAAATTAGCTATCACAAGGGCCCACTCGAAGAATGGTTGATTGCTACTCTTAAGTTTGATTACACCATCACTTTCATAGTACACCAAGTCATTCCATCTTTTAGGTTGTTGCACGCATATTATGGGGTGCCTACCTTATTTGTTGTGAAGTCTACTCTATCAATTAAAGTTCGTAAAATTCTTCCTAGAAATGTGGACATATTATCGGTGCATCCATGGTTAAAAAAGTAAACGTATTCTGCATATTATTGGTCAATGTGTTTAAAAATTTTTAAACAATTGTATTTTTTATTTTATCCAATTTTGGAATGGGGTAGAAGCAAAAAGTTGGGTGCCAATTCCGTGGAAGTCCCCGACTTGAAAATTTGCGCCGCTTGAAATGGGGACCCATTTTTAAAAAATGGGTGCCCGTTTTAGGCTTGGACATTCGATCCGAAATTCAAAAGCGGGTACCCGTTTTTCCAGAAACGGGCACCCGTTTTTGTTTAAAACGGGTACCCGTTTCTAAATTTTTTTTTAAAATTTTTTTTAATTTAAAATATTTTTTTAAACACATATTTTTAAATTTATGAAACGGGTGCCCATTTTTTGAATTTAAATAACGGGTGCCCGTTTCTTAAAATATGCATGCAGGAGTTTTCACTCTGCCTCAGTTTTTGGTTTGGGATAGGTTTGGTGAGACCAAGCCTATGTCTTAGCCTCCAAAATTTTGGCTAAGGCATTGGAATAAAAATTTTAAGGCTTACCGTAATTTTTTGAAGCCCTTCTGGATCGATTTTTTTGACAAAACAAAAACCCATTAAAGATCTCACTATCATGATTCTAAAAATATAAATTTCATAATAATATGGTTATTTTTACTATTTTTACATTATTTATTAGTTGATAGTGGTACATAAACGTAAAATAGTGAGACTCACTAAAACTTTAATAACTTTTTAATTTTTAAGTATTTTTAAAAATAAATTATATGTCATCAATCTAGATTCAATTCTTTTGAATTTAAAAAAAAAAAATTTGAAAAAAAGAAAAATTATATTAAATTATGGTGGCCGTAAACGAGAGGTTTGAAAAATAAGCTTTATTGTTAATTAAAAATTAATAAAAAATAATTTACAAAACAAAAAAATAAGAAAAAATATTCTCATCAATATTCTATGTCTTAGGTATCTTCCCTAAAAAGGATTTAAAAAAATTCATTTATTTGTGTCAAAATATGGTGGCCGTACACGGATGTGGTATGGTCCTGAAACAGGCATTTTGAAAAAGTGGTTTTCAAATATGCCTATCAAAATATAATTTATACCATGTGGGTATTAAAATAAATTATATATTTGAAAAGTAGACTCCAAGTACTACAATTTTTATTAGTGAATTTTTTCGAGATTCAATCTCTAAGTGCCTCAAATTTTGAGATCAATTTAGATAAATTTTGAAAAATAGGAAAAACACTTCCACTTTTTGCAAAAAATTGGCACCCAACTTCTTGCAGCCACCTAATGACTATTAAGTAATAAATTTTTAATTATTGTGATTCATTATGTCAAATTGTGTTTCAATAAATATTAAGTATTTAATTATCACATGATGTTCATGAATTATCTTCAGTATTGCTCCAATGTGTACTAATTGTTTGACAATATAATGGATAATCTAATCTCTATAATTTATCATTATCCTAATTGCAATTTAGACCCCTTTCCCAAATTATACCCTTATCCTATATATTTTAATTATAATCAAAACCCTAACCCTAACCCTAATTCTCTTTGTAACCATGATTATAATCAAAGCCCTAAACCTAATCATAATAATAAATCTAAACAATTTATCATTATCCTAATTGCAAATTAGACCCTTTTCCCAAATTAGACCCTTATCCTATTTATTGTAATTATAATCAAAACCCTAACCCTAACCCTAATTCTCTTCATAACCCTAACCCTAATTCTCTTCGTAACCATGATTATAATCAAAGCCCTAACCCTAATCATAATAATAAATCTAAATAATTTATCATTATTCTAATTGCAAATTAGGCCCTTATCCTATTTATTGGAATTATAATCAAAACCCTAACCCTAATTCTCTTCATAACCCTAACCCTAATTCTCTTCGTAACCATGATTATAATCAAAGCCCTAACCCTAATCATAATAATAAATCTAAACAATTTATCATTGTCCTAATTATATATAATAAGCTGAGAGATATCCTTCGCAAGGTGCATATTTTCATAATATCTCTCAGTGTAATAGGCACCTCGAGAAGGATATCTCTCAGCTTATTTTATATATATATATATATATATATATATATATATATATATATATATATATATATATATATATATATATATATATATATATATATATATATATATATATATATATATATATATATATATATATATATATATATATATATATATATATATATATATAATAAGCCAAGAGATATCCAATTTGTGTTAACAAGTTTCCCACAAATAATTTCATATTGATGAAATTATATGATATATATCTGTCAGCATATTTCAAATTCATCTTCTTTTTTGTTTAAATATGTATCATTAATATATTTTAGATCATGTTTGTGAACCCAACTTCTTAATTTGAATATAAAAATATTCCACAAAATCATATGTACTATTCCATTATAGGTAGCATCTAAAGTTTGAAATGGTAATGCAAAATGGTTATTTTGATTAATTATATATACTGATGTTTGTTTAAAACTTTACAGGATACCATTCCACCTATGGTTTCCTCTGACAGAGACTCCAACATCATGGTTACAAGCCCCTCTGCTTCGGTGGGCTCAAACCATGTTTTTGAGAGTGAATTTGACAAGTGTACGCAAACCATTCAAGAGTCATGTGTAACTATAATCGAAGCCATGGAGAATGCAGCATTATCAGTTGACTATGTTGACGAACTGGATATAAAGCAGATGGAAGATGTTTAGAAAGTTTTACGTGAGACATCTGCAAAAGTGGATGTGTTTCCATCAATGATGAAAGAAGTATACCATGATCATTGTACAAATAAAGGTTGTGATACCAACTTTATTATTGAAGAATATGCGATGTACTTGCATCATTATGGAGAAATGTTATTGATTTAGATCATTCTTATCTTATCTTTCATACTTCTTAAATATCTAATGGTTGTAGTGGGTCTTCCATTTCCCCTTTCATCTTTGTTTGTAAGTTTCATGAACAAGATAGTGAATATATATTTTTTCCTACTCCCATGATGGTTACCACTATACTTCCAACATTTTGCAACATGTTTTGTTCATCTTTGTATTTCTAATATTTATTTGTTCAATGAATGCACCGATTAAATGTGAGGAAATAAATATATAAGACATTTGATTCATTACTGTTTCTAACCTAACCCCAAACAATGTTCAAAAAATATACCAATACCTTTAACTATATTAAATAAACTATTAAAAGTTAATCTTTAATGGAAACTAAAATAAAACTGTCAGATTATATGTGATTCTAATGATAATTATGAAATTAATTTATCCTAGCCCTTCCCGTAATGGTAACCCTAATCCCTTACCTTAATCTTTACCTTTAATGTGAGAGGTGCATGTCCAAAATTAGTAGTACTTGAATAAGGTTAAAATTATAAACTAATTGTAACCCTTCTTGATGCACAAGTTGAAAATTATTAGTACTCCTAAGTCATAATAGAAAAAGACCTACTAAACCCTAACTCTTATCCGATGTCAACTTATTATAATAATTAATCATTTTAAAATATATATACTATTTTTTTATTTTAACCCTAACTCTTATCAAATGTCAACTTATTATAATAATTTATCATTTTAAAATGTATATACTATTTTTTTATTTTAACCCTAATACTAATCCAAACTTAACAGTGTGCATCACATCATTAACCCATGATTAACACTCGTGAAATAACTTAATCTAATACTAATCATAACTCTAATCGTAAGCCTAACCCTAACTGTAATGTTCTCTTACTTCAAGCATAAATCATAGTGTTAAATATCCTATTAACCTGAACTCTCACCCTATCGATAACCCTAACCCTACCACTAACTCTTACTTGAACCCTAAGTCATAACATAAAATGACCTACTAAACCCTAACTTTGATCCGATGTCAACTTATTATAATAATTTATTATTTTAAAATATATATACACTGATTTTTATTTTAACCCTAATACTAATCCAAACTTAACATTCTGCATCACATCATTAACCCATGATTAACCCTCATGAAATAACTAGATATAATACTAATCATAACTCTAATCATAACCCTAACCCTAACTGTAACGTACTCTTACTTCAAGCATAAATCATAATGTTAAATATCCTATTAACCTGAACTCTCACCCTATCGATAACCCTAACCCTACCACTAACTCTTACTTGAACCCTAAGTCATAACATAAAATGACCTACTAAACCCTAACTCTAATCCAATGTCAACTTATTATAATAATTTATCATTTTAAAATATATATACACTGATTTTTATTTTAACCCTAATACTAATCCAAACTTAACATTGTGCATCACATCATTAACCCATGATTAACCCTCATGAAATAACTAGATATAATACTAATCATAACTCTAATCATAACCCTAACCCTAACTATAGCATACTCTTACTTCAAGCATAAATCATAATGTTAAATATCCTATAACCCTCATGAAATAACTAGATATAATACTAATCATAACTCTTATTATAACCCTAACCCTAAAAATTATCTTACCTTTCATACTTCTTAAATATCTAATGGTTGTAGTGGGTCTTCTATTTCCCCTTTCATCTTTGTTTGTAAGTTTCATGAACAAGATAGTGAATATATATTTTTTCCTACTCCTATGATGGTTACCCCTATACTTTCCAACATTTTGCAACATGTTTTGTTCATCTCCGCATTTCTAATATTTATTTTTTCAATGAATGTGTCAATTAAATGTGAGGAAATAAATATATAGGACATCTGATTCATTACTATTTCTAACCTAACCCCAAACAATGTTCAAAAAGTATACCAATACCTTTAACTATATTAAATAAACTATTAAAAGTTAATCTTCAATGGAAACTAAAATAAAACTATAAGATTATATGTGATTCTAGTGATAAATATCAAATTAATTTATTCTAGACCTACCTGTAATGGTAACTCTAATCCCTTACCTTAATGTTTACCTTTAATGTAAGAGGTGCATGTCCAAAATTAGTAGTACTTGAATAAGGTTAAAATTATACACTAATTGTAACCCTTCTTGATGCACAAGTTGAAAATTATTAGTACTCGTATGTGATAACACAAAAAGACCTACTAAACCCTAATTCTTATCTTATGTCAACTTATTATAATTATTCATCATTTTAAAATGTATATACTATTTTTATTTATTTAAACCCTAATACTAATCCAAACTTAACATTGTGCATCACATCATTAACCCATGATTAACCCTGATGAAATAACTAAATATAATACTAATCATAACTCTAATCATAATCCTAACCCTAACTGTAATGTACTCTTACTTCAAGCATAAATTGTAATGTTAAATATCTTATTAACCTGAACTCTCACCGTATTGATAACCCTAACCCTACCACTAACTCTTACTTGAACCCTAAGTCATAACATAAAATGACCTACTAAACCCTAACTCTTATCCGATGTCAACTTATTATAATAATTTATCATTTTAACATATAAATACTATTTTTTAAATTTTAACGCTAATACTAATCCAAACTTAACATTGTGCATCACATCATTAACCCATGATTAACCCTCATGAAATAACTAAATATAATACTAATCATAACTCTAATCATAACCCTAACCCTAACTGTAATGTACTCTTACTTCAAGCATAAATCATAATGTCAAATATCCTATTAACCTAAATTCTCACCCTATCGATAACCCTAACCCTACCACTAACTCTTACTCGAATCCTAAGTCATAGCATAAAATGACCTACTAAACCCTAACTCTTATCCGATGTCAACTTATTATAATAATTTATCATTTTAAAATATAAAAACTATTTTTCTATTTTAACCCTAATACTAATCCAAACTTAACATTGTGCATCACATCATTAACCCATGATTAACCCTCATGAAATAACTAAATGTAATACTAATCATAACTCTAATTATAACCCTAACCCTAACTGTAACGTACTCTTACTTCAAGCATAAATCATAATGTTAAATATCCTATTTACTTGAACTCTCACCCTATCGATAACCCTAACCCTACCACTAACTCTTACTTGAACCCTAAGTCATAACATAAAATGACCTACTAAACCCTAACACTGTGCATCACATCATTAACCCACGATTAACCCTCATGAAATAACTAAATATAATACTATTTATAACTCTAATTGTAACCCTAACCCTAAATGTAACATACTCTTACTTTTTTGCATAAATCATAACTTACATATCCTATTAACATGAACTATCACCATATTGATAACCCTAACCCTACCACTAACTCTTACGCGAACCCTATGTCATAACATAAAATGACCTACTAAACCCTAACTCTTACCCCATTTCAAATAATTTTAATAATTTATTATTTATAACTATATATATACATAAACATTACAATTCCTAAAATGTAACCCTAATCCCATTCCGTTACCCTAATCTAAAACCTTAATGTTACACTAACTCTCACCCTATCCCTAACCCTAACCCTAACCCTAACCCTAACTCTCACCCTATCCCTAACCCTAACCCTAACCCTAACTCTCACCCTATCCCTAACTCTAACCCTAAGCCTAACTCAAACCCTAACTCATACCATAAAATATCTTACTAACCCTAACTCTCACCCTATCTGTAACCCTAACCGTAACTCTTACTCGGTTTCAAATAATTTTAATAATTTCTAATTTAGAACTATATATATACTATTTTTTTTTTACAACATTAAACCTAATTTTATATATATATATATATATATATATATATATATATATATATATATATATATATATATAAACATTACAATTCTTAAAATGTCTACTATGTTGCGCTGCGACTACCACTAGCTTATATATATTTATATATATATAATATGCCAAGAGTAATCCTTCTCGAGGTGCCTATTTTCTTTAAATTGCAAGTTGCAATAGGTGCCTCAGAAGGATTACTCTCGGCATATTATATATATATATATATATATATATATATATATCTATATATATATATATCTATATATATATAGAAGCTAGTTTTAGATATCAATGGTAATATGAAAGAGTTACTTTAAATCTTATACAACATTTCTTTTGAAAAAATAGTCATTTGATTTAAAAATAATATTAAAGGGTTGGGGTTTGACTCGATTGATAAAGCTTTCTATAGTAAAGCATGAGGTCATGCGATCTAGTCTCCCCATGTGTTACCAAGAAACAAGGTTTATAAAGTGCAAAGTATAAAAGAAAAATTATGAAGTTTAAAAGTATACTTTGAAATGTTTATATGAAATTTAAATAATAAACATATTTATCAAATATTAGAAATGTTTTTATTTTTCTTTTAGAAAAAGTATATTATATTTGATTATTTTATAGTAAGTTGTGAGATGAAGACACACTCCCATATATAAAAACATATTAAACAAGAACTAGATTTTATATGAAAAATAAATTTGGCTATCGAGATCATAATGGCCATTTATTTATTTTTCTTGCTCATACTAAGGCCAGCTTCCACAGTCAATTGAGAACAATCATCAATAAAATTGCATGCTTTCATTTTAATTTTTGTACCCTTAGATTTCCTTCCTTGATACCTGCCGTTAAAATTCACAAAATCTATCCAAAATTATGGTGGATCACACTTGCTCAATACCACTGAAACTTAGGCAAAATCAATTAATCATAATACATATCAGGCAAGATCCGAGATAAGAACTCTGAAACCAGTAGAATACCATTGCAATCTTAAGTACAATAACATTGACCATGAAGCTAAAAACAAACAAGAAGAATTACAAGCACTATGGATACAGTGGCTGATAGCTGATAATCTTTATAACCAATGGCAAGATAGAAAATTCATATTAAAACTTAAGTAACTTACAACTGATAAAGATTTTGAGTATTCGGAATGAAACCGTCAATCCACAAGGCTCAACAATTTTGAAATCTTTTCCTTTTGGCCACAAAAATAAGGTAATTGCATGTATAAACCAAAGTAACAGTTCAAATTCTCACAATAAAGTCATTCATAGTTAAACTTAAAACAAGACTATCTCAAGCTCTAAATGTTAACCCTGCAGTTCAGTTGAACATAATTTATTTCTTTTATTTTTTAATTTTTAACTGTCAATATATATATCTAATTATCAACTCATGCCATCCTTGTATTATCCATTAATCAACCGTGCATTTTTTTAATAATACTCTCATCGGCAGGATCAGAGTCACCATGCATAAGACGATTAGATTCATAGAAACCAGCTCTCTTGAATCCCCAATAAGTTACAAGAATTAAGGATAATAAAGATAACAGATAGACAAATTCAATGTTAGATTAAATGGTGATGTAATATACGTAAATTTGGAGATACAATCTTTAAAATCATATAGTTTATATGATAAATCAGCACGCTCGCTAGCAGAAAGCAACACGGGGGTTTACACAGCCTTAGAATAAAGCTTTTCTTTATTTGAAAGAAATTGAAAACCAAATTCGAGCACCTTAGAGACAACGTAACCTTTATCCCAATTCCAGACAGAGCTTGACATACTTTCTGTAATACTAGTTTTTAAAATAATAAATAAAAATATTCACAAGCAACATGACTAATTAGATATTCTCAAGTATTCTTGATTAAATCCATTGTTCATTCAAATTTATGTTTTATTATATCATTGCATGCATGCAAAGACACACAATAGAGACAAATGCAACAAAACATAAATTATCTGAGAGTGTTACATGTTACAAGCTGCAAAAATCAGGGCTTAAAACTGGTGCATAGCACACACCCATGAATGATAATTGCGTACAAATTAGGTACTGCAAGAAGAGGTAACACATTTTTTTCTCATGAAATTCCTAAATGGTTCAAAACCAAACCATAAATGATTATGACTTCAAAACCCACTACTATAATTGAAGAATTCTCTACACAGAAAGGACGTACTCTAGCAGAAGGCTGATCCAGTTTGAAAACCCTCTTGAGGTGGTAACGTTGCATGAATAGAGATGTATCATGCGTGAGCCCTCTTGTGCCCACCTAGGGCTCTCCCACTCGTAAAACCCTTCTCACAAATTGGGCATATGCGAAGCTTTTCCTTGATAGATGAACAGGCAACACTTTTCCTGTCATGGAATTCCCTTGACATAATATGTAAGCTTTCTGTTTCGCTGTCCAGAGCTTGTAAAGAGAGCGATTTCTTCTTTTTGCATGCCTCTCCATTTCTTCGCTTCTCGTGCTCCTCCTTTAGCCCTATCACTTGTGCGGAATCACCTGAAATCAAACCATTCTGAAAGCCATAAGCGATCATGATAAGGGAATAAGCAGCCAGATGCTGCTGGTCTTTCTCCTCGTCTTCCGTTTCTCTTTTTAATTCCATAATGTTGCTCAAAAACTGAGCCCCCGTTGAAGTTGAAATGGTATGAAAAAGAATAGTGTAAATTAAGGGTTAAAAGAAATTTAATCAGATTTGATTTTAAAGACGGTGGAACATCGATTTCAATCACAAAGCTTAATTTGTTCGTATATTGTAATTTATCATCGGCACTTTAAGTTAAGAAACAATGCACACAAATGTGATGGCTGGACATAAGTAAGAGTTCAGTTGTTTTATCTGACTTGTCCAAATTTATGTTTTTTCTTACACCTAATTACAGAGGTGAGAAAACCGCCTGAAAAGTAACGGTTTCATAATATCTTGAGATTAATCTACGGCTCACATTTCGCAAGGGTAATCGGACGGTGAATATCGTTTTAATTTTGGGTGCTGCGAACACGTTTCCATTTGATTTAGCTTCTAAGTTATTTGAGAAGCGTAAGTACCGGGTAAACTGGAGTCATTGGTCAGTGAGACGGTGCCACCAAGCGCTACGCTTCTTAGTCCCTTTGTTTCAGTCAGTTCTAAAGTAAATAAAACTAGATAGGGTAGTCTACGTGAGAAACCCCGCCCGGAATTAATACTTCTCACGCCAGCAAAAACGAAACGGCGGTACGCTTACGGGGTCAGCGAAAAAGACAATCCGGAATCGGATTGAAGGAATCGTCGGAAATGATACATAATAGTGTAAATTATGAGATCTTCTCGTTGAGGGAGTTGTTTGGGAAAGAAATGGACAAAGAGAATTCCTCTGCATCTGAAAGCGTAACGATTTCAAATTCAGATTTACGTTTGAATTTGTGTATATATGTGTATATATATAGATATATATGTACACAAATATGTGTATATGTATATACACGTGTGTATTTATGTATATATATGTGTATATGTGGATATATGTGTATATACACACATGTATGTGTGTATATATACATGTGTATATATAAATACACGTGTGTATACACACATGGTATGTGTGTACATATATGTGTGCACATGTCTATACATACATGTATACACATATACATAGATATATGTATATATACACACATGTCTATGTATATATACAGACATATACACACCATATGATTCAAAGAAATTAAAATTCCTTATGCATCATCTCAGTCATCTTCTAGAATTGCAGCATCTTCTAGAATTGACTATATCCAGCATTTGTTATGCCAGCGCCCAAATGAACTCTTAACATTGTGGTCCAAGCTTACCATGCCACTGGCTAAAGGTTACTCATATACTTAAGATTTATATAAACATATATTATTATTGAGGTAGAGATAAATTTCTTAATAGAAGTAATAATTTATTGTTGTTATTTTTAGATTTGATCTATATATGTTCTCGATGATATATCTTGATGATAGAACATAAAATGTAATCCTAAGTATTAATGTTAAAGCACATACACAATCAAACTCTAAAATAATAATATAATTAATATTATGCATTGCTAAAGAATATATCATTAAAAATAATATTTTTTTAAATGTAAACCCATAAATAATAATTGCCCACCAAGGTACTCCAAGAATACATATGAATATTTAGGATCATGCCTTATGAAATGTAATAATTGAGATTGTTCAAAACTGGATGATTCGTATAGATATAGAAGAATATATCCATGAATATCACTTGAAACCCTACTACTATAAGAATTCTCTACATAGAAAGTATTTATCCTAGCTAAAGGGTAAGTGACTTCACGTACAAAACTTATTTTGTTCACATATTGTAATTTATTGTGGCACTATAAGTTAAGAAACAGGTGATGGCTTGACTTAAAAAATAGTTCATTTGTTTGGCGGTGGTCAAAAGATTTGAGTATCTGACTTGCCCAAATTTATGTCGTTTCTTATATCTAATTATAGGGGTGAAAGAAATGCATCAACAGTAGTTGTTTCATAAAATCTATGGATTATGAAGATTTTACAAAAGAATAAATTCTAAATATAAATATGCAAATCTTTGCACATTTTTTATTTCCATAAAAACAAATAAAGCTAACTAAAAAACTCTTCAAAAAATACTTTTCCAGCATCACTTATCTACATACTCCCCCTTGATGCTGAGAGGGCTAACAATTCAATTTCTGAGTATCAAAACTGATCTTTTGTAATAGCCTTCGTGAAGATATCCGCAATTTGATCCTTTGTGTTAACATACTTCAATTCAACCACTATCTTCTGTACCAAATCTCTGATGAAGTGTTGTTTCAAATCAAAGTGTTTGGTCCTCCTATGATGAACAGGATTCTTGGCCAATTTAATGGCACTAATGTTGTCGCAAAAAATTATAGTAGGCTAAACCTGAATCTCACCAATTTCTTCAAGAAACTTTCTGAGCCATAAAGCTTGTGTGTCTGCTGAAGTGACTGCAACATATTCTGCTTCTGTAGAAGAGAGAGCAACCATACTTTGCTTCTTTGAACTCCATGTGATTAAACCAAAGCCCAAAGAAAAACAATTACCATATGTAGATTTCCGGTCATCCAAACTACCTCCCTAATTGGAATCACTAAAGCCAACAAGCTCAAATTTTTTAGAAGAATAGTGAATTCCAAAATCGAGAGTGTTTCTCACATACCTCAAAATTCTCTTGGTTGCTTTCATATGTTCTTCTGATGGATTTGTCATATACTTTGAAACCAATTCAAAACTGAGTAAGCAATATCAGGCCTTGTGTGAGTTAGAAACATCAAACTGCTAACAATACTTCTATATGATGTCTCATCAACAATATCAGCACCATCATCTCTACATAATACAACTCCATGAGCAATTGGTGTAGAAATAGGTTTACAATCAGCCATATCAAATTTCTTTAGCATATCTTTTGCATACTTTGTTTGACAAACAAAAATTTTATTTTCACGTTGATAAACCTCCATTCTTAAAAAATACTTCATGAGACCCAAATCTTTCATTTCAAATTCATTCATCATAGCAACTTTGAATTCCTCTTTTATCTTAGAACAACTACCCATATATAACAAATCATCAACATACAAACTCACAATGATAATATCATTACCTTCTTCCTTGTAATAAAGGGTAGGTTCACTCTTACTTCTTTGAAAGCCATTTTGCTGAAAATATCCATCAATCCTTGCATACCATGCACGTGGTGCTTGTTTGAGGCCATACAAAGCCTTCTTTAGCTTATAAACATGATCTTCTTTGCCTTTAACTTCAAAACCTTGTGGCTGTCCCACATATATTTTCTCTTCTAAGTACCTATTTAGAAAGGCACTTTTCACTTCCATGTGATGAATAGACCATTTCTTTTGAGCTGCAAGTGAAATAAGCATTCTAATGGTCTCTTGTCTTGCTACTGGTGCAAAAGTTTCTTCATAATCAATACCATACCTTTGAGTGAAACCTTTAGCAACCAATCTTTTCTTGTATCTTTCCACACTCTCATCACTATTATACTTGACCTTGTATACCCATTTTGTGCCAATCTTCTTCTTCTCATGCGGAAGCTCTACAAGCTCCCATGTCTCATTCCTATCAATGGAATCCATCTTTTCATTCAATGCTTGCTTCCGAACCTCATTAGTACATGCATCTTCAAAACATGATGGCTTAAAATCAGCTTTAGCAAGTAATGCAAAATTTACTATTTCACCCATTGGATCTTCTTCATGTTCTTGATTTTGACTTCTTTGATAAATATCACTTAATCTTCTTACCTTTCTTGTAGAACTTGGACTTGAGGATGGACTTCCACTTGGAAGTGATGAGGGGCTACTTGGTGGACTTGGAGATCCTATAATAGATTCATTAGCTGGCTGTTCATTATTATTACCAGCAATAATATCATCATCCCAAATTGATTTTGGCTTTTCAACATGGCCTTTTTGATGAGCATAAATTCCCCCTTCATCAAAAATCACATATCTCGAGACAAAAATCTTATTAGTAACGAGATTATACAATCTATAAGCTTTTCTCTCCTCACTATATCCCACAAAAATGCATAGTTCACTTTTAGCATCTAACTTTTGTCTATTTTGATCAGGGATACGAACATAAGCCAAGCAACCAAAATTTTTAAAATGATTTACATTAGGTCTTTTCTCATACCATGCTTCATAGGGAGTCATCTTGTCTAGGGCACTTGTAGGACTCCTATTGAGAATATAGACTATTGTAGCAACTGAATCAGCCCAATAAGTATTGTTCAAACCATTGGTTTGTAACATGCTCCTTGTCATTTCTACCACAGTACGGTTCTTTCTTTCAGCCACTCCATTTTGTTGAGGTGTGTAAGCAGTTGTGAGTTGTCTCTTGATCTCATTCATCTCACAAAAAATTTGAAAATTTTTGGAGAAATACTCTCCTCCACGATCTGTTCTCAAACATTTGATTGTATTTCCCTTCTCATTCTCTACATGAGCTTTAAACCTCTTGAATGTATCAAGGGCTTCATCCTTAGTCTTCAAAAAATAAACCCAACACATACGTGAGTAATCATCAATAAAAGTGATAAAATATGATGACTTACCCAAACTTTGTGTTTGCATAGGACCACAAATATCAGAATGAATAAGCTGAAGTGGGTGATGAGCCCTCCATGCATTTCCTTTTGGAAATGATTCTCTTGCATGCTTCCCTTTTGCACATCCTTCACAAATTTTGTTGTGCTCTTCAACCTTAGGCAATCTAAGAACCAATGCATTTGATGTTAGAATCTTCAAACTATGAAAATTCAAATGACCATACCTAAGATGCCACAACCAACTTTTATCCTCATAAGCCATATTCACAAGCTGATTGTCATTTTCACCAAACTTCAAGGGAAACATCCTATTCTTTGTCATAGGAACAACTATAATCACTTTATTGCCCCGATTCTTATCATAGATAGTACATTTCATATTTTCAAATACAACTCTATAATTCTTCTCACATAGCTGCCCAACACTCAATAAATTATGCTTCAATTTTGGAGTATAATAGATGTCTTGAACACTTTTCATACCTTCTTTTATCTGAACTTTCATGGTTCCTTTGGCTGCAACTTCCACCGTATTATTATTACCAAGAGTAATATTGGATCTATATCCATCATCAAGTTTTGAAAAAATATCCTTGTTACTAGGCATATGGTTAGAGCACCCAGAATCCAAATACCAAACATCACTCATTATTTTCAGCTTTTCCAAAACACAAGAATAAATTACTTGAGGAAGGATCCTCATCTTGTTGAGCATAATTTGCATTATTGTTACCTGATTTCAGCCTACACTCTTTCTCATAGTGTCCATACCGATTGCAATGGTAACATTGAATGTTTCTTTTATCAAATCTACCTCGACCTCTTCCTCCTTGAGCACCTCCTCTTCCTCTAGTTCCTCTTGAAAAGTTCTGATTTTGACCCCTTCTTGAACCTCTGTGGTTGTTATTATTGCTACTAGCACCATCATTCTTTGAAATTTGCAATTGGGAAGAAAAAGTCTTCTCACTAATGCTGGTAGAAGTGTCCCTTATTATATCTTCATGTGATATGAGAGATCCAACTAGCTCATCAAACTCCAAGGTGGCTAAATTTTTACTTTCTTCAATAATAATTGCTATAGTATTCCATTTTGGGATTAGAGATCTCAATACCTTCTGTATCACATGCTCTTGGCTCATAGGTTCACCCAAAGTGTCCATTTTATGAACCACATCCTTGACTCTTACACAAAAATCTCTCACATTCTCACTTTCCTTCATCTTCAAATTCTCATATTCTCTCTTCAAAGTTTGTAGTTTCACAACCTTGATTTGGTCATTGCCATGGTAAGCATCTTTTAGAGTCTTCCAAGCATCCTTTGCTGTCTATGCATCAACAATTCTGGAAAACAAGCTCTTCTCAAGAGCCATTTGAATGTGAAATAGAGCCATTGTATTCTTCTTCTCATCTTCCTTCTTCAATCTCCTCTCATTAGCTATGAGATCATCCCAATTCTTAAGTTTTTCATATCCTGAATCAACGATCTCCCAAAAATCTTTTCCTATCAAAAAAGTCTTCATCTTGATTGATCAATATTGATAATCAACTCCATCAAATTCTGGAATTTGCAAATTATTTGCCATGCTGAAAACTTCACAATCCTAAAGCTTTGATACCAAATGAAGATTTTACAAAAGAATAAATTTTAAATATAAATATGCAAATCTTTGTGCATTCCTTATTTCCATAAAAACAAATAAAACTAACTAAAAAACTCTTCAAAAAATGCTTTTCCAGCATCACTTATCCACAAATTAATCTAGGACCTACATTCTGCAGGGGTAATCAGATGATGAATTCCATTTTAATTCCCTCATTTCATTTAACATCTATTTTATTTGAGAATAGTAGAAACTGGGTAAAGTGACTGATTAGTTACATTAACATGATTCCCTCAAGAGCTACACTTCTTATTCAATTTATTTATGCCAGTTTTAAAAATAGAATTATCTAATAAAAAAATCGATGACTCTTTTTAAAAATAATTTAAACAATTATGTGATTTGTAGTATGTATCTTAAAGTGAGAATTTTTAAAATATTGTAGAAGATAATAGTATTGTGGTGCTTATACAATTTACAAAAACTAGTAAATATATAGAAAATTATTGTAAATTTTAATTACAATTGTTTAAAGAATAATTTTAGATACCAATAGTAATATGAAAGAGTTACTTTAAATGTTATATGACATTTCTTTTGAAAAAATAATCATTTGATTTAAAAATAATATTAAAGGATTGGGGTTGGCAATAGCTTTCTATAATAAAGCATAAGGTCATGAGATCTAGTCTCCCTTGACCATGTGATACCAAGGAAAAAAGTTTATAAGATACAAAGTCTAAAAGAAATATTATGAAATTTAAAAGTATACTTTGAAATATTTTTATGAAATTTAAATAATATACATATTTATCAAATATTAAAAATGTTTTTTTTAAATATATTATATTTGATTATTTTATTAGCAAGTTGTGAGATCTCACTCCCATATATATAAAAAGCATATTAAACAAGAACTAGATTTTATATGAAAAATAAATTTGTATAAAAAGATAGAGATCATAATGGCTTTCTTTTTTTTTTTTCACTTGCTCATACTAAAGCGAGCTTCCACAGTCAATTGAGAACAATCATCAATAAAATTGCATGCTTCCATTCTTAATTTTGTACCCTTAGATTTCCTTCCTTGATACCTACCTAGCATGCCCTTAAAATTCACTAAATCTATCCAAAATTACGGTGGGTCACACTTGTTCAATACCGCTGAAACTTAAACAAAATCAATTAATCATAATACATTGCAGAGAAAATCCGAGATAAGAACTCTGAAACCAGTAGATACCGTTACAATCTTAACTACAATAATATTGACCATGAAGCTAGAAACAAACCTGAAGAATTCAAGCACTATGGATACAGTGACTTATAGCTAAGAAACCGTCAATCCACAAGACTCAACAATTTTGAAATCTTTTCCTTTGACCACAAAAATAAGCTAATTGCATGTATAAACCGAAGTAGCCGTTCAAATTCTCAGAATACAGTCATTCATAGTTAAACCTAAAACAAGACTATCTGATGCTCTAAATGTTAACCCTGCAGTTCAGTTGAACATAATTTATTTCTTTTATTTTTTAATTTTGAACTGTCAGTATATATATCTAATTATCAACTCATGCATTCTTGTTTTATCCATTAATCAACCATGCATTTTTTTAATAATACTCTCTTTGGCAGGATCAGAGTCCCCATGCATAAGACGATTAGATTCATAGCAACCAGCTTTCTTGAATCCCCAATAAGTTACAAGAATTAAGGAAAATAAAGATAACAGATAGACAAATTCAATGTTTGATTAAATGGTGATGTAATATACGTAAATTTGGAAATACAATATTCTTTTAAAACATTGACATAGTTTATATAATAAATCAGCACGCTTGCTAGCAAAAAGCAACACGGGGGTTTACACAGCCTTAGAATAAAGCTTTTAATTCCAGATATAGGTTGACATACTTTCTGTAATACTAATTATTAAAGGATCACATGAGAATGGTACTTTTCTAGAGTAAAGTTATAAAAATACTGAGTCCTAGGACCTTAAAATTCACTCAAGTGAGCATGAATAATTAGATATTCTCAAGTCTTCTTGACTAAATCCATTGTTCATTCAAATTATCGTTATATACTACTAGAAACTATAGGAAAATGACTCATACTCTTGGACTCGGATAAAGAAATTTAATACCAAATTTATGATTTATTATATCATTGCATGCATGCAAAGACACACAATAGAGACAAATGCAACAAAACATAAATTATCTGAGAGTGGGTACATGTTACAAGCTGCAAAAATCAGGGCTTAAAACTGGTGCATAGCACAAACCCATGAATGATAATTGCGTACAAAGGTACTCCAAGAAGAGGTAACACCTTTTTTTGTCATGGAATTCCTAAATGGTTCAAAACCATACCATACATGAATATGACTTCAAAACCCACTACTATAATTGAATAATTCTCTACAAAGAAAGGATGTATTCTAGCAGAAGGCTAATGCAGCTAGAAAACCCTCTTATGGTGGTAACGTTGCATGAATAGAGATGTATCATGCGTGAGCCCTCTTGTGCCCACCTAGGGCTCTCCCACTCGTAAAACCCTTCTCACAAATTGGGCATATGTGATGCGTTTTCTTGATAGAAGAACAGGCAACACTTTTGCTGTCATGGAATTCCTTTGACTTGTTATGTAAGCTTTCTGTTTTGCCGTCCAGAGCTTGTAAAGAGAAGGATTTCTTCTTTCTGCACGCCTCTCCATTTCTTCGCTTCTCGTGTTCCCCCTTTAGCTCTATCACTTGTGCAGAATCACCTGAAATCAAACCACTTTGAAAGCCATAAGCGATCATGATAAGGGAATAAGCGGCCAGATGCTGCTGGTCTTTCTCCTCTTCTTCCACTTCTCTTTTCGATCCCATAATGCTGCTCAAAAACTGAGGCCCCGTTGAAGTTGGCATGGTATGATAGATAATAGTGTAAATTAAGAGTTAAGAAGATAATTAATCAGATTTGATTTTAAAGTCGGTGGAACATCGATTTCAACCACAAAGCTTATTTTGTTCGTATATTGTAGTTTATCGTCGGCACTGTAAGTTAAGAAACAATGCACACAAATGTGATGGCTTGACATAACAAAGAGTTCAGTTGTTTTATTTGACTTGTCCAAATTTATCTTGTTTCTTACAACTAATTACAGGGGTGAAAAAACTGCCTGAAAAGTGGCCGTTTCATAATATCTTGGGATTAATCTACGGCTCACATTCGGCAAGGGTAATCGGACGGCGAGTATTGTTTTAATTTTGGGTGCTGCGAACAAGTTTCCATTTGATTTAGCTTCTTATTTATTTAAGAAGCGTAAGAACCGGGTAAACTGCAACTTAAACTGCAACTACTTGTAATAAGGGGCATCATTAAAACATTTAACAATTATGTAATTTGAAGTAAGCATCTACAGTGAGATTTTTAAAATATTTCAGAAGATGGTAGTACTTAAGTGTTTATAACAACTTTTGTGACAATTTTAAAAATCTAAAACAATAATGTAGAACCTTAATGTATATTTTAATTAGAATTTTTAGAAGAGTAATTTTAGATATTAATAATAGTATTAAAACATATTTAAAATTTTGTCAAATATTTTTTCATAAATTAGTTATTTAATTTTAAAAATAATATAAAAATTAAATATAACTAATTATTTAATATGAAAAATATAAGACTATGAAAATAAGTTTGAGATTTATAGAATGTCTTTGTTTTGTCTCTTCTTTAGTAATGAATTATTCAAGTTTAAAATTATGGAGTTGAGAGTATATACAATTTCTTACTCGTAATTTTTTTAAAGTTTAAATAATAAACATAATTATTAAATATCATAGTTATTTTTTATATATTTTTTTTCCTATTAAACTATTTGTCTTTATAGTTATTTTTTTTAATGATAAATTTATGGTATGAAGATACACTTCCATATATAAAAGCATGTTAAACAAGAAAAGCTTTAAGCTTGAAGATCAAGAAAGAAAGAGGAAGAGATCACTAATATAAAACTAGCATAGTAGAAGACCAGATTTTAATAGCAATATACATTTGGCTATGAAGACATAGATCATTCCCTTTTCACTTATTTTATGTTCACTTACTTACAATAAAAAGAGCTCCCATAGTCCATTAAGAACAAACCTCAATAGAATAACACGCTTTCACTCTTAATAATTTTGCTTCAAATTTCCTTCCTTTTTGCCTACCTAACATGCCATTGTTAGGCTTCAAAATCATAACTTTACAAATTGAGAAAAGGTGATGATATTAATATAGAACAAATCATCTTTTTGCTCCAAAAAATCATCAAATTCTAGACTATTCTCCTTAGAGAGTGCACGGAGAAGGAGAACCTCATCTTTAGAACAATAGTTATTATGTTGTTAAAATTCAACCTTAAAAATCATTTCTTTTTTGAATTTTTGGAGAAGCGCTAAAGGGTTCGTAGTCTCTCCATTTGGTAGATCATTAGGCACTGAATGTCCCAAAAACCAAAATAAATTGTGGGGTAATGATCCATTAAAAACCTATGATTATTCCAAATGAAGTTAAAATTATGGTTTTCATTTTTGTAGATAATTTTTCTAGGTTGACAACACACAGACAAGGATTTAGTATCACAACCAAAAAAATTAAGACCTATTTAATTATACCAAAAATTATTCTAGGAGGCCCTCATAATTTATGTATTATAACCAAGAACTTTGTGAAGTCCATGTGAGTTAATAGTTTAGAGCTTTCACACATTGCACAAACTCTAAATAATCATTTTTATTTTCTTAGAAATATTTCATTCATTTCAAAAAAAAGATCCACTCGGTTGTCAAGGTTTCAATAAGTATTAAATCCCTCATAATTTAATAGAGATTATATGGATGAAGATAAATCAAGATGTAGTGGATTCTCACATTTGTATAATCAAATAAGGATGAAGAAGGAGCCCTAACAAACTTGATTTTCTAGAAAACTATGGTTTGTTCTCCAAAATATACCTTCTGGTCAAGGAGTGAAAGATAACTATTAAAATAAATATGTGATTGACAAAAATCCATTGTGGTAGTGACTAATTTTCATATTTTTCATTGTTCCAAACAAAAAAATTGACTAAGATGTATTTCCCAAAAAATTTGAAACAAGGGATCTAAATGAAGGTTTCTAGAGATATCTTTCATCTATTCATCAGAGATGTGAATATCAAGAGGCTCAACAGCTAAACTAACCTTTGAATCAACAATGACAAATTTAGAAGATGATTCCAACCTCTAAGAATGGCATGCTAATTTAGGAGAGGAAAAGATAAGGAGAGGGCGAGAGAGGGAGAGAGTGAGATGTTCTCCTCAAACACAATAGAAGAGCATGGAAACCCACATTATTATTTAACCCTATATCTAGCAGTGTGAAATTATTCAAATTTTAGCTTTTATAAAATTCACTACAACAATGATAGCCATTGAAGGAATTTTGGTTTGAACTATTGTTCATTGATGTTGTACTCACAATCCTTGGATAGATGGGGAATCCAAATAGGCCATATGAATCAAGGGTAGGATCCAGTTACAAGGAATTGATTTTGTATGGAGTTAAGATCACCTACCCAACCTATTCTTAGATGGTTCAAAGACACATTCAACTTGCCTCTTGTCAAAGATTATTAAATCTTTCCTTCTAAGGAAAAGACCATGCAAGGTAGAAGCAATGTCATCAAATAATAAATAGTAATATGGTATTATTTACAATGGTTTCATTTTTATATTTATTTAATTTTTGGCTAGTTTCTCCTTTTTGTGATTGATAGCTCATATATTTTTTCCATGGATCTTTCACATTTCTCTATTTGGAAAAAAATGAAAAAAGTTTTGGCCAATCATTTTGTATAGATTCAAAGAAATTTTTTTATAACTTCAAATATTTAGTTTACTAGCTTTTGTAAGTCTTTTCACTAATTTAATCAACAATATAAGAATGGTGACATGGTGGTACAAGTGTCATTCTTAAATTATTTTATAAGCCTTGTCTATGCTTCCACATTTTTCATAGATGCTTATGAAATTTGTCCACACAATTCCTCCCCTTAGAAAAGTGTATTCAAGATGATTTAATTAGTCAAACAATGTGATTTATCATTGCTTTTTTTAGTTTAGTAGGTTTATTGATCCCTAGTCAAAAAACAAACTATAAAAGAGAAGATCTATTATAGTCTAATTGTCTAGTATCATTTTGGTGACAATGCAATAATGTATAAAATTAAATTATCATTTTTTATTATTTTATGTTGTATGAAGCTTCCCTCCATTTTCTGTTGTACCTAATATTTTTCATTGAATCATATTGCTAATGTCTATATTGGATAGATAGAAATTGGAATATGCAAGTTTTCTTCTCATTCAATATGTTTTCCTGTAGTAGTACTATCTACATTTATTCAACTCATTTCACCACTCATGTCATGCAAATGTCAATTTTGTTTTCCTTTTTGTACAAAATTTATATTATTGTTTATTTTGTCTTGCTCCATCTAATAACTAGGTTTCATTTCGCTAATTGGTACCCAAACTATTATTGGTGAATGTTATTCCATTGCCAACATAATTCACAAGTGATCATATTCTTGCCACTTGTTTTCCCTATAAAAATGAATAAGCACTTTCGATGGAGGTAAATGGTGGATAGTGAACCAATCTCTAATAATTGACCTCATAAAGTCATAGCAAATGGCTCTAAATAAGAGGTCAAGAAACTTTTACAATATTCAAAGACTCTAGAGATGCACTAAGAAGCACATGGTATACTTGAAAAAGTCAAAAAATAAACTAGCTTTAGTAAATAAAATGATTAGAGATATGAGTTCCTTTATATAACAGTAAAGCGTGCATCTAATATTTAAGAGAACATTTTTCATAATTCATATCTTACTACTTGAATTTTTATTTTTCACAATTCATATATCCATTCATAAAAAGAAGTGTAGCGTTAAATATTCAACAAAACATATTTATTTACATATTTCATGTGTTATTTAATTTAATATCTATTTTATCATGATTCATATACCCAATCATTAAGGGCTCGTTTGGTAGCGGACCATTTCCAGCATTTGCCTAGAATTGACATTTGTTATTGCCCATTTCGTCGAATCCTCAGTTTGGCAGTGCAATATGAAAATGGAATAGGAATGTGTTAATGCTCATTTTGGTTCAAAATGAGCATTAACATCTTCCATCTGAAAAGGTGGAATTGGCATTTGATATTGGAATTTGAATGGAGCGAAAGCAAATTTTTAAATTTGTCATGTCTACACTTAATTTTTTAATGTTTTATTTGTGTGAGGGGGATTTAATTTATTTTTTTATTTATCTGGGTGGTTTGTAACTTTGTTGTTTATTCAAAAAAGTTTCGAAAAAAATTCAAATTTTTTGCCGAATTTTTTGACGACTTTTTTTTCAAATTTTTTGACGATTTATTTGACGAATTTTTTTTGTCAAATCTTTTTTCAATGTTTTTTTTTTTAAATGATTTTTTATTTTTTTCAATTTTTCCTTGAATTTATTTTCTAAATTTTTAATCGAATTTTTTTCAAATTTTGGTTGCAGTGATTGTAACTTGGTTGCCTGCCACCAACTTTGGCTGCCTAAAATAGTCGATTACATTTTAAATTCAATTCCATTAATAAAAATGAATTGTTAAATTTAAAAACATTAAAACAATTTAAAAAAAAATCATACTCAAATTCCAATTCCAATTTCAAAAAGTGGAACCAAACGGTCGAGACATAATCCAGAAATGAAAAACCGGATTATCAAATCCATGATTTGACCATTTTCAGCATTTGATCAAATTCATCATTTCCTAATTCCCACTACCAA
Organism: Chamaecyparis obtusa; assembly: GCA_027943335.1. Taxonomy (NCBI): domain Eukaryota; kingdom Viridiplantae; phylum Streptophyta; class Pinopsida; order Cupressales; family Cupressaceae; genus Chamaecyparis; species Chamaecyparis obtusa. The sequence continues at coordinate 836,654 of BSBK01004914.1, read as the reverse complement.
AAAAGAAGTGCTTTTACCCAGAGCTTCCAAAATATGAATGCTAATGATTATTTTTATATTTATAAGCTTAGGTATTTTAGACCTCTAAAATTAGCAAGATATATTTTTATTTTGATAAAAATAGATTTTTAAGACAATTTATTAGCATCATACATTTTAAGGCATATTTTTCAATAGGTTCCTTCTATTAACTGCATCCTCTACACTTGTTAGAGATTTCTATTTTTGGAGTATAAAAGTGACAAATTTTAGCAAATTATTTGAAATCTCAAATCTTTGTAAGCAACATTTTCTAATTTTGTAAAAGAAATCATACTATCTTTTAAAAAATACAATCGCAATCATATATGTTACTTTATCAAATTAAATAACCTCAATAGTTCTTTTGTTTTATTATAGGAAATAAGGCTCTAGGCCTATACATTTTATTAAATTAAAATGGTTTCTTAATCTTCACTAAACCAAGAAGTTTATCGAGATGGCTATAAGACAAAAGGCTTTAAAACAAAAAAATACCTAAAGGAAAATGATTTCCTTCAACAAAAGGTAATGAAGTATTATTCAACACAAATATTAACCTAAAATAGTAAAGCTGAAATAGATGGTTATCAAAACCATTCTTAGAGGAATCGCAAGTTATCTGTAACATGTTCCTCCAAAGGAAAAATATGGCCAGCATTTGTCTTGATATCGGTGCATCTTTGATTATCATCATTAGCTAGAGGTGCAATAATCCTTTCTATTTCTTGTGTGCCACAAGCCTTATCTATGAAATTTTCTATAAGTAAAGTTTGTGTACCATCAACTGGATGTGGCCTAGGTCTTTGAACCAACAACTTGTGCAAAGTATAAAACATTGTCTTGCTAGAGATAACAAGGTCATATTGAAAAATGTTTAATTAAGCCAAATTATTTAACAAAGAGTGAGCAATTACCAGAGATAAGATTGTTCTTAATTGCATCATAAAGTCTATCCATAACCACTTTTTCTTTAGATGCTTGGAAGGAAATAAGCTACACACTAGAGCCTTACCATTGAAAATCTATCATATTTCCTAAGGGTTGTACCAATATGAAAACCCTCTAGAAACTCCTTCCTCACATAACTAGAAATCAAAATTTCAATAATACCTTGTTCCCTGAATTAAATCAACAACATTTGAGATGAATACCATCACTACCTAAGATGGAAAAATAATACGAGGTGAATTTGGAATGAGGACGTTAATCCCTATCACATGTTGAACATCCTTCTCCGTACGCCCATCATCCCATGTAAATATCTTGCACAAGTGTTTTCTAATGACCAAACCCGAGAACAAGTGCTATCATGTTATAAGACACTTTTTTAAGAGGTGTGTATGCCATATAAGTTTATGCATAGAAGGAAAAACTAGGTACATGACAATAAATCTTCATTCATTATAAGTATGTTTTTCCCTCATTTATCAGTAAATATAACTCAAAAAATACCATTTGAATGGAAATTTTTCCATTCAATAAATAAACCACATCTTAGCAATGACACAAAAAAACTTGGACAGCTAACAATAATAAAAACAACGAAGATTGGCATAATGGAAATCGCAGAAGCAAACAAGAAAGTACTTATCCTCCAATTAAAAAATGACCAACAAATAAGGGATGAAGATCTAAGAAGTACCAAAGTTACATTTGTAAGAACATCTAAATATAAGAAACTGCTACCAAATTCAAAAAATAATGATTTCAAAGGAAACCAAACTCCATTTGTACAAAAGGTCAGTCATGTCGTTATAATTATCATTGATACAACCATAAAATAGTTCGAAGAAAAGAATGATCCCAACAACATTCTAAATAAAATAGAAATGCCATCGAGAAACAAGTTGGAGAGATAAAAAAAGTTGCTTCCATTTGACCTTATGAAAAAAATTGAGAATGATGAAAACACTATTTCAAAAATATGCTAAAATCATCATGCCATGATAAAACCTTGATAGGCTACCAAAATGCCTATAGAAAATGATCAAAGGAAAAGATATTGAGACATAGTGAACTCAACCATGTTTTGAGTATCTTCCCGTATAAATTCAATTCCAATCTTCACTAAATAAGACTCAAGAATAGGGGCAATCAAGGATATAATTTAAAATAATCAAATGAACTTCCTGACCGATAACTACTAGCTCATGACAAAAATTGAAATAATCTTTGTCTTGACCCTAGCTTATTCATATACCTTCCTAAAAGTTAGCACCCATTATTCTGGAATCTCAAGGATCAATTAGCCCCTATTGTAGTGATCCCCTAGAAAATAGATGCAATTATGGTTGATTTCCTACTTTTCCCTGCATATTTTACTGTCTTTACCCTAACACCCTCAATACCTCTCGAGATATGGATTTTTTGTCTTGATTTTTTCATCCTCGGGAATAGGCCAACCTTGATCTATTTCTTCGGTCTTGAATTTTGATTGGCTCTCAAACCTAATGCAATGCATTTTTATTTCCCTCTTTTCTTTGTCTGCCTCCATGGATTTGAACCCTGAATTGCTGTAAAAGGAAGCATTTTCCTTTTTTTGATCATCTACATATAATATCTACACATGTGACATGACCAAATTGTGGTAGCTATTTACATATTTTGTAAGAAAGTCTTCAAGTTCAAGGTGCATTCAAGGAGTTCAAGCAAGGCATATCAAGAATATGAGCATCCCTGACCTATGATTTGGTGATTGTAGATAGATTACATTTGTGAAGACATCCAACATTCTACATCCTAGATTAGCATATAATAATTCAAGCATCTTTGTGCATAGCGGATCCATATCCATTCATAAAGATTTTGCAAGCAATGTGAATACTAATGTTTGTCTTCCTTTTACATGCTTTTCATATTTCATTTCAAGGTTAATTCCTAAATAGGGGCTTGACCAAGGAAATCCCCTTTCCCCCCCAAATTCCCCTTTTTCTTGTGTGTAGGATCAACTTCGTGAACTTTCAGACTTGTAGGATCTGATTTGGCTACTTAGAGCTAAAATTTACACTGCACATAAGAAATTTTTAATTCTTAGCATTTCAGTTATAGTTCGACCTTGATATTTTCAAACTTTATAGATTTTATTCTCCTAGTTCGAGATCTAGTTTTGTTCTAGTTTTTTATACTATTTGACAGTCTTTTCTCTTATGTAAACTTGGATTCTTTAGTTTCCCTCAAGGTAAGTACATTTCCTCTTTTCATTTTACAACACTTACTTTTATTAGATTCATTATTTTCCATTATTACATATGTATTTTTCTTTACATTACATTTAATCAAATAATTAATAAAAAAATAAATGTAAAGAAGAAAGAGAAAAAGACCTTTGAATTTAAACCCTTAAAATGACATGGATTTTTCATTAGTACCCATATATCCATTACGGGTTGTGCTAATCTGATTTGGGTCATCCAGGGGGTCTATTTGGAAACCCCTTGAAAAAAGGTTAGATAAAAATGAATTTTGATAGTGTCAAAAGGAAATCCTGGATGCTCAGGTGCAGAACTTGTTTCTAGATACAATGAAGGTAATTTAATTTCATTAGGGGCAAAAATATTGGAGGATGGATCAAATAATTCAGCAGAATGCTTGGCGGTTGTCAATGCTACATTGATGGGAAGGAAACTGGGATGCAAGAAAATACACTTGAAGGGTGACTCTTAGTTAGTTGTTAATGATATCATCAAAGGTGAGATGGACACATGGCACCTAAACAAACATATCAGAAGGATACGTGAATTCTTGGAAATATTTGAAAAATTCATGGTAACGTATGTTCGTAGAGAAGTCAATTCTTTGGAAGATTTTCTATCCAATGTTGGTGTTAAAGATTCTTTGGAACACAAGTTAGAAATGTTCAAAGACTACTATTCTTTAAAAGAAAGATTCAATTTTTTTTTCAAATTTCCCAATTGGATCATATATAGCATTACATGGTAGGGTGATGAAAGTTTTATGTATTTGGAGGTGATGGAGCTTATGAAGCCACGTGAAGAGGACAATCATTAATTATTATGAAGGGTAGGACAGATAGATGCATATTTTTGCATATTCGCATAAGGTGGGAAAGGTGTGTATTAATGATGGTATCCTTTTCACAAGTCTAGAACTCTCGATGATGGATTTAAAGACCTTAGCATGTTATACGAGTGGAGTGTATTGTGAATCTCATGAGCAGAGATGGAGATTTCCTTTTGGTTGACTATGGATATGAATTTATCATTGTCATCACCTGGGAAAATCCTAGGATTTTGAGAATGTATCTCGGTTATGAGAATGAGGCATGTTTTTAAGTTCGATCATCTGGATTTCTGGTCTGTAGTTTGGAAAGTGTTCGGGGATGAATTTGTGAATTCTGACCTTAGGTTGTCTATAAAATTTTACATCTTGTCTTTATTTGTGGCTTTGGTGTTGACGGTGGGTGGCTCCATGGAGGAGGTGCTACAAGTTTCATGAAGGTTCTTGGTCCTAAAGTGGGTGAGAGGTTTGGCTCCAATTGTGTAGAGTGGAGAATTTGGGAGATGGATTCATATGGATGATGGTCCATGGAGGTTGGTGGGGGGCAGTGATGGGGAATTACAACCATTAGTTTTGTGGTCATCGAACCACCCAATGGATTCTCATTTTCCATAGGTGAGGCAAGGATGGCTGGAGTTACTAGATTTTTTGAAGAATATTGATGAGGAGAAATCCAAGGTAGAGGGAGAAAGGAGTTAGATGTGGAAGACTAACCCTCACAATTTTATGACTCAAGTTGGACCGAATGGAGTGCTCTTAGTGTGTAGACAGACTCAGGTGGATGGGCATGGTTTAATCAAAGGGAAATTGAGGCATTCCCTGGTGGCTAGTGGGGTAGCTTGTGAAGGTGTTATAATTGGTGTTGTTGTTAGTCTTCTCTAGGAGACAAAGAAAAGGAAGGTGGTTGTGGAACTGGTGCTAGGTGGTGGGGGTTTGTGTGTTGCGGAACGAGGTGCTTCGACCAACGCGTGTGGTGGTGAGTCTAGATAGAAAAACCATGAATATTTTCCAAACTTCACTAGGGATGAGGCTTCTCTCTAGTTTGAATGACGTTGAATATGGTTCCTATTTATAGTTGTTTAGTAGGTTTCCACCTTGTAGATGCATACTTCTTGGATAACATTTTGGACAGTTTTTGTATGTAATGAACTTCTTATAGAAAGTTTTTTGGGGGTCTAGTTTAGTTATGATGTTTTAGCAATGCATCCTTTACACAATGTATGGATGGCCCGGGAGTGGCATCGCATGTAAAACTTTTATGGAAATTAATAAAATATCTCTATTATCTATCAAAAAGAATAGAAAATCCAATCCTTACTCGATTCAAGGTATTAAATTTGATTAGCAGATTTGAAAAGGTAACGATCAACCATATTTATAGAGAAGGAAATAATATAGAAGATGAAATGGATAAGATGGATGCAGAGGTAACTACATTCAAACAAATTAACATATAACAAGTGGTTATTTACTAATAGGGGATTAACTATCTTTGCAGAGAAACACTTCAAAAATCATGGATTACCAGAATAGATTTACATAATAAGACAAACAATGGAATTAACAATAGAATTTACTAGAATATTAAATTGATTGAAAAGAGAAAGAAACATAATATCAAGTGAGAAACATAACACTAAGTGACTCGTGGTAGAATCTCAAATCAAATTCAAATTCTTTTTGGCAAGAATGGTCAACAAGTCAGCATGAATCACTCTTAGTAAAGGTGGCTAATGTATTTTAATACATATGGGGTATGACATGGAGTTTCCATGGTGGTAAGAATGTAAGACTTAATTAGTAAAAGGAAAAGATGGATTACTTCATTCTCAATCCCCATCTGTTCGAAAAGGATTTCAAAAAAGTTGGCAAGATAGGACTTTATAGAATGAGTGATCACTAAGTATGAAAGGAAATTTGATCACTTGCCTCCACAAATTTAGCCATAGTAAGCCAGAGAAAAAAAGGAAAAAATAAAATCTTAGCAATCTTATCCAATGATATCCAATCTTGTAACCATATGTCAAGATATTATTACAAAAGAAAAGGACATATTGATATGTCTGAGGTGACGCTTACCAAAAATATACTTAATAGTTTCATGGGAGTTTAGCTAGAACATGTACGGGTGGGACAACTTACTCGAATGTAGACAACTTTGAACATTTACAATACTAATCACATTGAAATGATAAATTGTTGAGTGTGGAGTAAGGAAAATAAGAAGAGGGTCAAAGAAGAAGACAATGGTGGATGCAATGGACACACCCATCAAACTTCATTCTTCCAACCATTAGACAACCTTTGATATGCTAATTTCATATTAGAGGATTAAAGAAGTCTCCTAATACAAGCACCAAATATTTATATATTCCATCAAAAAAATCTTAGGCTTTAATTTCCTTATTTCTAATCATCACAACAGAGTGAATTCTGACACTTGTGTTGGGTTTCTGGCTAGCATTTTGGTTGCACAAGAGAGAAGAAGTTGGTCGTAGAAGAAATTTGCAAAAAATTGATTGAAGAAAAATATCTTGTGGGCTTGCATGATGCAATAATCAACATAGATGAAGATTTGACCATCTCATTCCCATTTGACTATGTAGTTGTGATGAGGGTAGGGGGGTTTTATTGAGGCTTGGCAATAGGAAGTGAAGAAATATTTATGGGAAGAGAATGAAAGCATAATGATTAGAAGTATTGTATTCCTTTAAAAAATTTAAAAATGCAAGATAGATTGGAGAACCGACTGGGAGATGGCATGGATGAGAATGAAGAATGGGTCATCAAATACAAAACTGATGAAAATCTAGATGGAATGGACAGTGAGGACCTATTTAAGGAAGAAGATCTCCAAGATGACCAAGTTGAAGTAAGAGCGTCTCCAATGGTAGTAGACGTAGATGGTCCTTCTTCACCCTGTGAATAGTTGAGGACAAAAGATAAGGATTACTTTTTGTCCCCTAGTGGTTTGTAATGATAGTCTTATTTTGGCTTTTTGGTTTTAAATTATCATCTTATATAAAATTTCAACTTGTGAATTGTTGAAGCATTGTATTCACCTGCTTAATAGGTGCTAGGAGCATTAGATGGCTCTATTTTGGTTTTTACTATGGCAACTTAGTTTTAGCATGCCTTTTTATAGTAAAGTTACATCATGTTACAAGTAGTGGTTGCTGTTATACCAAAAGATCGACCTGTTAATGCCCGATACAACCACTAGACTTATAGAAGATAGAGGAGGTGGTTAAGCCATGTCGCGAACCTTGCGAGGGATGTTGGCCCACTACAAACAATCCTCCTCCCAGCGTCACTCGTCGTGGCCTGCATGGATTCGAACCTGTGACCGAGCTCTAATACCACTTGTTACAAGTAGTAGTTGTCGTTGCACCAAAAGATCGACCTATTAATGCCTGATACAACCACTAGACTTATACAAGACACAGGAGGCGGTTAAGCCATGTCGCGAACCCTGCGAGGGACGCTGGCCCATTGCCATCACATTGATGTATCTATGTAATTCTTTGAATCTTTTTAATCTCAATTCAAACTCTCTGCTTCGGCCCCTTATAAAAAAAAAAAGTTATATGAATGGAAACAAACAAAAAATTTGATACTAATGTTGTAAATAAAATGAGTGTAGGTTCCAACTTTCATGGGATTCAGGGATGTGAGATCCGTAACCTCTGTAGATGCAATTAAATCTAGAGAAATTTGTTCCCACTCCAAATTTGTATCGGAAGAATTTTCTATATCAAATGGTACAAGCTGCTCATTTATTATCAATGTTGTGTAGGGTTTTAATTTGGGTTCTGAGACAAAATTATAATAGAAAATCCTATGAAGAATTTGTGTTCAGTTGTTGATGAAAATTTATGTTTTAATTTTTTTTTGTTGGCGCATTTAAACTGGGTGTACAAGCAACCATTTTAAGTTTCGACAAACAAATTTGACAAAAAATGCTTTTGGACAGATTTCCTTGAGATTGTATTGATGTAAAATGGTTGTGGGTAGTTTTTGTTCCTGTTTCAAGGTGACAATTTTGTGGAAATTTGAGTTGTAATGGTCTTATTTCACTACAAATTTTAAACAAAATCTGCACAACCAGCATAAATCTTTGCAAACCATCCTTTTACAGGGCCAAAACTTTTTCGCATGTTTGATGTAAATTTATAATTCTCTCGATATTTTTCTTTTCTTAAGTATTTAAAAAATTATTTGATTGGACTAAGAGAAAAATCTCTGTGAAGTTTCACAAGATCTTGTAGATCAGCCAGAATGTCATCACCAAGAGATTAAGTTAGAAATATCATGCACATATAAATATCTTTTTTTATTTCCATTCTTCGTGTTCATTTTCTTCTGAGCTCAATTATATACTATTTTTCATAGTCATCGTGAGTGTTATGCTAAGTGATATAATCTGCAACTTAATAATAGTTAAATTTCAATAAAACCATTTCTCATTTTCTTGGCTTCATTTAAATCATACATTTTTTCTTGGGTATCACAGACATGCCACAAAATCCAAGGATTCGAAATGGTTAAGTAAAAATTAAATAAGATGTGTTGAAAAGGCACCTAATAGGGTTATTTGATAGATTTGTTATCGATCCTATTGATTTTTATGGAAATTTAATTTAATTGGGTTAAAATTTGAAGCAACAATTATCAATTATGTTTATACATGGTTCATGTTTGCAAATTCTTAATAGTGTGGTCTAAGCTTACCAAGTCACTGACTAAAGGCTACTCATATTCTTAAGATTTATATACATATATTATTATTGAGCTACGAAATAAATTTCAGAATAGATATATCTTGATGATAGATCATAGAATGTAATCCTAACTATTGATGTTAAAACACACACAATCAAACTCTAAAATAATATAATTAATATTATACATTCTAAAAAAATATATCATTAAGAATAATAACTTTTCAATATAAATGCATAAATGATAATTGCACACAAAGGTACTCCAAGAATACATATGAATATGCAGGATCATGCCTTATGAAATGTAATAATTGAGATTGTTCAAATCAGAATGATTCTTATAAATAAGAAGAATATATCCATGAATATGACTTGAAAACCTACTACTATAATTGAAGAATTCTCTACACAGAAAGGATTTATCCTAGCTGAAGGGTAATGCAGTTAGAAAACCCTCAAGAGGGTTTTCTAACTGCATTACCCTTTAGCTAGGATAAACCTCCCTAAAAGCCCTAACACTTGTGAACTGAGCCCCCGTTGAAGTTGGCATGGTATGATACATAATAGCATAACAAGCAGGGAATTGAATTTTATCCAACATCGACTTCAAGCATAACACTTATTCTGTTCACATATTGTTATTTATTGTCGGCACTGTAAGTTACAAAACAATGCACACAAATGTGATGGCTTGACTGAAGAAAGAGTTCAGTTGTTTGGAGGCGGTCAAAAGATTCGAATATCTGACTTGCCCAAATTTATACCATTTCTTACATCTAATTATAGGGGAGAAAGAAGTGCCTAAAAAGTATCTGTTTCATAAAATCTACGGATCAATCTACGACCTACATTCCGCAAGGGTAATCGGACGGTGAATTTCATTTTAATTCCCTAATTTCACTTAACATCTATTTTATTTGAGAACAATAGGAACCGGCTAAACTGGACTGATTGGTTTCATTAACACGATTCTCCCAAGAGCTACACTGCTTATTCAATTTATTTACGCCAGTTTAAAAAATAGAATTGTCTAATATGAAAAATTGATGACTTTTTAAAAATAAGTTAAACAATTATCTGATTTGTAGTAAGTATCTTAAAGTGAGAATTTTTAAAATATTGTAGAAGATAGTAGTATTGAGGTGTTTTTACAATTTACAAAATCTAGCAAATGATATAGAAAATTATTGTAAATTTTAATTAGAATTGTTTAAAGAATAGTTTTAAATATCAATAGTAATATGAAAGAGTTATTTTAAATGTTATATGACATTTCTTTTGAAAAAATAATCATTTTCTTTTTAAAAAATATTAAATTGGTTAGGGTTTGGTTCTGTTAGTAAGAGCTTTCTATGATAAAGAATGAGGTCATGAGGTGGTCTAGTCTCCCCTTCTCCATGTGGTACTAAGGAAAAAGGTTTATAGGGTTTAAAGTATAAAAAAATATTATGAAGTTTAAAAGTATACTTTGAAATATTTTTATGAAATTTAAATAATAAACTTATTTATTAAATATTAGAGATGGTTTTACTTTTCTTAGAAAAAAGTTCATATTATATTTGATTATTTTATTAGCAAGATATAGAATGAAGACACACTCCCATACATTAAAGCATATTAAACAAGTGCCACTTAGTGGCTAAGTACTTGTTTTTAATTATAGTAGAAACTATAATAGCATATTCATTTTTTAATTAATATAGTAATAGTAGAAATAATAAATTTTTATAAATTTTTAAGTTATACTAGAAATAATAGTATATTAATTTTTTAATTATTATGTTTTATATAGTTGCAATAGAAGTAATAAATGTTTATAAAAGAATTTTTATTAAAACTATTATAAATAAATAAATTTAAATAAATTGGTCTTTTAAACTAAATTTTAATAAGTTTTTCAAAATAAAACTATTATAATAATATTAAATATTAATTTAATATAGTTTAATTTAAATATTAATATTTTGTAAAGAAAAAATAAAAATTATAAGCAAATAAAATCACATAATTTTTTACATAAATAATTGTTAATGTATAATTAGTATATAATAAAAATAAAAATTTAAAAAATTTAAAAATATGAATAAAAATAAATATATATTATAATATCATAAGTTGTTATTTAAATTATAATATATTGTAAAAATTAATAGTGTAAACATGATTGCAAAAATGGATGCAATAGTACTTGCTTAGCCTATCGACAAGTACTAACAAGAAAAAAATAAAGATTTTATATGAATTTCTCATACTAAGAGGAGCTTCCACACGAGAACCATCATCAATAAAATTGCATGCTTTCATTCTTAATTTTTATACCCTTAGATTTCCTTCCTTGATACCTACCTAGCATGCCCTTAACATTTACAAAATCAATCCAAATTACGGTGGATCACACTTGTTCAATACCACTGATAATCATAATACATTTCAGACAAAATCCGTATCTCTGAAACCAGTAGAATATCGTTGCAATATTAACTACAATAACATTGACCATGAAGCTCGAAACAAACCAGAAGAATTACAAGGACTATGGATACAGTGACTGATAGCTGATAACCTTTATAAGCAATGGCAAGATAGAAAATTCATATATAAACTTAAGTAACTTACAACCGATAAACATTTTGAAACCGTCAATCCAGGAGCTTCAACAATTTTGAAATCTTTTCCTTTTCACCAAGAAAATAAGGTAATTGCATGTATAAACCAAAGTACTCTGAAACCAGTAGAATATCGTTGCAATATTAACTACAATAACATTGACCATGAAGCTTGAAACAAACCAGAAGAATTACAAGGACTATGGATACAGTGACTGATAGCTGATAACCTTTATAAGCAATGGCAAGATAGAAAATTCATATATAAACTTAAGTAACTTACAACCGATAAACATTTTGAAACCGTCAATCCAGAAGCTTCAACAATTTTGAAATCTTTTCCTTTTCACCAAGAAAATAAGGTAATTGCATGTATAAACCAAAGTACTCTGAAACCAGTAGAATATCGTTGCAATATTAACTACAATAACATTGACCATGAAGCTCGAAACAAACCAGAAGAATTACAAGGACTATGGATACAGTGACTGATAGCTGATAACCTTTATAAGCAATGGCAAGATAGAAAATTCATATATAAACTTAAGTAACTTACAACCGATAAACATTTTGAAACCGTCAATCCAGAAGCTTCAACAATTTTGAAATCTTTTCCTTTTCAACAAGAAAATAAGGTAATTGCATGTATAAACCAAAGTAACAGTTCAAATTCTCACAATACAATACTCATTTGAAGTTAATTTATCTATTCTAGAGTAAATAAATCTTGAAAACATAAGCTAAAATAATCTATTCTGTGTTTCTTATAATATTTAATTCTGTTATGTGTAATTTAGAATAGTATAGGAGTAATTAATTAATTAAATTCATTACACTGAGTTAAAAGAATGGCACATTGGTAGGGTTCTTATATATTCAAAAATAAATTCACTCAACTGAACATGACTAATTAGATATTCTCAAGTCTTCTTGATTAAATCCATTGTTCATTCAAACTATCGTTATATACTACAAGAAACTATAGGAAAATGACTCATACTGGTGGACTTGGATAAAAAAAATTGAAACCAAATTTATGATTTATCATATCATTGCATGCATGCAAAGACACACAATAGAGACAAATGCAACAAAACATAAATTATCTGAGAGTGGGTACATGTTACAAGCTGCAAAAATCAGGGCTTAAAACTGGTGCATAGCACAAACCCATGAATGATAATTGCGTACAAAGGTACTCCAAGAAGAGGTAACACTTTTTTTTTTCACGGAATTCCTAAATGGTTCAAAACCAAACCATACATGAATATGACTTGAAAACCCACTACTATAATTAAAGAATTCTCTACACAGAAATGATGCACTCTAGCAGAGGGGTAATGCAGTTAGAAAACCCTCTTATGGTGGTGACGTTGCACGAATAGAGATGTATCATGCGTGAGCCCTCTTGTGCCCACCTAGGGCTCTCCCACTCGTAAAACCCTTCTCACAAATTGGTCATATGTGAAGCTTTTCCTTGGTAGAAGAAGAGGCAACACTTTTCCTGTCATGGAATTCCTTTGACATATTATGCAAGATTTCGGTTTCCCTGTCCAGAGCTTGTAAAGAGAACGATTTCTTCTTTTTGCATGCCTCTCCATTTCTTCGCTTCTCGTGCTCCTCCTTTAGCCCTATCACTTGTGCGGAATCACCTGAAATCAAACCATTCTGAAAGCCATAAGCGATCATGATAAGGGAATAAGCAGCCAGATGCTGCTGCTCTTTCTCCTCATCTTCCATTTCTCTTTTTAATCCCGTAATGCTGCTAAAAAACTGAGCCCTCGTTGAAGTTGGGATGGTATGATAGATAATAGTGTAAATTAAGAGTTTAAGAAGAAATTTAATCAGATTTGATTTTGAAGTCGGTGGAACACCGATTTCAATCACAAAGCTTAGTTTGTTCGTATATTGTAGTTTATAGTCGGCACTGTAAGTTAAGAAACAATGCACACAAATGTGATGGATTGACATAAAAAAGAGTTCAGTTGTTTTATCAGACTTGTCCAAATTTATGTTGTTTCTTGCACCTAATTGCAGAGGTGAAAAAACTGAAAACTGCCTGAAAAGTGATTGTTTCGTAATATCTTGAGATTAATCTACGACTCACATTCCCCAAGGATAATCGGACGGTGAATATCGTTTTAATTTTGGGTGCTGCGAAAACGTCCCCATTTGATTTAGCTTCTTATTTATTTGAGAAGCGTAAGAACCGGGTAAACTGCAGTTATCGGTCAGTAAAACGGTGCCTCAAAGAGCTAAGCTTCTTAGATAGGCTACTCTACGTGAGAAACCCCGCCCGGAATTAATAGTTCTCACGCCGGCAAAAATGAAACGGCGGTACACTTACGGGGTCGGCGAAAAAGACACTCCCGAATCGGATTGAAAGAGATACCTGAATAGTGATGTCAACCATCTGCACTAAAATTCTACGATCATGAAAACTATAGTAATATACATGTGTAAGAAATATTTATTTCCACCCCATAAAATACAAAACTGTCAACTTAACGATGATTGGCAAAAATGCATTCCATGCCATATTTAGAAGCCCAGAATCCTACAAAATAGTTTCATAATAACAAAGTTTCAATGAAATTTCATCCACTCCAATCTCTGAAGTGTCAATCCAAAAACCAATGTTTTTCATACCTTCAAATCTACTAATGCTTTAGCAGGTCTTGGAAGTGATCAATGCCTTTTGATTTCTTGGGTCATCATGTCGTAAATCAGATATGCTAGCTTCGCCTCTCTTTGAATCAATGTATAACTTACACAGGTTAGGGGCATGCTTCTAAACATAATCTGCTTATTGTAAAGACTATTTTTCATAAACATTGTCACATAAGCACATTACTAAAAACATGGACGACCGAATAAATAAGTCAAAAGTCAATTCATTATATAGACAAGTCAAATAAAATTTCTGTTTTATTTATAAGGAAAATATATACAAGGATTTGACTAACTTATCGAATAGGATACACATATACATGAATATAATCAACAAGAAGAAGTGTCAAGCAACTATCGAGTAAACCAAGTACATCATAATAATACATCAAGAGCCGAAAATCAAGGTCGGCCTACTTGTCGACCAACAAGTATACAACATACATCAATATGATTTACATTAATTATACAATAGACCATGAACTTCAATCATGAATACAAGATAAAAAAGAATACAACTGATCAATTGCTATATCCTACGCTATTGGACATCTGTTTATCTACTATCTCAAGATGGGAGTGTGGTCCAGGTGCTTTTCCATGCAACCACGGTGTGGGTAACTCCCCCAGTGCTCATCCTAACATGAAGAGAACATTGATCCTTCCTAGAAGTCTAGCAACCTAAAACTGGTGGATCGGATAGATCTGGTGCAACGATGTAACTAACTACAAATCACATATGACTAAGTACAACTAAACAAGGATGTGGCAGGGAGATGAATCACAACTAGCATATATAACAAAATATGCAAAATAAACTTTGACCAAAGTAAATTTAAACCACTTTCTACTGGTAGGTAGAATGTAAAGAAACATTATTTTCTACCCTTCCTTGAGACCCCACATTCGGCACCCTTAAATGTAACATTCTTGCTCGCATGAAATAAATGAATAAACAAGCACTAATATTTGTTTTTCCGAGAATTCGGTAACAAGAATCTCTTCCACTAGGAGAATATTTGACTATATGCACCTTACTTGAACAGAAAGCATGAAGTAAAAATACATCCTCCTATAGCTAAACATAAACTGCATATGCGCTTAAACTATAAAACAATTATGTTTCCTTCCTCTCGATTTACAATGAACAATTTATGAAGCAACATTTTTAAATCTCCTTTTTGAGATCAGACAGAAAATTGGACAACCATATAACCTTCAAAAATGAAAAAGAAATTTAACACTCATACAATATAAGTATCTACTCTTTTATTTGCAGAAGATATATTCTCAGCGTAAGATGCAAGGTTTCTAAATAAAACTATTTTCCTTTGGAACACACCAATCAGGTTGTAAACTCATAAGTTTTCTCTGGATTAGTAATATACATTCTCTCTAGGTTGCGTGTGTATAGATAGAGATATAGATATTGATATAAAATCAAAGGGTTCTAAATATATCAATCTATATTTTCTTTGATGTGGCAGATTAGAACATTATAAAATTAAAGGGTTCTAAATATATCAGTCATATCCCATGAGTATTCCAAGTCAAAATATGAATCACTTTCATAAAGTCAAAAACATCAAAGCAAAAATCCGACCATGTGTACTTCTAATAAAGTACGACTAGAAGCAAAGTGACTAAGGTCTAAGTCTAACAGACTGAGTTGACACAAGTCTAAATACACTCAAAATCCAATCCTAAAACATAGGAGTCTAAACGGTCGAGTCGTGACACTTATCTCACGGAAGCTTTACGTTACTAGGAAAGTTTGTTTAGCAGCTCGATTCTAATCTTATCAATAATTTTTCGGAGTACATTTATTTTCTAGCACTTAGATGTAATCGTGTGTTGTTATGAGATTCTTTAAAAATGCTTTCTTCCATGAATTGGTAGAAATATGACCATCACTTGCCAAACCTTAATTCATTGGTTCTATGAAGTTAACGAAATGGTGTATATCCATGAAACTGCAATCACTAGGGGTGATTATGTTAAAATTACCATAAACCCCATACTTATATGGTATTGCAAGATGATGTCCTTAATAAAGTTGCTAATGACCGAACTACCAATGTTAGGATACCAACTTAGAAATATAAATTTTCTCACAAAAGTGAACACAAAGAGATTGCATTTCTGATTTTCCAATCAATGGGAAAGCACAATAGAATTAAAAGAATGGAGACAACACAGAGCTAGAGATATGTAGATTGATTCTTGCTTTCTATTTAAAATATGGAAATGACTTTTCCAAATAAATATACTATAAGTTTTAAAAATACAAAATAATGATTGTAAACTACTTATTATAAATTACTTGCAATGATGTGAGTTTGCACCCAAATAAATTTTGTTCTTACTGGGTAACATGTATACTATTGACTCGGTAACTACTGTCATACACTTTCACTCAAGAAACTGTTCGGTGCCTGCCTTCTTTGCTCGGTGCTGACTCTCGTTTCCCTTTACCAAAATTATCTTTTCCTTTACCGACTGGCTAATCTACTTTAGCGAATGACTTTGAAAATCAATATGACTTTAACAAAACTAATAACAATAAAATAACTCTTTAGAAGTATTAATTCCAAGATGATAAGTGATCATCATAAGGAAATAAGTAGCCAGATTTTGATTCTCTTTCTCCTCTTCTTCGGCTTCTCTTTCTAATCCCATAATGATGCTCAAAGACTGAGCCCGCGTTGAAGTTGGCATGGTATAATACACAATAGTATAACAAGCAAGGAATTGAATTTTATGCAACATCGACTTCAACCACAAAACTTATTCTATTCACATATTGTTATTTATTGTCAGCATTGTAAGTTAAGAAATAATGCACACAAATGTGATGGCTTGACTTAACAAAGAGTTCAATTGTTTGGTGGCAGTCAAAAGGTTTGAGTATTTGACTTGCCCAAATTTATGTTTTTTTTTACATCTAATTATAGGGGTGAAAGAACTGTCTGAAAAGTATATGTTTCATAAAATCTACGAATTAATCTACAACCACATTCCGCAAGGGTAATCAGACAGTGAATATTGTTTTAATTCCCTAATTTCATTTAACATCTATTTTATTTGAGAACAGCAGGAATTAATTAAATTGGACTGATTGGTTTCATTAACATGATTCCCCCAATAGCTACACTTTTTATTCAATTTATTTACGCCAATTTAGAAAATAGAATTATCTAATATGAAAAATTAATGAGTCTTTTTAAACATAATTTAAACAATTATGTGATTTGTAGCAAGTATCTTATCAATGAGAATTTTTAAAATATTGTAGAAGATAGTAGTATTGAGGTATTTATACAATTTACAAAATCTACCAAATAATATAGAAAATTATTATAAATTTTAATTAGAATTCCTTAAAGAATAATTTTAGATATCAATAGTAATATAAAAGAGTTACTTTAAATGTTATACAACATTTCTTTTGAAAAATTAGTCATTTGATTTTAAAAAATATATTAAAGAGTTGGGGCTGGCTCCATTGATAAGAGCTTTCCATGGTAGAACATATTAAACAAGAACTAGATTTTATATGAAAAATAAATTTGACTTAGAATATAGAGATCATCATGACCTCATTTTATTTTACATCCACTTGCTCATACTAAGGCGAGCTTCCACAGTGAATTGAAAACAATCATCAATAAAATTGAATGCTTTCATTATTAATGTTTGTACCCTTAGATTTCCTTCCTTGATACCTGCCCTTAAAATTCACAAAATCTATACAACATTATGGTGGATCACACTTTCTCAATACTACTGAAACTTAGGCACAATCAATTAATCATAATACATATCAGGCAAGATCCGAGATAAGAACTCTGAAACCAGTAGAATACCATTGCGATCTTAAGTACAATAACATTGACCATGAAGCTAGAAACAAACCAGAAGAATTAAAAGCCCTATGGGTACAGTGACTGATAGCTGATAACCTTTATAACCAATGGCAAGATAGAGAATTCATATTAAAACTTAAGTAACTTACAAATGATAAACATTTTGAGCATTCAGAAGGAAACCGTCAATCCACAAGGTTCAACAATTTTGAAATCTTTTCCTATTGACCAAAAAAATAAGGTAATTGCATGTATAAACCAAGTAATAGTTCAAATTCTCACAGTACAGCCATTCATAGTTAAACTTAAAACAAGACTATCACAAGCTCTAAATGTTAACACTGTAGTTCAGTTGAACATAATTTATTTCTTTTATTTTTAAATATTTAACGGTCAGTATATATATCTAATTATCAACTCATGCCATCCTTGTATTATCCATTAATCAACCGTGCAATTTTTTAATAATACTCTCATTGGCAAGATCAGAGTTCCCATCCATAAGAAGATTAGATTCATAACAACCAGCTCTCTTGAATCCCCAATAAGTTACAAGAATTAAGGAAAATAAAGATAACAGATAGACAAATTCAACGTTTGATTAAATTATGATGCAATATACGTAAATTTGGAAATACAATCTTTTAAAACATTGACGTAGTTTATATGATAAATCGGCACGCTCGTTAGCAAAAAGCAACACGGGGGTTTACCAATTTCTTTATTTGAAAGAAATTGAAAACCAAATTCGAGCACCTTGCGTTTCAACTAAAGAGACAACGTAACCGTTATCCAAATTCCAGATATAGGTTGACATACTTTCTGTAATACTATTTTTCAAAATAATAAATAAAAATGCTCACAAGCAAAGGATCACATGAGAATGGTACTTTTCTAGAGTAAAGTTATAAAATTACCGAGTCCCAGGACCTTAAAATTCACTCAAATGAGCATGACTAATTAGATATTCTCAAGTCTTCTTGATTAAATCCATTGTTCATACAAACTATCGTTATATACTACTATAAACTATAGGAAAATGACTCATACTGCTGGACTCAGATAAAGAAATTTAAAACCAAAATGTATGATTTATTATATCATTGCATCCATGCAAAGACACAAAATAGAGACAAATGCAACAAAACATAAATTATCTGAGAGTGTTACATGTTACAAGCTGCAAAAATCAGGGCTTAAAACTGGTGCATAGCACAAACCCATGAATAATAATTGCGTACAAAGGTACTCCAAGAAGAGGTTACACTTTTTTTTGTCATAGAATTCCTAAATGGTTCAAAACCAAACCATTCACGAATATGGCTTCAAAACCCACTACTATAATTAAAGAATTCTCTACACAGAAATGATGCACTCTAGCAGAGGGGTAATGCAGTTAGAAAACCCTCTTATGGTGGTAACGTTGCATGAATAGAGATCTATCATGCGTGAGCCCTCTTGTGCCCACCTAGGACTCTCCCACTCGTAAAACTCTTCTCACAAATTGGGCATATGTGATGCTTTTTCTTGATAGAAGAAGAGCCAACACTTTTCCTGTCAGGGAATTCCTTTGACATTTTATGTAAGCTTTCTGTTTCGCTGTCCAGAGCTTGTAAAGAGAAGGATTTCTTCTTTTTGCATGCCTCTCCATTTCTTCGCTTCTCGTGCTCCTCCTTTACCCCTATCACTTGTGCAGAATCACCTGAAATCAAACCACCCTGAAAGCCATAAGCGATCATCATAAGGGAATAAGCAGCCAGATGCTGCTGGTCTTTCTCCTCGTCTTCCATTCCTCTTTTTAATCCCATAATGCTGCTGAAAAACTGAGCCCCCGTTGAAGTTGAAATGGTGTGATACATAATAGTGTAAATTAAGAGTTAAGAACATATTTAATCACATTTGATTTTAAAGTCGGTGGAACATCGATTTCAACCACAAAGCTTATTTTGTTCGTATATTGTAGTTTATCGTCGGCACTGTAAGTTAAGAAACAATGCACACAAATGTGATCGCTTGACATAACAAAGAGTTCAGTTGTTTTATCTCACTTGTCCAAATTTATGTTGTTTCTTACAGCTTCTTACAGGGTGAAAAAACTGTCTGAAAAGTGGCTGTTTGATAATATCTTGGGATTAATCTACAGCTCACGTTCCGCAAGGGTAATCGGACGGCGAATATCGTTTCAATTTTGGGTGCTGCGAACACGTTTCCATTTGATTTAGCTTCGTATTTATTTGAGAAGCGTAAGAACCGGGTAAACTGCAGTCATTGGTCAGTGAGACGGTGTCTCCAAGAGCTACGATTCTTACTCCCTTTGTTTCAGTCAGTTCTAAAACCCCGCCCGGAGTTAATAGTTCTCACGCCGGCAAAAACGAAACGGCGGTACACTTACCGGTATAGACATTTATGTTACCGGTATAGACATTTATGTAAATTTTATTAAAAATAATGTATTTTTCACAGAAGTAAAAATTTATTGTTAGGGTTGCTATTTGATTGTGTACATATAGTATATTATAAGTCTAAATTATAACATACACTATGGACAGGTGCATTATGATTGCACCATAATCACTTGACTCTTTGTTACAAATCTTATATATATTTTTTTAGATAAAGTTTTAGAATCATTCAATTTGATAACAATCAAGATGAATATTAATAAATACATACTTTAAAATAAAAAACTAACAACAATGGAAATTTTTTATTATAGAAAATTGTCATGATAAAGATGCTCCAAAAGTTCATATGAATATAAAAGATCATACCTTTACAAAAATATTGTAATTGGCATTGTTCAAAATAAAAAAAATGAAGATAGACACAGAACAGTATACATGAAAAAGACCTCTATAATCCACAACTAAAATTGAAGATTTCTCTAGTTCGAATGAATAATCAATTGAAACAACAAAGGATCTTTCGAATCCTAGCAGAAGGGCATTATAGTTACAAAAATGGTTGAGGTGGTGGCATTTTATGAATAGAAAAATATCTTGTTCTCTCCCGCTCGTAAACGCATGTCAAGACGAGGCATTGTAGAAAAATATCTTGTTCCATAAGCATGAGAAAATTTGCGGCCAACCACTGGTGCAAGTATTGAGTTGTTTGGCGTATTCTCATATCGGAGTTACCCAAATTTACGCCGACGGTTACAAATAATTTGACCAGCGAAGAAGATTCCAATTACTAATAAACTTAGGATTAATCTACAGCTCAAATTTTGTGAAGGAAACAGAGGGTGAATTGGATTTATTGTCATTATATTTTTAAATAAAATATTTAGGGGAGAGCATCACTTGTAGAAGGTAGACATTGATTTAATGTGTAACATTTTTAATAATATTGTACTAATATGTGTAACAAGACGTAGAATTTGAAAGTGACCCGAAAAATAATTTTAGAGTTTGGTCATTTTAAATTTATATTTTTTTTAAGTATTAGTAATTTAATATTATTTTTTGTACTCTTGTTTACAAGGTATGCATAGTATTGCTTTATTCAAATACAATTTCATAAAAGTGGTTTTTATTTAAATAATTAAATTAAATGAATTGATTTATATAAAATATTATGTTTTTTTGTTTTTTATTTTAATTTACAGTGTGATTTGTAATAAGTGTGTATTTTATTAGATTAGTAGGAAAATGATTCTAATCCCATTACATAACAAAATAGTAGAAACTAAGAAATATGCACCATAGGAACAAGTAGCATTGAACAACATAGGGGATCCTAATGCTGAACAATATAGACCCAGACATTAAAAAAAAAGTTTTTCCAAATAAAAACAATGTTAGTCTTTCTTGCACAATCATCAAAAACCTAAACTATAACACCCTAAAACTAAATGTATCCATAAAATTGCTTAATAAGTCTTAAAGATAACCGTAAATATACTAGAAGACTCCATAATAATGTAAATAGAAAGGGCACACATGCCCATCATTAAAAAAAGGTAGAAAACAAAGAGAAGAAAACTAAGTATAATTCTTTGGGACATTTATGAAGTCTCAATTCTTTTCAAGATCTTCCAATGCCTCCTCCATTTAGCAATGAGCCTTGTAGTCCCATTCCTCTTGTTCCTTTGTTGCTGCCCCTTTTCCTAAATTTCTTTATTATTTTTTACCAGCTAGTGAGAACCCCTAAAAGAGTTTGATTCATTATTCCTTTAGCAATCTTTATCTAGGATAATATTACTCCCTCTCCTTTTTGTTTTGACCTTTTTATAAAACATCCACCTTATTTTACAATAGATTCATTCTTTCCTAGAGCTTAATCATTATCCTAATTGTTTTGGAGAGTTGTGGGAATATTTTTTTTATATTGTAGAAAATTTGAACTTGGTACAATATCATTTCCTACTTAAGTACTTAATTTTCCCAAACATGATGAGTAGTTTCTAAAGATACAACTTTATCCAATTCAGCTTTAGATTGAGTACTAAGAGTTGACTACCTTGTCCTTTCATTATATTCATATGATTCAATTTCATCTAAAGTGTTCAACCCATTTTTTGGTTTTACATATATATTCTCCATAGGATTTCAGGTCTTATAACTAAGAGAGACCAAGTATCCTCACATCTACAACTTCCAATATGCATATTTATATCCATGAAAATTAGGGACTATCAGTTTATGCACCATCAATATCTCCTTAAGTGATTAAGCTCTTCTCCAAGGAACTAAAACTCTAATACCAATTTTTGAATATTCAAGAAAACTGAGAGGAAAATGCGGAGGGTGAACCCATTATCCAAAAAACTAGTAAACTTATATATATAAACTATTAATCAATTCAACCAAAGTTACTTTAATCCTTTAAGATGTAAGCATAACAAATATAGAAACCAATAAACACATAGAACACTACATTTACATTGAAAAACCATTTATGGGAAAAATTATGGAGAAGATTAATTCTAAAATATATATAAACATAAATTAAGGTAATTTTTTATAAAAAGGTTCACTATTAGAGGCTTACAACCAAAGGGATCACTATCTGAGAAGAGAAGGCTCACTACTGAAGGGATGTTCCCAGATGAAGAAGAATGCAAAAATAGATCCACCACTAATGTACATTCATAGCTCAACTAAAAGATCTATAGAAACCTTTGGCTATTTCTTCAAGTATCCAATGCATTGAAGTCCATAATGTTTTGCACCATACTCCACACTATTTGATACATATAGGAAGATAAATCCTATTTTATTCAACCTCATTAAGTGTGCACACACACACACACACACACACACACACACACACAAGAAAAAAAATGTACAAGTGCACACACACGCACATGCACACACAATTCCATAGTACTCACACAAGTATACACATATTACAACCACATCCCTAAATGATTCATCTTTTATTTATATCATCTTGTAATTGTAAAGTCTCCCACTATTGAGAAGGCATATCACTGAGCATAATTTTACATTAGGCCAGCACTTAACATTCCTTGGATGGAAGCAAATGAGAAGTGGACCACAAATTTTTTTATCTAGGACCAAAAATATTATTATACATATCATATTCAACTCACAGCTAAAACTAATTGAAGTGTAACACCCAACATTATCCAAATGTAGAATAAGAACACTATCAAACCTTGAACTCATGTCTTTGAAGTTCAAACTTGTTGCTCCTCACCTAAGTTGTCTTTGATGCCAAATACACTAATTGATAGTGTCATAATATTATGATAATGATTGCACTATTTCAATATTCATATGTATTCTATTGCATAATATTTAATCATCATCATATACACTTGTATAAGATAAAATATGCATGAGGTCCTAAAACAATGATTTGCACATAAAAGAGACCCCAAAGCCAATATTTTACACTTACATGAAATTGTATTGATATGGAAAGCCAATGTAGATGATTAATATTGAAATTAGGAAATAAAGGTACTTACCTCTGAAAAATAATCGGCTGAAAACCCTGTCAAACAATCTCAAAAACTATTGATTTTCGCGCTTTTGAATTGAAACTGCGAGATTTAGAAAACCTAGAAATATTTTTCTGAGATTAGATTAGGTTGACTTTGACCCTCATAAAAGGTCAAAGGCAACATTTTTATTCTGAAGGTCTATTTTGACTTTGTTCACAGATCTCAAAAGTTCACTGAAAAGGGTATCCAAATCTAATCTCAGATCCAAAATTCTACACCTATACCTGCAAGAAAAATGGTTTTGTTTGTTGGGGGGGAGGGGTTTTCCTTAGTCAAACCCCAGTTTAGGAATTAACCTTGAAATTGAATTGAAATTGTTGGAATAAACAAAGTAAATGGAACAATTCACCTTGCTTGAGTTGAAACCCTTGTGGAGGATTCGAATCCTTGAATCCACAAGAATGGATGAATGTAGAATCAAATGTAGGATGTCTCCAATCAATTGTCTTTAGATCTTCAACACCAATATTGAATGGATCTTGGAATAGGAAGAGGCTTGAATGGATGGAGGAATCTTCAAGAAGAGAGCTCCATAGAGCTTGAATCCTTCAATGGCTACTAATGGATCTCCTTGATGAATTGGATCTTGAATGCTTGAATGATTGATCTTCTTGCTTGCTTGCACTTGAGAGATTATGAGATGAGATGGAAACTTGATGGAGAAAATGAGAGAGGAAGACTCCATTTTATAGTGATCTAGGGCACAAGAGGGGCCTTGTCGAAAACAATAATTAAGGGCCCATGGCACAAAAATCTAGAGAGGTGCACATGGAGAGGAAATTAAATTAAAGTCTTGACACAAAAGTCTAGGAGGGAACCACCCTTAATATAGAAATAAATAATTATTTAAGAGCCTTGTTACAAAATTCCAGGTAAGGCCAACCCCAAAGTTAATTTGAGAATTAGGCACAAAAATTGAGAAAGGCTAATCTCCAATAATAAATTAGGAATCTTATACAAATCTTGAGAAAGGTCCACCTCAAATATTAATTTGAGAATTTGACACTTCATCTGAGAAATAATGGCTCTGAAGAGGGAAAAGACAAGATTTTGATGAAATCCTAAAACCAGAAGCTAACCCCGAGGATCCCAGACCCTAGGGTCAAGGATGAGGTCAACCTTGACCTAGGTCAGGGTCGAGGTCATCCCTGACCTAGGTCAGGGTCAAGGTAGACCTTGACCTAAAAGGTCGACCTTGACCCTGAGGTCAAGAATCTTAGGTTCATAGTCCAAAATGTCAGGAAAATGCCAGGAAGAAGTGGAAAATGGGATAGACTAGGGGAAAAAGCCAAATCCAAGTCGAGTACCCATTCAAGGTGTTCAACATGACCCCAAACCACTTACTCGGAGGGCTAAATGCTCTTATCATGGAAGTGCTTCCATTTTAAGACAATACATTAAGCCCCCACTTTAGCAAGAGTATGGACTCAATGCAAACTCTTGGTAAAGGAGATCACAAAGAAAAAGATAATCTTATTGAAATAAAAGGGATAAAGGAATCCTCAAGCACCCAGGGAATTGAGTCTTCGTCAAATCCAAGATTGCAATAAGAGAGACTTCACTAGAAAGAGAGAAAAGGGAAGAGAGGAGTGGCTAGCTGGTGCAGTAAGATGTGCGTATCTCACTATGAACCACAAAAGGATAGGATGGCCTACCAAGAAAATACTTGATAGTCACCTCATAATGTTGTGCGCCTTCTAGCGCCTTTGTTCATGTATGTAATGCATCTTTTGATGACTTTTATAAAGTACCCATGGATCCACCTTCTTGTATCACCATGGAATACAAAATGCGTGTCTCCTTAGGATTTAGCAACTTATGTGCATTAACTTCGAAAGATTTAGCATATTTGAAAATGCATGTCTTTTTAGGATTTAGCAACTTATATGGGTTACCTTCCAAGATTTAGCATATTGAAACTAGAAATGCATGTCCCTTCAGGATTTAGCAACTTATGTGTGTTACCTTTAGAGGATTTAGTATATTTGAAATTAGAAATGCGTGTCCCTTCAGGATTTAGCAACTTATGTGCATTACCTTTTGAGATTTAGCATGCTGCAAAACAAAAGGTTAGAACAAAAATACATAATATAGATCAAGGGAGGCCGTATATATGCCCCCCTCCTTAATATGGAAAAAACATACTATTTTGACATGTTAAGAAAAGAAAAGAACAAGGATAAAGCCTTCTTCAACATCAAGACAATATCCACAGACAACACCCAGTCCAAGCCAAGAAGGTCACAGCTCCTATGAGGCCATGGAAGGGACAAATGCAAAGAGATATCATGCAAGAAGTGAAAAAGTAACCCTTGCAAGGGATAGCACACTATTCAATTTCCAAGGTGAGAGCTATATCAACCATGGAAACCCAATGTCAAACAATGAAATAGGTTGTGATCAAGGGCAAAGATCCTCAATGCAAACCAAAATTTTCATGTATGATTGGATATCACATAATAGATAGATATTGCTTAACCAAGGAAAGAGGTGAATCCTAGAAAGACAAAAAAGAAGGAGATGACATCCTTGCTCCCCAAGTGTAGGAACAAAGATGGAAGGGGACCTATTATATCACTCACAACACTATTCAAGACAACGAGCCCCCAAGAATTAGGCTAACATTGTTTAGATAATGTGGAGTTCCATAATAGGAACATAAATGTTATTTAGAGAAAATAGGATTGAAATACAACTCATTGCCACATGTTATGTAAATAACCTTATTATCAATGAACTTCCTAATCTTATAATGTAAAGCTTGACATTCATTAGTAGAGTGATCATGTAATCTATGATATAAACAAAAAGGAAGAGTCTTCAAGTGTGGACTACGTTTCTTTTTGTGTTTAGGTCTAGTAGTCATCTTAGCACAAAGGAGTTTAGGAAAAAGAACTTCTTCATCAAATTCCTTCATAGGTTCATCATGTTTTGAAGTTTTATTTGAGATGTTGTTAACATTGATTTGTTGTTGAGGATTAAATCCTAATCCATAAGAATGCTCATGCCCCCCAGTGTGTAAGGGCATTTGAATTCCCTGTTTATGCTTACCACATCCTTGAGCATTAAATCTGTGTTTAACTAGGAAGTGATAACCAGGACCATAACAAGAAGCCATATCAGAAGGAGTCAATGGAACTTCAGTAGTCACTATGTCATCATTAGTAGGCTTGGTAGATTTATTGTGGGTAGAAGCAGTGACAAAGTTATTGTGAAGGGCTTTAGAAGTAAAAACTCTGTGTTCAAATTATCTTTGTTTCTTCATAAAATCAAGATCATTAACCTTATATTCTCTAATAAAGGTAGGATTAAAATCCAAGGTTCCCGAATCATCATCAGGAAGAGTATTAAAGGAAGAAGGATTATTATTAGGAGTAGGAGTAGTGTGGGTTTGAATATTAAGACAAGGATTAGGTGCGTCATCTACATGAATCGTATACATCCCATTGTTATGTATAAACTTGACTTTACAATGAAGGGTGGAAGGAATGACATGCATCTCATACAACCAAGGTCTACCCAAAAGAAGGTTATAATTGAGAGGTCCAGGCATAACATGAATAGGTGTATTCAGAATGACCGGTCCTACTTTGTTAGGTAAGGTAACGATGCCTAAAGTGTTCTTAGCAATGTTATCAAAGCCACATATAGGAACATTGCCAGGTTGAATAGTTGACAGATTGGCATTAATTGCTTTGAGCATGTCCATGCTACAAACATTAATCCTAGATCCATTATCAATCAAGGTCCTACGAATGATACTTTTATTGATAGAAATAGCAACCATAAGAGCATCATATTGATTCTAAACTTCTTTAGAAGGTAAATCCTTTTGAGTAAATACAATGTTAGGAGGACCCGGGGTAGCATGCATGCATTGTAAGAAATTATTGATGTTTCTTGATTAGGAGGTGGAGTAGGAAGAGTTTCTAGAGCTTTTTGCAAGGCTTCATAGTAGGTAGGTGAAGTTTGAAGAAGCTCCCATAAAGAAATCTTGGCAGGAGTATTTTGCAATTGGTTTATTAAATCATACTCCTTGCTAGGAAGATGGGGTGGAGGAGGAAGAATAGGTTGAGAAGGTGGCAAAGAAGTAGAAACCACTAGATTAGGTTGAGGGTTATTCCTTGTATGATAAGTGTGAGCTATAGAGTCTTGATCATTGAAAGAATCCATAGGTTTACCTTTGATAGTAATGTGGGGACAACCTTTGACAGTTAACAAGGGTTTAGGATAAATCACTTTAGTTTTCTCAACACTACAAATAGATTCACAAGAAGGAATAAAAGAGGACATCTTAGGAGGAGATGAGGTAAGATCTTGATTCTCCATAGGATCATCACTAAAAGGGAGAGCATTAAGGGAATTAATATCATTCTCCACTAATGCCTCAGCACTAGAAGGAATCTCAAATGGAGGTAAAGAATCTATAATGTCATCTTCTTTCACTAAAATGTCTACATGTGTTTTAGAAAAAGAGTTATCATCATGTATCAATATGTCATCTATTAATAAATTACTCTCTTGTATCAAAGCTTCTTTGTGAGGAGGGGATAAATCAATGTCGTTATCCAAGGAATCATCCACAATGGTGTCATGAGGAAGAGAGTAATCAACATCCAAATCCAAAGGCTCATCCCAAATAGGAGGATTATCATCCCTACCAATAAAGCACATTGTAGGGTTGCCATAATTCACTAAAGGTTGATCCCTAGAGGGGGAAGAAGGATATCTAGTAGGAGAAGAATTAACATCAATCCTCAACTCCTCTTCATAAAGAGAAATATGACGGAGATCAAATGTAATAAATGAATTCTTTCTAGGTGTAATGCCATGCAACATTTGAAACAACTTACACAACATGATAACAAATAAATCTAGATATATCCAAATGCATTCAAATGAAATCTATAAGCATGAAAAGGAAATCAAATACCATAAACACAATAGGGCATCTAATTCAACAAAAGAAAGAGTATTCATAAAATGTGTTCACCAAAATGAATAATGGAGGTGAACACACAAGGGAATACAAAGAAAGATCTAACACAATAGAGCATCTAAATCCACAAAAGAAAAGAGGGTAAGTGTGTCGGGTTCACCAAAATGTATAAGATAAAATATGGATGAGGTCCTAGAATAATGGTTTTCACATAAAAGAGACCCCAGAGCCAATAGTTTACACTTAAATGAAATTGTATTGATATGTAAAGCCAATGTAGATGATTAATATTGAAATGAGGAAATAAAGGTACTTACCTCTGAAAAAGAATCAGCTGAAAACCTTGCCAAACGATCTCAAAAACTATTGATTTCCATGCTCTTCAACTGAAACTGCGAGATCTACAAAACCCAGAAATCTTTTTTTGAGATTGGATTAGGTTGACTTTGATCCTCATAAAAGGTCAAAGGCTACATTTTTATTCTGAAGGTCGATTTTGACTTTGTTCACAGATCTCAGAAGTTCGCCAAAAAGGGTATCCAAATCTGATCTCAGATCTGAAATTCCGCACTTGTACCTGCAAGAAAAATAGTTTTGTTTGTTGGGGGGAGGGGTTTGCCTTAGTCAAACCCCAGTTTAAGAATTAACCTTGAAATTAAATTGAAATTGCTGGAATAAACGAAGTAAATGGAACAATTCACCTTGCTTGAGTTGAAACCCTTGTGGAGGATTCGAATCCTTGAATCCACAAGAATGGATGAATGTAGAATCAAATGTAGGATGTCTCCAATCAATTGTCTTTAGATCTTCAACACCAATCTTGAATGGATCTTGGAATAGGAAGAGGCATGAATGGATGGAGGAATCTTCAAGAAGAGAGCTCCATAGAGCTTGAATCCTTCAATGGCTACTAATGGATCTCCTTGATGAATTGGATCTTGAATGCTTGAAGGCTTGAATGCTTGAATGCTTGATCTTCTTGCTTGCTTGCACTTGAGATATTTTGAGATGAGAAGGAAACTTGATGACTTGATTGCAAAACTTGATGGAGAAAATGAGAGAGGAAGGCTCCCTTTTATAGTGATCTAGGGCACAAAAGGGGCCTCATAGAAAACAATAATTAAGGGCCCATTGCACAAAACTCTAGAGAGGTGCACATGGAGAGGAAATTAAATTAAAGTCTTGACACAAAACTCTAGGAGGCAACCACCCTTAATATAGAAGTAAATAATTATTTAAGAGCCTTGTCATAAAATTCAAGGTAAGGCCAACCCCAAAGTTAATTGGAGCATTAGGCACAAAACCTGAGAAAGGCTAATCTCCAATAATAAATTAGGAATCTTATACAAATCTCAATAAAGGTCCACCTCAAATATTAATTTGAGAATTCGACACTTAATCTAAGAAATAATGGCCCCAAAGAGGGAAAAGACAAGATTTTGATGAAATCCCAAAACCAAAAGCTAACCCTGAGGATCTTGGACCCTAGGGTCAAGGATGAGGTCAACCTTGACCTAGGTCAAGGTCAAGGTTGTCCCTAACCTAGGTCAGGGTCAAGGCTGATCTTGACCTAAAAGGTCGACCTTGACCCTGAGGTCAAGAATCTCAGGTTCACAGTCCAAAATGTCAGGAAAATACCAAGAAGAAGTGGAAAATGGGGTAGAATAGGGGAAAAAGCTAGATCCAAGTCGATTACCCATTCAAGGTGTTCAACATGACCCCAAACCACTTACTCAGAGGGATAAATGCTCTTATCATGGAAGTGCTTCCATTTTAAGATGATACAACATTGTCATCATCCTTCATGCTCCTTGTTTGGAATCAATCAATATCATTGCATTATTCAGTTGGAATCAATCAGTTTCATTGTAACATTTAGTGAGTCATGTTGTGTTAAGCTTCTCATAGACAAATTACTTGTTTTTATTAGTTTTAAATAAATTTAATTATTATTTTTAGCATATTCATAATTTGCCTAATTTTGATAATATTATTGCACAATCAGTTTTGTATGGACACACTCTCAGATATATTTTAGTTTGTATAAAATGTTCATTGATAAGGGTCATTATTGTGACCATGGAATTAAAAGAATCAGTAAAATTCTCATTTTTAAGCATTAACATTGTGACCATGGCATTAAAAGTTAATGTGCTAAGTAAGCCTTTTGGTCGGCCACTAGCAATCCTTCATGTTTTGATATTATTCTTGGTGGAATTTGAATCGACAATTATTGTGGTAAAGTGGTAAATATTTAAATTTTGGTGTATTTTTCATTTTCACATTTATATTTCAATGTTTGTAGTTTGGATTCATTTGGAAACCCTATCTCTCTTGAGCTAGAGCTTTTCCCATGTTAAGGCATGACACTTGGAGATCACAGTTTCTTGGTATGTGGTTGCCAAGGTAGTTTTTAAAAGTTTTTTGATAGAGAATCATGGTATGTTTGAAGCAGCTACTAGTGACCTCATGTTATTTGTAACGTATGACAATTACAGTTGAGATTGTAAACTATTTAGGAGGTAGAGTATATGGGATTTTGAGAAAGACTTGTAACCTATGATGTTTTACCAAGTACCCTAATGCTTTTACTCGATTTTGTTTATCTGTATTTAAGATTTTTTTAATGGTTTTATTATTTAGGATTTTTTTATGTTATCATTTCAATATGTAGTGCGAGGTTTATAATTCTTATTTTGAAAAGAAATACGTATTGGGTTTTTAATTTATTAACTTGAGTTTGAATTTGATGAGTCATTATTCATGGGATGAGAAAGTCAACTATTTTTTGTTTATCATTTGGGTATTGTTGTTTATCTTTTAATTATGGTAAAAATGTATATCAATTCTTTTTCAGATGTGAGTAATGATTCTCAAAACTGACATACTTATCTTTGATTATTATATTTTTGTTAAAAACCTTGTCAAGGATTTGTGAGTTTTTTGTTAAACACATGTTTATGGTTACTGTCGATCCCTACCAACTCATATTTTTTTCAACTATGGTTATTTTGGGATAATACAATTAGTCTATATTTACTCGATCATAGAGTCTTTTCAACATCATGGATATACAGTTGAAATGTATTTTGTGATTCTTGAATCCATGTAAGGTCCCATTTTTTGAACCCATGTATGAAACTATAGCTCGAGTTTGTGAAAAACTAAATTCTACTTTAGCAAAGTTTGATTAGTCAGGTATTTGACAAGAGTTTGATTAAGAGGTTTATAATTTGATAAAGATTTCATAAGAAGAGATACCAGTATAAACTCAATATTGATTATTTATTGATTGCATATATTATATTATTTTATAAATAGTTTTGATTTTTTTGTTAGAGTTATAGAATTATTGATTCTTAAGAAATATTCATTATGGAAACAAGAATAATGATCAAAATGGAATATAAATAATATTTTTTGATTGATTTTTAGAAGATATTATATTTGCTAAAGATATTTTGAGGATATTAAGGTATCATCATTCAAAAACATATATATTCATGACATGAAATGGAACATACATTTGAAGAGTGATTATCAAACATATGTATTCGGTTCCTATGATCATTTTTGTTTCAGTCGATTAGTTTTTATGAGGTTTATATATTCAATAGTAAATAATATTGTTATATGCAAACAAAAAGGGTATTTGGGATTTTGATGAGATACATTTTTCTTACTTGTGTGTAATCAGATTTATTGACCAGAAATACCTCATTGAGGTTATAGGAGTTATAATTTATTATCATATATTATTAAATAAAAACCTTATTTGTGTAATATTGCATGATAGTAGGTTATAGGCACTATGAAAAATCATAGTTTCTAACTCTATCTGTATGGAAAGTTTTAATGAAGTGAAAAGTCACTGGGACATAAAAGACTATCAGTGAGATAGCATTGTTAGTGAGATAGTTGTATAGCTAGTGAGGCATTGTAAAAATATATTTCACATTTAGCTAGTGAGGCACTTCGAGTGGTTTTATTCCCCTAGAGGGTTTCCACTAAGGGCATATCTTGTGTTACAATTTCATGTGCATGTCTTATATTTTTATTGTTATATCCATTCATTTTACTTTAGTTGTCATTTAAAATTGGCTTTAAAAATTGATGCATTGTTTTATATCACTAATTCACCCCCACTTCTCAGAGATATTGTACTCCAAAAAAAAATTGTGCCAAATAACATGAATGAAGCTAAGGATATCTAGAATTTATTCACAAATTCTGGCCATAAAAAATCATCGTGCAAAGAAATGCGAAGCTTGCATTTCACATAGAAAATATTGTCATTCATAGTTTTTACTTAGATAAATACCAATTCTATTACACTACAATCTAAAATATAAAAACACTAAATTCATTGACTTCAAATAGCTACGAACAACAGGCCAAAACCTCATCATATATACAACATAAGGAGTATACAAAATAATATTCTCAATACCACTTGTCATAAAGTAGTCACCGACAATAGTATCAAATGTTGGGATTGTAAAGATAAAGTACTGAGAGGGGAGGGGTGAATCAGTACCCTCAAAAACTTTCAACACTTAACAATACGCAATCGTAGTTCTTAACTAACCAAATGGGTCCATTGTTTGCAACATACATTCAAATAACTTGTAAATTATGTAAAGTGCATGTAAACAAAATAATAAATCATTCATGAAATTGTTAATTCATGACTTAGATATTTTTGTTATGCAGAAACCTTTGTTAGAAGGTAAAAACTATGGTAGGGATGACACCCACAAATTCTTCACTACTGTAGTAAATAAAATATGTCAATTAAGGCTACAATTGTTGATCACTTCTGATGATCTTACCTTGTTAGGAGTAACTAAAGATTGACAAGATCTACCTTTTTAAAGGATTTTAGCAACCCAAATTATGTGTGCACTTGGTTAAGAGATTTACATAAGATGGTTAATTCTACTTTGTTAAGAGATTTAAAATCCACTACAATGGTTAAATTGATAACAGTAGGATATCTATAAAATGATAACTTATACTTGTCTGAAATAGATGTATGAAATATCAAATGAATATCACCTCAATGTCATGAATACAACCTTTTGTCCTTCTCGGTAGCCTTGTATGTTTTTGATAAAACCGATATTGTCTCTGATTAACTTCTCTATCATATAACCCTTATCTGATCCTTGATATCCTGTGTGCAGTTACTGCTTCATGATCTATCATATGAGACTTGATTAAAATTATATATTTTATAATTATATCTCAAACTAATTTGACCTAATTAGGGTTGCAAAATCTTAGAAAACCTAAGATCAATGGTGTACAAAAATAATCTAGATCTAATTTTTACATAGGAATCATCAAAAACTTTAAATGATTACATCCATATTAAATATGTGTCGATCTTGGTAAACAATCTATAGATCAGTGTAAACCGTTTACATAGAAATATGTTCCATTGTTGATTACTATATCATTTCTTGAATAAATCAATAATCACTCAATTCATTGGTCAATGAATAATTTTTGCTCAATGTGTAGAATGCTCGTTGATTACTAGCTCGGTGCCCAGTAATTCCTAACACTCAGTAAACATGCTCAATTAAGCTTGTATTCAGGTAGCTTTAAGTTATGCCTTGTATATGCTCGGTGTGAAGGCTTTGTATGTTCAACCGACTAACTTTTTTTCTCCTTATTCTAACCTTTACCGACTGACTAAATTATGATTATCAACTGAACTCATTTGATACTAATGAAAATTCTTAATCCTCAAATAGAGATAACAATCTCCCCCTTTGGAATTAGTATCAAAACCTTATGTATATGTATCGAATAACTAAAAAATGTAGTAACTCCATATGAATACAAACTATATACATAGACTCTCTTCAAAATTATTCAAAAACTCCCCCTTTGTACATGCTCTCGATGGTGTGAAGTACATAGTGGCATATACATCATTTCCCCCCTTTTTAAAATTAATGCCAATACAAAAAAATGTGTAGTTATAGCTTATCAAAAATGTGCTTGTGGGTTTTCTATAGTGAAGCCAAGAGGGTTTCTCATTCCTCTTTCAAGTTGTCAAGAGAAATGTGCTCTAGACCAACTTGTGCATGTATATCAAAAATATGCTCCAAAACTAAAATCTCTGAGGTAGCTACTAAGGCTTTTTCCTTCTCAATATGTACTTCCCTAATTTTCAGGTGGGGAAGTAGCTCAGCTTGTAGCTTGGTGACTTGGTCACTTATGTTATTTTCCTACTTCCTCAAATCCAATCTCAATCGCCTAAGTTCTTGAACTTTTAGTATATGCTTAAATGAAAAGTAATAGGCTCAGTAAGAGATGCATTTGCACTGACCAAGATCTCTTCATCTAATTTCTTAATCTTTTCACTGTTCTCGATAGTGAATTGGTCTACAGTGCATAGTTTAGACAAAATTTGTACAATACTTTGAGTAATAGACTCAAGTTCGGTTATTACCTCAGATAACTTCACTTTATTGATTGCCAGTTCTTGGATGATTTTCTCTGCTAGCTTCTATTGAATATTTCCTTCATCACTTTCTTCCATTCTCTTTTTGGCATCAATATTTGGGGCATTGATGTGACTTGTTAGAGATGCAAGTTGATCAAGAATGGGAGAATCCTCATTCACTGCAATCTCAGGAACAACTTGATGAAGGATGTGTCTAACCTCTTCTAGAATCTATTTTCTTTTACTCTCCTTCCTTAATTTCTCTTGTGTAGCCTTCCTCATGCACAATTCCCCATATTTTATAAGTTCCTCAGGGTCAAATATTCTTAGGTCACATTCTGGTATCTCAATAATTTCATCCAATTTCACTAGTCCTTTTCCATGCTTCTTTTTCTTCTTCTCCTCCTATGGTGATTATTTAACAAATGGAAATAGAGATTTAGTCTCTATGTTTGTATATTCTTTCTCGATTGACACACTTTCTTCTTTATGTTGTCCAGTGACTTGTGTCTCATGTTATTATGCTGCAGTGTCAGTTGTGGTGTCTGTGTTTGTAGTCTCTGTCGGTTTGGGGTCCTTCGGTGCTTGTGTTATTGCCTCTATTTCTTTAGGTTTATTTGTCTCTATTGTTCCTTGTTCACTTGATCCTTAATCCCCTATAGTTTCTTCCTATTGGTTGGGGGTTGAGCCTTCGGGTTCCTCCTGTGAGATTATCTCAACTACTTGTACTAAGATCAGAAGGTCACCCGATATTACACTAGTTGTTGCCTCGGTAGGTGCATTCTCTTCAATTTGTTCTATAGAAATAGTAATATCTTCATCATCCTTAACATCATCAAGATCTCCATTAGTGATGTCTACAATAAGAACATCATTTGTCCCTGTGATTATAACTTACTTGGGAGGATCTTGGTATACTTCTTTGTATCCTAGTGGATTAAAATCTATAGCTATGATGGTGTCTGGTACCTCGATGTCAGATAAAACTATTGGTTCCTTGGTAGCTAGATCAGCATCATTCAAGTGTATACCTTTACCTTTCCTTTTTCTCTTCTTCTTGGGTATCACCACCATTTCCAACTTATCTGCTTCTACTCAGGCTTGGGAGATTGAAGTCCATAATAGTTGACTGTACTCATTTACATCTTCAAGCTTTCCAGCTAGTATATTTAGTGCTCTTCTTTTCACCAAAAATATCTTATAGGGTAAAAGCACAATAAGTTGTCACCCTTTTACAAAGGAAGAGGCTAACATCACCAAAACTAAAAAACTTCAAAGGCATAAAAGTCACATTTCTATTTAGAATTTCAAGATGATGTAAACTGATGAAATGTGTGAAATAGGATTAATTTTATGCCTATAATTTTTAAAAATTATTTTGGACATAAATTAATATATTTTTTAATTTTTAAGGTCTATTTTTTATGTCCTGAAAAATACAACAAATTAAGGGGTTTACCTCCCATCAAATAATTATCAGTAAAACATTGTTTTTTCCTCTAATTTCAAAATATGTTTTAGATGACATGTATACCTAGTGCAGGAAAAAGGAAAGAAGTGTTTTCGATCTATAATTTGCCCGTTATAAGTATTCAAAGTACAATTTACATGAAATCAGTGGCTTTTATCTCCCGCCACTTTTCACCTATCAAAATTATTCCAAAATCCAAATAAATTATATATTCTTGAAGAAGATTCTCTTCTCTAGTACCGCATATAATTTTAATTTTTTTAAAAATTGATTTACTATTTTTTTAATTTATCGAATCGACAACTTCTCAAAGCTTTATATACCTACATGTAATTTTTTACAAATTTGTTTAACATTTTCTAATTGAAATTATATAAAATTTACATATCTAGAATTGTAGTTCCGAGATCTACAAAAGGGTAGTTTTAGTTTTTTGAAATTTTTAATTTGTAGAAGAGAAAAAAATACCACAAGTGCAAATTCTGCATTTTGGGTGTTTTTGAAGTTTTGGCTGCCAAGTTGGCATGCCACTTAGGATGACTCGGCTGAGTACTACTCGTCTGAGTCTAAATCAGCCGAGTGGCACTCAGCTGAGTCCCCTAAGAGGTTGGCCCCTCGTGACCAGTCGGGTGGGTGACCCGCCCTTTCAATTCGAAGGCTATGTATGTGTGAGATGTTTTTAAAAATATATATATCAATTGTGAATTTACATTCTTATTTTAGGATATAAGGATATTTTGAAGCAGGGAGTCATTTTTTTAGGGAAGTTACAAAGATATTTTGGTTTCGAAGGAGTTTGAAGACAAGTTTTTTAGTGATGAAATAGTAAAACAATAAAAAAATTCTTTCTTAGATATTTGAACAATGGGAAATAAAAGGACTAGAACAAGGAAGTATGATCGTAAAAGGGATAACCAAATGAAAGGTCATATGAAATGTGTCCAAGAGCAACCGGTCAATGTTGAAGAAGAACCTATCATTGTAGAAGGTGCAACTCAACTAGGGGAGGATATTGGTAGTAGTTGAAGTATACATTTTTTTCCTACAATGCAAAATTTGATGGACATGAATGAGGAATCACTTATTAGTCAAATTGAACCAGAACACCTAGTACCTGAAAGCACTATTAAATTGCATCTCAAAAACATGTGGATGGAATATTTTGAGAGTAAATCTTTGGTGGGAAAAGCATAATTGTTTGCAAAGTTATTCAAGAAAAAAGAAATGACTCTGGTTTTGGAGTTGTTGGGTATTGATAATAGGAAAATTGGAGGAGGTAAAGTAAAAGAGACGATAATTCAAAATTTACAAGATGCACTGAACGTTGTTAATAGGGCAGATCATAAAGGACCAAATTCAAATGCAGCTAGAAGAGCCTTGATGACTATGATAACTAGTAAGAAATTGACACATAGAAATCAAGTTTGAGCAATTTCTGATTTACTCAAGGTATCTCGAAGAACTGTACAGAGATATATTAGGAAGAGAAATATGCTGGATATGGATATTGAAAGGAATTGGGTATAGATTTTTAGACTTCCCTGTAAAGATAGAATTTTTGAAGATGTAAGAAGATGGGTCATTGATTTTTGGACCAACCACTCTCATGTTTCTTCCAATAGAAGGGACACTATACAAATGAATGATGAAGAGACCGGTATGAAGACTTCACATCCAAAACATTTTGTAGATACTACACAAAGTTAATTGTTTGAAGCATTCAAGCATGAATTTTTAGATGTGAAAATGGGTCAGAGAATGTTTGAGATGTTGCACCCTTGCTTCGTACGCATAAATAAGGTTCGAAAAACATGTTGTTGTTGAAATCATGTTGAGTTTCACTTATACTTGCAATCATATAAAAGGGTTATGGTAATACTTAATCTAGATATGGTTACTGGAAGTACAACAGAATTTGTAAAGTCCATTTTATTTGATAAATCAGAAGATTCAAATGAGTTCAATATCCATTGTATAAAAAATGAATGCAATAATTATGGAAATTTGGAAAAATTTCCTTTACAATTTGATAATATTGATGTTACAATACGAGTCCAGTGGAAGAGATCTGAATATGAGATATACCAAATGAAGACAGGAGGTGAATAAAAAGAAATTACATTAAAGGAGAGTGAATTACTATACCTTCAGTTCATGGACAGATTTCAATCTATGATTTATCCACATATCCAACATTGTCATGGTGCACGATGGCAAGCTAAATAGTTTTGTAATTCCAAAAATTGTTTACCACCTGGTTGTATTCTTTCAGTTGTAGATTTTGTGGAGAACTATACATTTTCCCCTCAAAAGGAGCTCCAAAGTCAATATTATCATTCTGATCAAGTTGCAATATTTGTGCATGTGACCTATAGACATGCACAATATGATTTGGATGAGATAGAAGGTATAGATCAAAATGAACGCATTATCATCAAGGAGGTTCATTTCTATATTAGTGATGATAGGGTTCATGATAGCAGCTATGTGGCTCATTGTTTCAACATGCTTTTCAAAATCTTGCGAGTCATGGGATAAATGCTTCACAACATTGGATCTGGTCTAGTGGGTGTGCAGGTAAGTACGTGTGCATTATAAATTTTCTTTTAAATTTTCTCAATTCTAGATATATTTATGTGTCACATAAATACATTTTTGTATTTATTTGAATTGTAGGTCAATTTAAGTCTACAAAATCCTTTAATTGGTTAGCCATGCAACATGCTAGACACAATGTTAAATTTTTTTGGAACTTCTTTGAAAGTGGACATGGAAAAGGAGAGCATGATGGAGTAGGAGCATGTGTGAAGCTTGCACTCTGACAACATGAACTTCAAGGTATGTGTACATACATTTGATATTCAACTTGTTTACTTGACTAGACTATTTAAAACTTTACATTACATGTATATATAAATACTAAATTGTTAAAAATATATCTCTCTAGGTAACATGATAGAGAATTCAAAGAAAATTATTGAATGGTGTCAAAATCATTTCGCTGCTCAAGACAAAAAATACAACAAACGTTACTTTTGGGAAGTGATGAGTATTTATTTAATTTACGTTTATTTTTCAAAATCAAATTCAAAAAACTATAGATATGTCTGTCACATGTGTGTTTTAACTTGTTGTATATATATATATATATATATATATATATATGTATGTATGTATTATAGCTCATGTGAACTACACAATGTATGAATGTGTATATATTGCATTTCACATTTTTCATGATTTCAAACTGAGATCTATATATCAATCCATCCAATCTAGATATCGATTGATCGAACCCCTACAATTGTCAATCAATTGTTGGAATTAGAAGTTTGCATCAAGTGATGACTACGGGACAACACAAGCCTCCACTGATTCAACTAAGAGATAAATCATGCTTTTGTGAAGATTGTCTTAACAAAAACACAATGAGTCAATGTGTTAATATTGCAAATGGGTATGTTTCAAAATGGGATCATAAAGTGTTAATTAGAATGCCTCCTTATGAAGATGATGACAATGTCATAGACATCCATGATCCTATATATTCAATTGACTATGAACGTGTTTCTAATTTAATTGTTATAGGTGCGTATTTTTTATTTCTAGGTATATTTATGATATATATATTATATTCTTGAGGTTTAAATTTAACATTTACTTGTACACATAAATATAAATTGTCTAGATCATATTTTTGATGTGGTTGTAGATCCTGAGAATATAGAAGGTGTAGATTATTATCTACTAAGATGCACCAAGGAAAAACACAAGTTGCTTGAAGAAGTTGTGGATGGTGATGGACAAAAATATGCGACCAGTTCAGTTGTTATTGAAGGCACCTATTATCAACAAGCTAAGATCGACAAAAATAGAATTAAATTTGTTGAATACATGCATGCAGAGAGAGTTCTACATTATAGTCACTTGGTTATAGCGACAAAATTACAGTTTGAAACTATGTCAAAAAAAGGGTCAAGTAAAAACCAAAAGTGGAAGTTGCCTATTGAAGAGCATGAAATTTTTTTGGAGATAATAAAGGATAGAGAGGATCCAAACTACATGTATTCAGAGTTTTAGGTTGAAGGATTTTAATTTGTGCATACTTAATTTAAATCATATTTGAAACTTATATGTAGACTTTAAATTTGATTTGAAATTTATGATTAGATTGAATTTATGGATCAAGATTAAACCTGAATTGAATTTTAATTGATGAACTATATTTCTCTCTCTCTCTCTCTCTCTCTCTCTCTCTCTCCCCTTCCCCTTCCCTTTCCCTCTCTCTCTCTCTCTCTCTCTCTCTCTCTCTCTCTCTCTCTCTCTCTCTCTCTCTCTCTCTCTCTTCTAGAACTTTCAATTTACTTTATATTTGATTAGATTGATTAGATAGATTTAAACTAAATTTTAAAATGATTCTAGAACTTTCAATTTACTTTCTACTTGAATTTTAAATTCAATTTATTGATTAGATTGATTAGATAAATATTAGATCGGTCTATATTTCTATTTTTTGTTTAGATTGATTAGATAGGTCTATATTTAAATTGAAATTAGATTGATTTCTTGAATTGAATACCTTTCTAGTCTATAAATTTCTATTTTTTGATTAGATTGATTAGATAGGTAAATTGAATTTTAATTGATTAGATAGAACTTTCAATTTACTTTCTACTTGAATTTTAGGTCTTAATCTATATCATGTATCAGGTCTTATTAGTTGAATGTTAGGTCTTAAGGGGTCCTATTAGGTGATGTGTTAGGGCTTAAGGGGTCCTATTAGGTCATGTTATGTCTAAAGGGGTCATATTAGGTCTTATTAGTTGAATGTTAGGTCTTAAGGGGTCATGTTAGGTCTTAAGGGGTCATATTAGGTCTTATTAGTTGAATGTTAGGTCATAAGGGGTCATGTAAGGTCTTTTAGGGTCTTAAGGGGTCATGTTAGGTCTTAAGGGGACTTAAGGGCTTAAGGGGTCATGTTAGGTATTTTTAGGGCTTAAGGGGTCATGTTAGGTCTTTTTAGGGCTTAAGGGGTCATGTTAGGTCTTTTTAGGTCTTAAGATTTCATGTTAGGTCTTAAGGGGTTAAGGGATCATGTTAGGTCTTAAGGGTTTAAGGGGTCATGTGTTAGGGCTTAAGGGGTCATGTTAGGTCTTAAGGGG
This sequence comes from Chamaecyparis obtusa, assembly GCA_027943335.1. Classification (NCBI taxonomy): domain Eukaryota; kingdom Viridiplantae; phylum Streptophyta; class Pinopsida; order Cupressales; family Cupressaceae; genus Chamaecyparis; species Chamaecyparis obtusa. Next base: position 794,744 of record BSBK01004914.1, on the reverse strand, counting down.
TCTTATTAGGTCATGTGAGGTCATATTAGATCTCAAGGGGTCTTTTAGGTCATGTATTAGTTCATATTAGGTCATGTTAGGTCATGTTAGGTCATGCCAGGTCACATTAGGTCTTATTAGGTCATATTAGGTCATGTTCGATCCTTAAGGGCTCATGTGAGGTCAAATTAGGTCTTAAAGGATCATTTTAGGTCTTAAGGGGTCATGTTAGGTCTTATTAGGTCATATTAGGTCTTATAAGGTCTTAAGGGGTCATATTAGGTCATATTAGGTCATGTTAGGTCTTATTAGGTCATGTTAGGTCTTCAAAGGTCCTATTAGGTCTTAAGGGGTCCTATTAGGTCATGTGAGGTCATATTAGATCTTAAGGGGTCATGTTAGATCATATTAGGTCTTTTAGGTCATGTTAGGTCTTAAGGGATCATGTTAGGTCATATTAGGTCATGTTAGGTCATATTAGGTCTTATTAGGTCATATTAGGTCTTTTAGGTCTTGTTAGGTCATGTCAGGTCTTATTAGGTCATATTAGGTCTTATTAGTTCATATTAGGTCTTTTAGGTCTTATAAGGTCTTAATGGGTCATATTGGATCATGTTAGATCATGCTAGGTACTTAAGGGCTTAAGGGGTCATGTTCGCTCCTTAAGGGCTCATGTGAGGTCAAGTTAGGTCTTAAGGGATTATTTTAGGTCTTAAGGGATCATTTTAGGTCATATTAGGTCTTTTAGGTCTTATAAGGTCTTAAGGGGTCGTGCTAGGTCTTGTTAGGTCATGTTAGGTCTTGTTAGGTCATATTAGGTCTTCAAGGGTCCTATTAGGTCTTAAGGGGTCATATTAGGTCATGTGATGTCAAATTAGGTCATAAGGGATCATGTTAGGTCATGTTAGGTCATGTTAGGTCTTATTAGGTCTTATTAGGTCTTATTAGGTCATATTAGGTCTTTTAGACCTTCTTATAAGGTCTTAAGGGGTCATATTAGGTCATGTTAGGTCTTTTTAGGTCATGTTAGGTCATGTTAGGTCTTCAAGGGTCCTATTAGGTCTTAAGGGGTCATATTAGGTCATGTGAGGTCAAATTAGGTCTTAAGGGATCATTTTAGGTCATGTTAGGTCATATTAGGTCATGTTAGGTCTTGTTAGGTCATGTTAGGTCTTGTTAGGTCTTGTTCGGTCCTTAAGGGCTTAAGAGGTCATGGCTTAAGAGCTTAGGGCTTAAGGGCTTAAGGGGTCATGTTAGGTCTTAAGGGATCATTTTAGGTCATGTTAGGTCATATTAGGTCATGTTAGGTCATGTTAGGGTTTTAAGGGGTCATGTTAGGGCTTAAGGGGTCATGTTAGGTCTTATTAGATCATATTAGGTCTTTTTAGGCCTTATTAGGTCTTATTAGGTCTTTTAGGTCATATTAGGTCTTATGGGGTCATATTAGGTCATCTTAGGTCATATTAGGTCATATTAGGTCATATTAAGTCATATTAGGTCATATTAGGTCTTGTTAGGTCTTATTAGGTCTCGTTAGGTCATATTAGGTCATGTTAGGTCATGTTAGTGCTTAAGGGATCATGTTAGGTCTTATTAGATCATATTAGGTCATATTAGGTCATGTTTGGTCATGTTATGGCTTAAGGGGTCATGTTAGGTCTTTTTAGATCATATTAGGTCTTTTTAGGTCTTATTAGGTCTTTTAGGTCATATTAGGTCTTAAGGGGTCATGTTAGGTCTTATTAGATAATATTAGGTCATGTTAGGTCATGTTAGGGCTTAAGGGCTCATGTTAGGTCATATTAGATCATATTAGGTCTTTTTAGGTCATATTAGGTCTTAAGGGGTCATATTAGGTCATGTTAGCTCATATTAGGTCATGTTATGTCATGTTAGGTCATATTAGGTCTTGTTAGGTCTTGTTAGGTCATATTAGGTCATGTTAGGTCATATTAGGTCATGTTAGGTCATGTTAGGGCTTAAGGGGTCACGTTAGGTCTTATTAGATCATATTAGGTCTTTTTAGGTCTTATTAGGTCTTTTAGGTCATATTAGGTCTTAAGGGGTCATATTAGGTCATGTTAGGGCTTAAGGGGTCATGTTAGGGCCTAATGGGTCATGTTAGGTCTTTTTAGGTCTTAAGGGGTCATGTTAGGTACTTAAGGGCTTAAGGGGTCATGCTAGGTACTTAAGGGCTTAAGGGGTCATGTTAGAACTTAAGGGATCATGTTAGGTCTTTTTAGGTCTTAAGGGATCATGTTAGGT
>BSBK01004914.1:600000-787500 GCA_027943335.1 Chamaecyparis obtusa | reverse complement strand
ATGTGGTCCTATTAGGTCTTAAGGGTCATAATAGGTCCTATTCAGTGGATGTTAAGTCTTAAGTGGTACAATTAAGTCTTAAGTGGTCCTATTAGGTCAGTAAGAGTAGATATTCCATTATGTTTTAATCGGTACTATTAAGTCAAGTATTAGGTCTTATAATTGGGTCCATCCTATTAGGTTTTAATGGTCTTATTAAATGTCTTAAGGGTAGGTCCTATTACATGTTTTTGAAAGTTTTAGTTTATGTTTTACTTAAATTATATATGTTTTCTTAGGATTTAGGTTTGTACGTTTAAGTTTTATGTGTTGATTTTATACACTTTTAAAGGTAAATACAATGCTTATTAAAAAAATGACATTTTTTTTGCAGATAAATATTAAAAAAACAATTAAAAAACATTTAAACAATATATGCAAAAAAAATAATTAAAAAACACAAACAAAAAAAATAATTAAAAAACACAAACAAAAAAATTTAAAAAACAAAACAAAAAACCTACCTAGAACTCGACCGAGTTGCACTATCACTCCCTCTAGCTCACCTATCCTTAGCCCCTCAATGTTCAAATGAGGGGCTTTGGGTGTTCACGGGGCTACTTATAGGGTAGGCTCGGCCGAGTCCTACTCGGTCAAGCAGGACTCAGTCGAGTCTACCCCGCCACGTAGGTGCCATTCGGTGCCACATGGTGCTTCCCTTTCTTCAGCCAAAGAGAACTTAGCCAAGTCCTACTCAGCCAAGAGGTACTCGGCCGAGTCATCCGAGTTAGCCGAAAGGGTGACACACTATCATGCTTTTACCCTATAATATTGTTTCATCATATATTCTATCTCGGTAACTGATAATGTGGGCATTGTCAATATCAAAGAGTGTTCCCTCATCTTCTTCTTAGTACTCAAGACATATGTCCATCTAGCAGATACTTTCTCGTATAGATTTTTAGGTACATATCTTGCAAATTCAACTGGTACCTTTTTAAACTTTATCATCATCTATATGATGGCATCTTCTATCTTTTCCTGATCCTCGGTTGACATATGTACAAACCAACTTAACATTGGGTTACTAAGGCCTCCAGTTTCTATTATTGTTTCTGCTAACTTATCTATAGATTTATTTTTATTTACATCTACCTTGAATTTATCCTAATCTTCCTCTTCTTCATCTTTAATGTCATCTTTTTCCCTTATAAGCTTTCTCCTCTTATTCAGTTTCTCGAAGGTGGCTTGTGCACCTCGCTTATTCTTTTGGTAAGTCTTTGTAGGAGTGGGCCTTGATATTTTCACAACTCCTTTCTTAAGAGGTGGAGAAGAATTTGAAGTAGATTTTGTTCTAGCCCTTGTTTGTACTTATTCTTGCTTCCTCTTTGCAGTGGTCTTAACCAGTGTACAAACTCAATGTCTTTCTCTGACTCGGTTGCCTCTTCAACATATGCAGTGTTAGCTAGTAGTAACTATTCCTCGGTTGATAGGTCAACTGGAATATCCTCAGATGCTTCATCAGTTTCTACATCATCTCTAAATTGTCTCACTAACTTATCCATAATTTTCTTAGATTTAGTTGTTACTTTGCCAATGACTAGATCCATTTTTATTATCTATTTGGCCTCTTCATAGGTTCCAAACCTAGTAGCTTGTGATCCTTGGGCTCTTCCAGTAAAGCCTTTATTGACCTAGATGCTCGGTCAATATCAATTTTGTAGCCCATTGGTGCTAGCCGTTTTCTTCTCAATTCAACAAGTTTTATCAATGTGTGGTTGGTGTCTACTAAGAAACATATGTTATGCTCATATTCTTCAACCATATGTCTTACAATTCTGCTTATTAGATTCATTATGTCATTAAATTTCTCAAAATAAACATCCATTATACTCACAAATTCTTGTTCCAAACTTTCTATAAAATCATTAATTTGTAGTTTAACTAGCTTATCAGTGGTCCAATCAACATTACCAATGGAGGGGGAAAAGTTTTGCACATAGAAAAATATGAAAATTAGCAACGAACCAAAATTACATGTATTAGACTTTTCTGACCGAATTGTTCTCATGTTTTCTTCTAACTACTTCAGCAATAACTCAGCAAGGTCCAATTGAAATCTCTTCTTCACTATCTTATAAGCTATGTCCATGACTCCACACGGTACACTATCAGGTCTTCTTGATTGAAATATTTTGTAACCGATAACATATGCAACGAACCTAGTTTCAGGATCAATGATGAGGTGTATTCTCATTCCTCTACCATCCCATTTAGCTCCAGTAGGTTTCTCTATCTCGGTTCTCTATGCACTCCTCGGTTCTCTCACCTTGTCGGTTATAGGATAACTGGTAAATTCATGTATAATATCCCTGGTAATCTTGATAGGTTCATCTAACCATAACTTTCCATCATATACACGACTCAAAACTATCTCGATCCATTCATTTTTCAAAACTCTTAGGAAATATAGGGCATTGATCAAACCCTTCACCTCTAAATGTGTATCCTCATCTTTCAATTTTTCATCAACACTTAACTCCTGAAAGGTGGATTAGAGATTGAAATCACCTAGCTCTCTAATTTTGCAGTGTATGTAGGCTCAGATATCTTCAACTAGAAAAATGCTAGGCGGTATGCTCAAAAAAGCTTTGGTTTTGTCGGTCTGCGAAGCAACTTCGGGATGAAGTTTGTACTTCAGCTCATTACAAGTTGCAGACATGATGAACTTAACATCCTTCTCAGATCCAATCTTAGATTTGTCAACTTTTGATGAGGACACCATGTTCTTCAATTTAGGGCTTCGGGAAATAGCAACAAAATGTCTTGGCGAAGATAGAACTTACTTATAATTGTGATAAATCTTCTAGAAAACCTTCAAATCTTTGTTCAAGTGCACTAGAAATCCTTTTCTCAAATTCTTGCTTGAAATCTCTCTTCTCTTCGTGTTCACAATGTGAAAAAATAAACTAATTCCATTGTTTATCTATAGAAAATTCCAAATTCCCACTCACACTTTTCACAATAAATGCTTGACCTAACACGCCTCGGTAAGAATAGTTGCACTCGGTGTATACTCCAAGATAGTTTCATCTTTATGTAATTTTTTCTTCAGCAATATAAAGGGTATTGCTCCCTAGGCAGAGCTTACTTAAAAATAAATAATAAATAAAAAATAGAGATTATAATTATTTATAAAATTGAAGGCAAGTACTTAGCCATGAGTGGCACTTGTTTCTATTTCTTCTTCCATCCTCTTTTTTCTCTAAGCTAGTGGATTTTTTCCGTTTTGATTGAATCTTCATTTGTTCGAAGTGGTCTCATTTCTAAAAGGTTCAAGGTTTCACTTCAAAACTTTGTGATCATTTATTTTTATTTGATATATTCAATAGCTTATGTCATTTTTTTAAAAGTTCAATTTTCCTTATCATTTTTAAGTCAAATAACTAATTTTAAAAACCTGTTGTATAAAACTTAAAATAAATTTTTCCTTAGTATAGACATCAATAATTAATTATTTCAACAAATTTTAATTAAAAAATAAATTAACTTTCTATATATATTACAAGGAGATTTTAGAAAGGAGGCTGTGAGTGATGGACGGAAGAGAATGGAACTCTCGTCACCGAAACTGTAACCCCACTTATGTATATAAAAATTAATAACAAATATACTATTGAATATTTTTCAAATAGACGTTTCCTTTAAAATCATTATAAATGAAATTAGAGAATGAAATGAAATTCGTCCTCCCATTACGCTTGCTGAATGTTAACCGTAGATTAATCTGAAGACATTCTATAAAAGGCTATTTTTCCCGGTATTTTTTTAAGCGTATACTCGAATCTTTTGACCGCCGCCAAACAACTCAACCCTTTGCTAATTCAAGCCATTGTATCTGTGTGCATTGTTTCTTAACCTGTTTTGCCGACAATACGTTACCATATTTGAAGAGAATAAGTTTCGCGCTTAAAGTCGAGCTCAAATCTGATTTATTTTGTTCTTAACTCTTAATTTACAGTATGCTGCCGACAAAAGAGTAATTTTGAACCATCCAAGCACCTCGCTTTAGGGCTAAAAGTTGCAGATATTCAAATCCTTTCTAATAAATCACCAATAGAATCTATTGTCCTTAGCCACTTCAATATATATTTATATAAAATTATATTAATTTAATTAGTATATGTTTGAAAAACTGATATTGGACTGGATATATGTTTTTGTTGCTACGCTCTATCAAAATATATATATATATATATATATATATATATATATATATATATATATATATATATATATATATAATGATTTAGATGGGCACTTTTAAATTGTATATGACACTTTGAAATTTTTTTAGATCATATCTATTGACATACTATGTTTCTATAAAATCTAAATATAACCTTTTAATTTCTTATATAAATATATGCTATTATAAAGTGATAGATAGAAATGTTTCTAAATTTTAAAATATTTTAATATAGAAACTAGTTATTAGTAATAATTATTAGTGATCATAATTTAATATCAGTATATAATATATATATTTTTATTATTATATATTATTATTTAATTTTTAATTTAAATTAATTTAATATAAATTATTTGCATATAAAAAAGTTTTGACTATCAATAGTTTTATAAAATGAAAGACATTAAAATAACCAAATCGTCCAACCCGTGTTTATCAAATTACCAAATCTATTTCTAACTTGAAACCCAAAAGAATATCCTAAATGCATGGATATATATCAAGGATACAAACGCCTCAGATTACCTGACTTCATGGTAGGCACGAACTAAATATAGATACCTGTCCCAAAGAACCCTTATTCTCTCTCATACATATATAAGAATTGAAATCATTATAAATAAAATTAAAGAGTTTAAACCAAATTCGGCATCCTTGCGGACTGCGGACCATAGATTAGTCCGAAGTTATCAAGAAAAGGCTTCTTTTCCCGGCAGTTGTTTCGCCCATCTAATTAGCTGTAAAAACACAGCGTAAGTTAGGGCAAGTCAGATGTTGGCATCCACGCGTCTGCCCTTTGACCACCGGCAAACAACTCAAACCGTTTGCCCACTCCCTCCCCCTCTTCAATTCAATTCCGCGTTTCACTATTACCGCTTGTCGGACAGCGAGAAGCAAAAGAGAAGAAAGAGCAGCAGCAGCACTGTGAGATTTACAACTTCAATGGAGACACAATTTCTGAGAAACACCACGGGATTTATGGCTCGACAAAAGATGCCTAAACGCCCTAGAGCTTGTTTTTCAGAGAGAGAAGCACGAGAGGAGAAAGAGCAGCTACAGCTGGCTTCTTATTCGCTCATGATGATTGCTTATCCATATGAAATGACCTCTACTTCGCCCATATTAAGCTTTACGAGCAAGAGAAAATTAGAATGGGTTTTGGAGGGTTTTGATATTGAAGCAGATTCTATGGCAATAACGAAGGAGGAAACTGAGAAGAGAAGAAATAGCAGGGCGTGCAGAAAGAAGAAATACTCATCTTTACAGTCTATGGACGCCAGAAGGTATAACTTGCATAGTATGTCGAATGAATTCCATGACAACACAAGTGTTAAAGCTCTGGACAGCAAAAGGGAAAGCTTCCATGGCAGCAAAAGTGTTGCCTCTTCTTCCGCCAAGGAGAAGCTTCACATATGCAGGATTTGTGAGAGGGGTTTTACGAGCGGGAGAGCCCTTGGCGGGCACAAGAGGGCTCACACATGAAGACATATCTCTATTCATGCAACGTCACCATCTAATGAGGGTTTCGTAACTGCGTTACCCTTCTGCTAGGATCCTACAGGTTTCAATTGTTTATTCATTCGACCTAGAGAATTCTTCAATGGGTTCTCAAATCTCGGTCATGTATATTCCTCTGTATCTATGCTCTTTATAACATTTCTTAAGGTTTGATCTCTCGTATCCATAGGTATTCTTGGAGCGCCTTTGTCTGCAATTATTTTCTTGGGTTTTCATCATACAAGGCCTGGTGTTTGCACCTTGTAACATATCAATTCTCATTTGATCTATCTTATATCGTATTTGTTTCTATTATGTGTTGGTGCGAGCATGCAATGATATATAGACGATAAATTGGGTCTTAACTCTCCTGCATATGCAAACAAATTGCTAATGGGTGTGAATGTATAAGGCATATTGTTAAAAAGAGAGGGTAGAATGTTTCAATTCCTTCTCATAATTATTGAAGCCAATTATTGTTGATACATAGTTTAGGTAACAAGATATGAATTATCAGAAGTAGCTTATGAGGAGCAACCTCATCAAGTCCAGTAGTATATGTCATTTTTCTAATATTTCTAGTAGTATAAACTTGTCATTTTTCTATTGTTTCTAAGTAATATATAATGATAACATGCATGAATCATGGATTTAATCAAGAAGACTTGAGATGGCTTATTGGTCATATTGAGCTAAGAAAATTTTAAGTTTCTAGGAGTCATTTTGTTTTTGGATATACGGTAAAAACATACCATCCTTATCTAATCCTATGCTTTTGACTATTTTATTTTATTATCTTAAAAATTACGGAGAGTAATTGTATATTTAGTTGAAAGCCAAGGTGTTAGAAATGTTTTTAATAGAACTTCAGATTTGTGATATTCTTGCAATCAATAAGACTTGATTTCTTGTAAGTTCATTTAGAACCATTCAACTTCACCAATAGATCAAAGACCTGACCCATTGACAAGATACTCAATTTTGATTTCTAATTTCTATAAACTATAAATATTAAACCATATCAATGTTCTATATAATTGTATCTCCAATTTATGAATATTGTATCACTATTATATTAAACAATCAATAGGTTACTTTGTTCACTTTATGTTGCACAAATCTAGGTGGGAGGTCGCATTGGTGGCTTCCTTTAGTCCTTTGTAACAATCATTTTCAGGCTCTACTATGGCATTTAGAAATATGGCTTACGCCTGCCGATAGCATTTCATGATTATGAAGGCAAATGTTTTGGAGCACACAATGTTTATGTTGTGTTAAGATGATGGTATCTCAGTTTTATTGAGTCATCAAGTGAATGATGATTTCTCTTCTTATCATTTTAAATAGTTTTTCCTATATCATCTTCTTCAAGCCTTGATGCGCATACACAAAGAAGATGTAATTCATCATATGAGTTGAGGTCCAATAGTGACAAAAGTGGAATTGTAAACTAAAAATATGTAACTAGGGCTTGCACATGTCTAATCCAATGGAGCTCTTTCAACAGTTCCTTTTGGAGAGATTATGTAATAAAGAGGAGTTCCAAGGCCCTAAGCTTGTTGGGTCTTTCTTTTCTAATGCAAGTTGTTGATGTGTTTTATGACTCACCAAACAGTAGAACAAAATACCAAGATATCTTATCCTCTCTTGAACAAAGTACCATGTCTGCTAAGATTGCAAGAAGATCATAAGGTAACTCCAAGGTTCCTCAACTCGTGGATAAGCTCGATGTTGATGTGATTTGCTGATGATCACAAGGGGCCTTACATTTTCAATCCTTTATGTCATGATGAATATGGGTACTATCATCATATTTTCAATGAAGTGTTATTTTTGGGCTTTTATTGGATATGCAAAAATGAAAGGGGTTCAGGGTTCAGAGATCCTAATCTACTCCTATGGGTAATGATAGCTAAGGAAAGTACGTTGATAGATGAGTTCCTCAATTACCAAGTCATACTTCACCAAGTCAAGCTACAACTATGCATAGACTGGTGCAATCTTTATTTAGGTTTGCACGAATGATTGAATTTAGGCACATAGATAAGGGGTTCAAGATAACTTTGCACAATTATTTAGAATCACTAAAACGTCCAAAGTATGAACAACAAGAACTCATCAAAACACCATTATATTCTCCAAAATGATCATAATACTTTATCTACTAAACTTAATCTAGTTGAGAGAATTATGAAACCAAGCAAGCATTAAGACACATCAAATGATCACCACACTTCAATGAAAATTATATTGTCTCAATAGCTCATAAGCAACAATATCAAAATTTTCTTCTTACAAATGAGAAGAAGAGGCCTTTATATAGGTCCTCAAAAAAAATGAAGGCCCGGATCAAAATAATAACCAATGGCCCATATTTTTCCACCTCATTCCTAATTAGGGTTAGAGCACAAAAAAGGAATCTACATTAATGAAAAAAAAGAATCCGCTACCATAGTTCCAGTAATAAATGTCCACTACGCATGCACACTTAGAAGGAAGGTGGGGTGCAATAAATGACAATTTACGTGCTCCCACTATGCATTAAATACACTTGTTGTCCTATCTTTGAGCTATCTATTTGAATGCTTGGAATCTATTCAACACTATTTCCAACTCTTCCATGCTAATAGTGGGTGTCGATTCTTGCTTGAATTCCAAGGCAACCATTGCTCGCTTAGACTTCTTCAAACTATCATCCAAATTTGGTACCAAGTCCTGAGCGGAATGCATATCATTCAAGAATATAGAAAGGTTCTAATAATCATCCTTCATGAAAAAGATCATCTAAAAGGACTCCTCCAACTTTCTTTTCAGGTTTCCTAGAGTTATCTATTCTTCAGCAAGCCTTTGTGATAAAAGCGATGTGACATTGTTGGAAACTTCCTGTCGGATATTATCAGCCACTTCCTTCAGTCGATTGGATTCCTTAATGAAATGCTCAAACATTTCCTTGGCCAAAGTCACTACTCCATACCATCTAGAAAAGCCATATGCTTCACCCTCTTTGAGAACTCTACCATCAATTAGTTTCTGGCTAGGTGTCTCCATCAACTCGTGCAACTCTGTAATTACCTCATCTCTATAGATACGCTCATCCTCCCAATATCCCTCCATACATTGAATTCGGGAAAGGATGGCAAGTGCTCTGTTATGTATCTTTACCAAATCCTCAGTGTGTTTGTAGGCCTCATTCTGGATGCCCTCCATCCAAAACTCTGCCCCTTGCGCAATCTGTCTGATTCTATCTATTCCTTCAACAAACTCCATAGGGACAACAAGAGAACAAATGATGGATCCTTCTCACTAACTGGATGAGATAGACTGCTTATGTAGTCACATAGGGCTTTCATTTCACTTTTCTACCTCTAATACTTCTCCTCAAGCTTCTTCATTTTGTCTTTCACTACCTATGTGGAGTCATCAAAATCCTCCATGACCTATGCCTTAGATGCATGACCTAATTCAACTTTGGTTACATTATATTCTTCAGGAGCTATTTGATCCTTTTCTTTATCTACCATTGGTGTTGCAACCTATAGGATCCTGGCTCCAGATTCTCCTTAGATAATATTTTTGAACTTCTTTGCCTTTCTCTTTTCATCTAATCGATTGACTTGGTCTAGGATTTCCTACAATTCGGCCATTGGGTCAACCTCCTTTTCTTGGCTCCTTTTAATCCTTTGTCTCAACCATTATGGAATATCTATGTCCTGATCTTTCCGCACTGCCAACTTTTCTTGTCCTTGGACTATTCTAATATCAATTTCTTCCTTAGCCCTTGGACTTTCTAACGTTTCCATATGGGCTATAGCTTCCATTGTAGTAAATCCTTCTTTTACTACAAGAACTTCTATCACTATTTTTGGAACTTCCTCTTCCATCATTTCTATTTTCTAGAAGTGTATCGAGACTCTCCTTAGTGGTGATATCATTCTCTCTACTCCTTCTTTGTGGTAATCTTTCATTAGCATTGATACTTAGTCTATCTTGAACTGACCTATTTATGTGGTCTTGCTCCATCATTCTCTTGGTGATATATGTTTCCTCCATGGTGAAAGTTCCTATCTCTAGCACACTAGGAGTTTGACTAGGTGAGGATAGCACATCTATAGATCTTTTCCTTTTCTATTGTGGTTCTTCAATGTGGAGTTCCAACTTCCTCTTCGTGTGTACTTCTTGAGCAACACCCTTATCCTTTCTGTGCTCTGCACTACATGTTGGAATTTCTCCCTCTTCCATCACTCATCCTTGTGGCTGCCTCAGTCTTTCATCCCTTAGTTCCTGATGACCCATCAGCTAGTATGTCTAGTGTTCCCTCGGTACGACCACCTTACTCAATTTCCTCTCAATCTAGTACCTAGTGAAATCCAAGACCAGTCTAGACAACGTGTCAAGGTCTATAACTTCTTTCTTTGACCAATCATAGGCACTAGTTTCTCTCTTTTTAGGGAAATATCCTTTCTAGACCACATTTAATTCTTCCTCCATCTGGTCAGGAATATGAAAAGTCTTGTATGCTCTAATTAGGTTCAATGGCAATTTGAAGCACATCATTTTCTTCACTTCGTGCTCATCTGCAGCATTTGCCCAAAAATCCTTAAGGTGCACCATATGTTGATATCTGACCCCTGCCACTGAGCATATCTTGTTGTAAGGATTAAAGTTTAGCTTATTTGTATATAGCGGAAGATGGAAGAATGATAATTCCTCATGGAACTTCTCAGTCGCCTTTAGGGATGTGCACATTTTAGCTTCATCTCTACCTATGGAAATTAGAAAATCAAGTCCCAATTTCTTCTTTCCTTTCTGAATCTTGTCATAGATAGTGAGCTATCAGGTGATCTCTAGTAGAACCATTTTATTTGTTCGATACCTAGGAAACTTGTATGGTTGCGCTCAGAATCCTTGAAGCCTGATGTAAGAAAAAGTATGAAATTGAATAAACCATGCCCCGTATTCTCCTACCAATTTAATGGCTTCTATCGAATGTCTCACATGTAGCTTCTTTTGCAGAGTTTGTACAATACGCATCGAAAATGCATTGTTGACTTGGACATAATCATCAATTACATGCAAATGCAACTAAGGATAGAAATCATATACTTTCAACTGCTGAGTTCCACTTTTGATTTCTCCTTTGCATCTCAGTCCTTCATATCTTGTTGCTCATGCTAGCATATAGATGACATACAAACTCATGTAGAATTTCTTTGTTTGCTCCAAGCTTTCTAACTGCTCATTCAGGTTGTCACTGATCAACCCTATCCAGTCTACATGATTATGTTCTTCCACTACCTACTCAATAAAGTACCACATCTAACTCTCGAAGAGATAAGACTGAGGTAGGCCAAATATCCTGCTCAACATCATTATCATGTCACTATATTCTTGGTGGAAATCTAGTCATGCACTAGCTCTTTGGACAACTTAGAAAAATGAGATTTGTTCTTTCTCAGCCACTTGTTATTGATGATCTCCTCACAATAATGGACTCTAGCCATGAAGACTCTTTTTGCTTGCTCCTTTGTTTTCATTACCAATATTTGAGAGGAAGGAATTCTGAAGGCCTCTGAAATAGATGGTGGAGAAAGGTCCGCAAGTAAGTTTCCATCAGCATCTCTAGTTGAACTGTCTCTCACCTGGTACTACCTTGCAAACTCTGTGATCAATTCAGGATGTTGGAAGGTAGGAAGGAATCTAGCTGCAACCACCATACAACTATTCACGATCTGGTTGGCTAAGTGTGTTGGATGATGTTCTTTATATCCAAACATCTTCTTATGGAATTCATTCAGGTCCAGGCATCTGAGGTTGGTATCACTGACTTCTAAAAACTTTGACATGATCTTGGACTCCAGATAGAATTTGTTATGTTCATTCTTTATTAGCTACCTTCTGGTCATGTTCATTCCTCTAGGTTCTCCCATCTCGTTCTCCTGCAAAATAGAAAAGAAACAGACATCAGAGCATGCAGAAAACAAAAACCAAAATAAATTCTTTTCAAAATAAGATCTCAGAATTTTCAGAGTTTCTGTATTTTCGCTTGGAATGAAAAATTTCTTTCTCCCAAGAATTTTCATGATCCTTCCCACTTATTGAAAAGAAATCCCCTTTTCCTAGAAAGCTATAATTTCAAAAAAAAAATTGAGGCTTCCCAAGAAAATCTACGCTTCTCCTTTCCTCTCTCCAATAAATTCACTCTCTTTCTCAATCTCTCTATTTAGCTTGCTTCTCGCAACTCATTTGTGAAAAATGAATTGGGAGAGGGTCTATTTTATAGACTTGGGAACCCTAGAAGCTGCTTTAAAATGAGGCACTAAATTTAGTAGATTCCAAGTTTTCAAAGAGATTCCTTACCATTTGTCATTGTTTTTCTCCCAACTTTTGGCAAATTCTAATTTAAGTGCTCGACTTCATGGAAAAGTTTTATCCAATTTCCTTTTTTTGGGTTTTTTATTGCTTTAACATATTAAAATTAATTTGAGATTTTAAATCCAAAAGCAATTTTCATTTTTTTTATTTTTTTGAGTTAATTAATTAAATATCAATGAAATCAATATTTAGTTAATTTCAAATTTTAAAACATAAAATTAAAAAATTATTTAAAGCAATTTCCATTTTCATGAATTTTCATTTTTATTACTTTTATCAATTTTTTGTGTTTTAATTAAATATTAATAGAAAATCAATATTCAATTAAAATTTTAATTTTGAATCCAAAATTGATTTATTTCTTGCTTTATTCTCCAAGTTTCAAAAAAAAAAATTTCCACGCTTTGGAAATTTTTAAAGATTTTTTATTTTTTCTCAATTCTCCAAAATTTCAACGATTTGAATTTTCAATTTTTTTAATTTTTTCAATTTTTGGAATTAAAAAAAATTTGATGATCAATGTTGAAATATTATTTATATAAAATTTAATATTTGTTTTAGAATTTTCTGAGATTTTTGCAAATTGAAAAAATTATCCAAGTTTTAGATATTTAATCAATCCCATTTTCAAACTAAAAAAATAATAATAATTCAAAAAATCCTAGACTTGCTTCGCCTTGCGCTTTGAGCGCACTTTTATGTGGGTCAGAGATTTTAATTTTTTGCATATTCCTTAACTGCCTCCACAATGCGCTTCGGGTGCATATGGGCCCAAGTGAAGGATTTAATATTTTTTATTCTCCATAACCACCTCCATTTAGCGCTCTGGGCACATATTAGCTTACGTGAAGGATTTTATTTCTTTGGACTTTCCTTGACTGCCTTCATTTTGCACTCTGAGTGTGTATTAGCTTAAGTGAAGGATTTAATTTCCTGGGACTCTCTGTGACCTTGGTCATTTTGTGCACCAGGCGCATCTTTGGTGATGCTGGAGATTTGATTTTTTAAAACATTCCTTTACTGCCCCCAGAATGCGCTCTAGACGCATATTGGCATGAGTGGAGGATTTTTTCTTTTCTCTCCTTTTTGACTAGGTCTATGTTGTGCTCTGGGCACATCTTAGCATGAGTGGGGGATTCCTCTCTGATCTACATTTCGTGACTGCCTAGGAATGCGCCTTGGGTGCATATTGACTCGAGTCGTGAATTCTCTTTTTATAGGGCATTGATAAACCTTTTTATTTTGATAAATCAAAGCTTCCTCTTGGCGAATCTGATATCCTGCATCTTTCATTTTATAGAGCTACTTGGACAAAAATAGTAGACCAAGCCAACGAGAGAGGGATGGAGTCCCATCTAATGGGCGATGTTGTGAAGGTCACATCTGGCGACTCCATGGGTGAAATGTTGAAGACATTTCAAGGATAAAAATTAACTTGGAACCCAAATTCCTTAGTCAAAAAATTTACGCTATCATGAAGATAGAAAACATAACTCAAAGGGGGAGAAGAATTATATATTGGATAAAGACACCTTCATCCTTTAATTACTTATGTGTGTGCAAATTCATTAATTTTCTCTTAACAAGACCACTCAGAAACCCTAAGATAAGCCATGGCGAGCTATATATTCCTCTTAACTCCAAAAGCATCCTGGGCATTGCCCCGCTACCAGTCAGGCGTCCATAGTCCTGATAGAGTTGTCACTGTAAAACCAACTGAGATTTCTCCACTTTCAGTGAATTATTCTTTCAAACACCTATGGAGATTTTTGCGTACCCCAAAAAGCCAATTACTTCATTTTCTCTTTTATCCTTTTCAATTGTTATTGCATTTCTTTCTTTTCTTTTGGCTCATGAGAAGTTAAGCTCACTATGCTTTTAGTAATTATAGTGGTACTGAAGCAAGATTTTAAAATTTTCACAAGCCATGACCTTTCCTAAAGAAACTAAGATGGACTTGGAGCAATAGTTAGGTGTGAAAAATAGAAATATAAGAGTTTGAATGTCAAGACATAGTGCATGATTAACCTCCCGAGTCAAGTCCATGTTCCAACTTGATGATGAACATAAGAATGACAACCTCAGCTTCTAAGGATCTTCATAAATAGTTATCTAGGAAATGAGATAAACAAGACTTGGTAGAATCTTCAAATGAAGTTCAAAATCACACAATGCCCACTTGCAAATGGGAACATCCCAAACCTCCAAGCCACTAGGAAAAAACCAAAACCAAAAACAACCTAAACTATAGAAATCAAAAATCCCACCAATGGGAACGAAACAATGGGAAAAGAAATAGGGGAAGCAAACCAAAATCCCCTCTAAACTAGAAGCAAACCAACGAAAGCACAAAGAAAAAGGAAACCAAAATGAAAGAACAGAAGGGAAAACCTAGATAACTATGTACATGGTAGGCTTCTAGAAGGAAACCTAAGGGCAAAAATAATGCTTGAGGAATTTCCCATTGGTTGGCAATGGGACCTCCTTTCCTGTTAGAGTTCTCATCTTGAATGCATTATCTCCCAATATTTTAGAAATTTGAAAAGGCCCCATCCATAGATTATCAAACTTGTCATGATTGCCTTTCTTTTCATGGGCTTTATCCCAACAAAGTAGCAGATCTAAAATTCAAAAATGCTTAACTCTAGCCATTCTGTCGAACCATCTTTTTACCACAGCTTGATGTTTTGCAAACTTTTCCACTACCTAATCTCTTTTCTCTTCCAGGAGAATCAATTTTGTCAATTATGTACATGCTATGTCTTCACCTTCTATGTATTCTGCATAAACTGCAATGTTGGGATCCTCAATTGAATGGGAAAAATTGGATCTTGTCCATAAACCAAATGATAGGGAGATGTCCATATGGAGCTCTTGATTCTTATTATATTTGACCAAAGTACAAATCTCAGTTGCGTATGCTAGTCCCTGGGATTTTTGTCCAACAACTTCTTGATAGAACTTAACATATTCTTATTTATTGACTCAACTAACCCATGTCCTTGAAGATAGTAATTTGATGAGAACTTTAGGGTGATCCCATAATCAAATGCCCAATTTGAAAACTTTATAGATTTAAATGTAGTACCATTGTCGCATACAAGAGCATGTGGACATCTAAATCTTGTGACAATATTTTCTTCAAGGAACTTGATGACAACCTCTGCCATGCAATTCTTTAGTTCGTGAGCTTCTGACCAGCGAGTGCAATAATCAGTAGCAGATAGGATGTACCTATGTTGTCCTGAGGAAGGTGGATTAATTAGACCAATAAAGTCTAACCCCCACTTTGTAAAAGGTCTTACTTCAATAACAGGTTACAAAGGCATTGCAGGATTTCTCTCATGTGTCGCAACTGCTTGACATGTGTGACAAGTTTTTACATGTCCGTAGGCATCTTTAAACAATGTAGGCTAGTAATATCCTATCCATGAAATCTGGTGGGCCATAGAGAGACTACTTCCATGATTTTCTTCACTTCTTTTCTGACACATCTTAAATAGACTCCGTCATGATTTTTTCTATATAGAACTACTCCTTGAAGCATAAATTGTTGACTTTTCATTCTCAAGGAACGCTTTTTGACAAAATTTATGTGCGTAGGAGACTTGGTATTTAGGAGGTAGTAAACATTTTCATCATACTATTCATCTGGGGATACTTCTTTCATCACATATACTTGTTGAACCAATATGGGACCAGTTGTTGTGATTGTTTATGTTAAAGCTTATCCTTGAACTAGCTTCATAGGTTTTATCTCCATGTCATATTCTTCAATGATAGACATCCATTTTCCTCTTCTCTCTCCCAATTCATTCTACATCAATAATGTTTTTACTTCTGGATCGGGGACAATTGTATAAACCTTGCTTCTCAAAATATAATGTCAAAATTTATTGATTGTCTTCACCAAAGCATAGGCTTGCTTCTCTATGTTTGGATATTTCAATTCTACATCCTTCAATGGTGAGCTCATAAAGGCAATAGGATGCTCATCTTTCTCCTCCATCCTCTGAATGAGGATAGTTGCATAGGTATGCTCTGATGTAAATGAATAGATGTAGAATGGTCTAGTGTAATTTGAACTGATCAAAATAGGAGCATCCACAATTGCTTTCTTTATCTCTTCGAAGGCCTTCTTTGAGGCCGATGTCTAGTCTATCTTTGCACCTTTTTTCAACATTTCATTTGGTGGCTTGACTATTTCTACAAATCCTTATATGAACTTCCTTACGAAGTTGATTTTTCCAAAGAATAATTTTAACTCTTTCCAACTAGTTGGCAGCCCCAACTTTGAAATTGCTTCAATGAACTCGAGATCAATTGAGATTCCACATTCTGAAATTACATGTCCTAGCAATTTTCCTTTGGTGACTGTGAACATGCATTTCTTCGAGTTCATTAAAATTCCATATCTTCTACATCTCTAAAAGATTCTTCTTAAATCCATTATATGATCCTTTTTACATCAAGAAAATACAGTGAGATCATCCATGTATATGATAATACATTTCCCAACCAAATCTTTGAAAGCATAGTCTATGGCTCTCTAAAAGGTGGCTTCAGTGTTAATCAAATTGAAAGGCATTCTTCTATATGCAAATGTGCCCCACTTAGTGGTGAATGCAGTTTTCAATCTATCTTCTTCTTCTACCATCACCTGGTTATATCTAGACTAACCATCTAAAAATGACATCATTTGGGATCCGTTTACAACTTACATATCACTTCATCTAATGATAGTACTGGATAATTGTTATTTTTTGAAGCTCTATTAAGATTGTGAAAATCCACCCACAATCTTATTTCTCTACTCTTTTCTAACAGGAACCAAGTTGGTGACCCAAGAAAATTATTCTAGTAGAAAGAAATTTCTTCACTTCTTGATGAATCAGTGGCTCTAACAAGGGATTTATTGGTCTCTTCCTTTGCCAGAATGGTTTACTATTTGGCTTCAGTGGAATTGTGTGTGTGATGAGGGAGGTATCATAAGTTTTCAAATCTTTTTATCCCCATGCAATCACATCTGGGAATTCCCTCATAAGCTTCATAATATCTTCCTTTTCTTGAGGATTAAAAACTTTACCACTAAAAACATTCTTCGCATTCTCTTCAGTTCCCAAGTTTTCTTTTTCACATTCCCCTCCTTTATTTTTCTAATACTTGAGGGTGCTCAATCTATCTGAATCAAAAATTATTTCTAGCTCAATCATCCCCTTGGGAATAGTGTTTGTCCTCAAATTCATAATCTCATCTATTTCAAATTGAGCTTGTTGTTGTTCTCCCTCATTAATGACCTACACTTCAAAGACTCTTGAACTTGTCAAGAAATCAAGGATATGCTTATCATCTTCAAAAACTTGGAAGTTTTTTATGTTGTCTGAAATAGATGGTACTAAAATGAGTTCAACTGTGTGCTGCCTCTTCACACCATCCATGGCTAATGGTTCCAAAGAACTTGTAGATTGAGCTAATAAATTTGCAACCAGATTACTGGTCTGATTTATTATTCTAATGTTGAATGCATCAAAGCTTTCAATCAAATCCCAAACTCTATTGCAATAATGACTCAATCTTTTATTATGACATGCGTACTATTTTTGAACTTGTCCAATGACTATGCCTGAATCTCCATGTACATGCAAGATCTTGGCACCCTTTTAGATGGCAAGGAGCAATCCAATAACCAATGATTCATAATTAACCACATTATTTGTGTAAGGAAATTGCAATCTGTGTGTTGTGAGATATGCTTCCCATGTTGGGCTAACAACTTCAATGTCGACTCCACTTCCTTTCTTTGATTTCGACCCATCAAATGATAGAGTCTAGACTTGATCATCAGCTTGTGTACCAGAAGGTTCACCTTTTAATTGATTGGCTTGTTTCTCATGTTCTCCTTCAAAAAAATTATTCTCATCCCTTTTAACTTCTTTATAATGTGGTTTTGAGGTCGCTACTTGACTTGGATATTCCACATTGACAACTTCTTTAATATTTCTTGCCTTTGATACTTGTGGGACCATCTTTGAAGCTTGTGCAACTGCAACTCTACACATTGTGCATGATATTTTAGAATGAAAGGAATTATGTATTCTGCACCAATTAGGTAGCAATAGATTCTTAATATGAGCATCTTTCCCTAGCTCAAATTCTTGTTTAACACTTTTCAAGACAAAATTCCTAAAATTTTCAAACATTCCTTCAGACATTAATGGTTTTGAATTATCATCAGTTGGTGCCTCTGCAAACTTGGGCATCATGTCTGGGCATCCTCCTTTGTTGTAATCTTGTAACATCAAAATTTCCCCAATTTTAGGTGCATAAGAGCCCAGACTTGTTTCCATGAATAGGATCTCATTGTGTTCTCCATATTCAGTTATCAACAATCAGAGCCTTGGTGTCCTCTCAGTCCTTATCTAATTCCAGATTCCTCTCCGTGGGAGCCACATGTGTGAAAATTTAGTCGCTATGTATCCATTTAATTTCCTTTCCCATTTGTTGGTCCATTTTCATGACGTAGCAAAAATCCTTTGAAAATGGCCTTTTCCCTGCAAATTTTGAAGTTGTCTCTACCCGGCCTGCAGTCATAGTTTTGTCTTGCGAAGTAGATCCACTTGGTTTTATGGTGTGTGCTCTTGGCCCTATGCTCTTTAATGTATCACCCTACTCCAGTCCAGATCACATCTCCTAAATTGCAAAATCTAGGGAGTTATTCAATTTTTAAGGTCTGCAGGAGATAGTTCTTAATATGCCAAATTGTCGAAAACCCCTTGTTGTTTTCTGTCTCTGTTACTTTTGGGGTTTGCATGAAAACTTTGGTTTTTTTTGACTCGCGCTTATCATTCCCACTACTAGGACCAATTGATGGTTTGAATAAGGAAGAATACCCTGGATGTTTTCGATCCTTTGCCAAAAACCCTGGATGTTTTCGACCTTGCATTTCTTCTCTTCTGCCAGCACTCCTTGTTCGTCGATCTTAAGTGCACAAGTGCGATCATTGGTGGCACCAGATTCTTCAAGCAACAGAGGGAGGAGATCAATGGTTGGTGTGTGAGTGTAAGAAATATTCCATTCTCATGAGATCATGCGCCTGCTGTTGATCTTGTTTGTTTCAAGCGTTTCTTTGGTGGTGGTCCCAATGTCAAAAAGGAAGCAAAGGTGCGTGTTTTCATTGGTTGTTGCATGATCGCATGTCAAGAATTTTTGACATGTGACCATGCGACTAGTTGACATCTATTGCTTGGGGCCCATTGGTGGATAAGTGTGCTAAGACCTGTCTACTCGATGGCACTGATGTGTCAGTGTTCGGTTGGTTGAGCTGGATGGTGATGTCGAATTGTAGTGGGACCTGACATACGTATAAAATCAATGGTTGGCATAAAATCTTATGAAGTGTGTCAGGTCTATGAGATTATGAGATGGTCGTCGATCTTCCTATGTAGGCCCGGTTGAATTTCTCGGTGTCTTTGGCAGTTGTGATAAAATGTTTAGCAGCCCGACAAAATTTCTTCTTGTTCCCTGGTTCGCATGATAAATTGGCAATGTCCTAAGTGTTTTGGTGATTTAGAAAACATGCATTCGCGCATTCTCTAAATGATTTGGTGATGACATAAAGTTTTCCGTGACTTGGCAATATTCTTTCAGTCGCGCGTTTGCCAAAAAGGAAGGTTGAGTTTGTTGAGATGGTGGGATCGTCTAATGATATGTCAAGTTCTGATTGGTCGGTGAGCATTAATGTGGATATGTTGTCAAAAGGTTTGAGAAAATGAGAGAATTTGGATGTTTGCTTGCCAAATTTTGTCACGTGTCTTCTTCTCATTGGTTGGCTGCATCAGTGACATGGTTTTTCTTAGTGGGGCCTGTGTCTGCAGTGCCCGAGCATGTTTAACTTTCGGTGGTGAATGTTAGTGGGTTGTCGCATGTTCTCAGAAGTGATTTTTAGGCTATGCAAACATGTGACTAATCGTTAAGATGTCACCATTGCGAACTTAATGGCGGGCCTAGTCTTTTGTCAAGGGTTTCAGCAGTGGCGTAGAAAGTCAAGTGTTGGCAGTTTGTCGCATGTTCACATAGCCCATTTCCTAGCTATGTGATCATGCGACAACTATTATGCATGTCGCGGTTGTAGAGTTAAAGGTGGGTCTTGCCAACGTGCTTATTTCTGGTTTACGGCTTGCTGGTGTGGGACCACGACTTCTCAAGAGGATTTTTGGTCGCATTTGCATGGCTAGGGGATTGTGGTCGCATCATCACAAGGGTGAGTAGGGTGTCTTGCGATCATGTGACCAGGTATAAATGTAAACCAGGATTCCTTTAAGGGTCGCCCAATTTGCCGGGAAAGATGGATCATCAATGGCCATGTTTTAAAATGAACTAGGTGCCAAAGACTTGACCGTTGGAATTCAAATTCAAGCTTGCAAAGGGTTTTCACGGTAGAAGGTACTAGTTTTGATGGTTTTAATGGTGGTTTTTTACTAGTTTAATGGTGGTAGGTGTTGCAGTCTGGTTTGAGGGTCTCAGTGGTCAATGGCATGATGTTTTTGTACCTAGTGGAGAATGTTGGCAGTGTGTCACATGTTCACATAGCCCTTTTCTTGGCTATGTGATCATGCGACAACCACTATTTTGCAGGGTTTTCAAGAAGTGAACCATGTGCGATGAAAGGGGTTGCTCGAAATTAAATTTTGCAGGATGATAGCAGTTGCGAGGTTGATGTGAAGGACTATTTTGTTGCTCAAGGTGTGTTTGCAAATGGCTGATTAGACTGGTTCTCATGGCAATTCCTTGATGTCCTATACTGAGCTCACAATTTCTGACGATTACAAATCATTCTTGGATCTGATTATCCAGGTTGTTTGGTTTTTCACCTAATGTAATAAATTTTTGATTGGTTAAGTTGTTATAGTGGGTGAAACCTTATCCTTGCACTAGCTTTCTGTAGCTTGTTACAACCTATTTTGGGTTTCCAAGGCAGCTAGTGGTATAAGTTGTAGCATTTTTTACTTAGTGGGGGTTCCAAGATTTCTTTTTGGTCCCTGGTTGCATATTCATGTACATTTGAAGAAGGAGAAACTAGATTTTGGGCCTACTTCCTATCTTAGTGTTGCTTTGATTGTATACTAATTCTGAGTATGTTAATGAGAATGTTATTGGGTTCCAATCCTGCATTTGTGTATGTCTTCTTGTTCTGGTTCTAGGCTCATATATGTTAGTATCACAAAGTGTATTAGCATATGGTAAACAAAGAGTATTGTGAAGTCATCTCTGAGTTCCTAACAAAGTTAGGATTAAAGTCTTTTGGGTGAGTTCAGTGAGTTCATAACCAGATAAGAATTTGATGTCCTTGTGTTTGAGGGAGAAGGGTAATAGGAAAAGCACTTATCCTAAACCCAAGAGTGTTTAATTTATGATTTTTAGCTGATATATGCAATTGGGTGACTCTCTACCCTAGGATAAGGCACTGGTCCATTCTCTGGAAGCTTTTCATGGTCTTCAACCACACACACACAATTTAAATGATCATACCTTCAGTTTGTTTGTAAAAGACCTATTTGAATATCTATTTGGTGACTCCTTTAGAGAAGTGAGTCAAGGGTACACCCACCCAAGCTTAAGGCTTAAAGTGAAGAAGGATCTCATTGTTGATCCTTGTCAGTTGGCCCTCTTCCTTGTGGACTTTGGAGTGGTGATAGAGTCAAAGTTTTATTTAAATTATCCATCAAAGTGTAAATCTGCAAGTTGAAGATCAAAGGGAATAATCCAGAACCAACAAAATGGTGACTCTGTTGGGGAGAGTCTAGAGATTAAAGTTTGCAAAGTGCACTCTTTTTTTTCTATTGTACTCAGTTAAAGGATTTCCCACTTTGTGGGTGGCAACTCAAAAGGGTTAGAACCAGTGTTACAGACTACAAAATATGGAAAAAAGAAAGAATACTAGATCCTTTGTTAGAAAAAATCTGGAGGTCACTCTGGAACAATTACCTAGATAGGAGAAGAAGATCTAGATCAAGAGGAATAGTGAGTCTACTATTGCTCCTCTGAGAGAACAAAGAAATACCAGAGGTAGAGTACCACATGTTTCCTCAAGTGAGGAAGGTTCACAAGATAGAGTTTCTAGATCAGATGGTGGTCACTCTGAAGATAAATTATATGATACCCCAGAGGCTGTATTTCAAGACAAGGGTCCATTACCTACAGGTCAAGATGAACAAGCTAGAGAGATTGGTTTGGAGATTGATTTAGATCTTGATGAGAACATACCCAGGAGGCAGCCCATGGAACCAAGGCGAGTGCATTTCCCATATCAGCATCCTACTAATGTGGAAGTTTCATCAAGCTCTGAAGACAACATGATAGATCCACATGACCTAGATGCACTTAGATTGCAGTTGGCAGAGCAGGATGCCATATATAAAAGATTACAAGAGGAGAGAGAGGCTGAAAAGGTAAATGCTTTATTGGAGAGGTAGTCTCTGTTGAGGAAAATTAATGAAATGAAGTAGAGAAATAGGATGCTTGCTTCTGCTCCTAAGGCTTTGCAACATGATGTTTTTGGTGATCTTGAAGCTCTGAGGAGTGAGTAGGAGTGCTTGTTGTAGGACCATGAGTTTGATGAAGAGGGCCCCATGATCAGACAAGTGCAAAGTTATGCTCCTTTGCCCAAGGATAAGGATGTACATAGGATCACTAGGCCTGCTGTTGTTATCAATGAGAAAGGAAAGCAGAAGATGGTGGGTGACCAAGCAAGAAAACTAGTGACAATACCAAAAATCCCACCACCTAATTCAAGTAAGGAAATAGAGATAGAGAGAAAAAGAAAGGAGGATGAGGCTCTAGCTCAAGAATTGGAAAGAGCTGAGATTGATGTTGCTATTGCGAAAAAGAGAAGAAAGATCCAGTTCTTGAAGGCTTCATCAACTAATGTTCATGGCCCTTCTATTGCTGAATTATGTATGCCATCTATGAACACTATTGTTCCACCTAGCAATGCTACTACTAGCAATCGTATTCCTAATGCATCTACCATACCGGTTATTGACCCTAACAGGTAGTCAAATAGAAATATGGGTGGGACTGTAGATAATAATGCTAATGCTAGTGGGAATACTAGTTCAAGTTTTCAGAGAAGACCTATGCAATTAGAAGGCTATAAGCAAATCAATTTTGATGGGATACTAGGCTACCCAAATGCTTTTCCAAAGGATATAAGAGATAAGGTACCTAAGTTTGCTAGTAATAATGCTATTAGCTATGAGGAGCATCTTAGGTTATTTGTTGATATGCTTAATGACTATGAGGTAGAGCATGAGGATGTAGTCATGAAATTGTTTGTTCAATCTCTAATGGAGGATGCTAGAGATTGGTTCAAGAGACTTCCTGATAGATGTATTGATACTTGGGATTCCTTTGAGAGATGTTTTAAAGAGTAGTATGGTGATAGGCCTAATGCTAGTTTCATGTTGAATGAATTCAATACCATAAGGAAAAATTAGAATGAGTCTGCAGCTAAATTTAACATGAGATTTCTGAAAGGTATGCATAAGTTGTTCCAAGTTATGCGGTTGGATGACAATGTCTGTCTAACTACATACTTCAATGCATTTGATGGGAAGATGGGTTATTTGCTGAGGGACAAGGAACCAAGAACTCTTAGAGATGCTTTCAGGATTGCTATCAATATTGAGAATAATATGAAAATATCAGGGAAATTAGGTGGTAAGAGAGATGATCCAAAGTTATTTGGGGACAAAAGATACAAAAGAGAAAATGAGAAGGTTGTTGGAACTAAGAAACAAGAGGAAGATAAATTGGACAAGGTGTTGAATGCATTGAAGGATTTGAAAGCACCTATTGATAGGAATAGCAATGTTCCTGCTAATGAAAAGCCTCTGTTCAACAATAATTTCAGTAGGTAGAATAGATTGCAGAATTATCCCTATAACACCCAATGGAAGGATGGCAAGCCTATTGTCCCTGCTGCAAGAAATAATAATGATAGAGTTGTCCCTGATCCTCTGCAAAAATCTTCTATAAATGTTATAGAAGATACACCTTGGTGTGTTGCATGTCAGTCCCCTCATTCTACAGAATATTGCATGGTTGCACAATCCATGGCTGCAAATCAAGATTGTGGAGGTGAGGAGATAAATCAAGAAGAAGATCATGATGATGTTGGATGCAACATGGCTACTTCATATCTAGGATATGAAGATGATTCTGATTTTGATGAAGAGGTAGATGTAAATGTGAAGAGACATAATCAGGCCATTTTTCATCAAGAGGTATTTTCTGATGATGAAGGCATTGATGAAAAGACATGTAACATGAACTTTTCTTCTGAACCGATAAATTTGAGAAGACCTTCTAGAGAAGAAATGGACAGGATTACTGCAAAAATGATTGCCCAAGTGCAAACTAGAGGCATGGTGGCAAGGGATACAAATGGAAAAGCTGTAGGAATGTTCATAAAGAATACCAACTCCGGGGAGCCTAATGAGAACAAATCAAAAGGTGATCACATGGTGAAATTCAAGAGTGAAAAGGGTAGGAATTGTGAGCCTAAGGGAGTTGGAATGGAAAAAACCTCTAGTGAGATTGAAAAGCTAGTTAGTACAATGGCTAAAAATGAGAAGATGAGGGTGGTCAATGCACCTAATGTTTCAGACAGACAAAGAGATACAAAGGTAGTACAAATTGAGGTTCCTCCCATTGCCCCTATTGATATGTTATCTGTGTTGTCCCAAATCACAATTAAGGTTCCATTGTCAGAATTGTTGAGGATCCCTGAACACAAAGACAGAGCCATTGCATGGGTAGATAATGTTCATAATAATGATGTTGCATGCAATGAATCTCAGGGTAAAGCTTTGAAAGGAGCTACTACTTAGGGGATTGCATCTCAAATTCCTCCTATATATTTGGACAGTTCTGTCAATGCTAGCCTTGAGAACATTGATCCATTCTTTTTAAGTGTTCTTGTGAATGGTATGAAACTAAGAAATTGTATGATTGATAGTGGTGTTTCTAATACTATTATGCCTTTTAAAATCATGGAGAAGTTGGTTCTTAAAGTTGAAGTTGGGCAAGTGTTGTACAATGGATCAGAGAGAGGTACCAGTTATTGGCACCATCAATGCAATGCCATATAGGCTGGTAGCATATCCAGAGAAAGAGTTAACAATGAGTGTCTTGGTGGTGTATATCCCTCCTCATTATGGGATGCTACTATCTAGAAGATGGAGTGCTGCCATGGGTGGAAGTTTACAATGTGATCTTTCCTATGCAACTTTCAAGATTGATGATCAATTTATCAAGATTGAGAGAGAGCCAAGAGTATGCCACATGATTGAAAGGAACATTGATTATGAAACTACATGCTTTTTGGATACTTACATTAATGCTTTCAGGGTAGAGATTCCCATACTTGAAAATCAACATATGTTACCACCTATTTCTGTTGAGGTGAGTGCAAATTCTGTGAAAGGTGATTTGTGGGTAATGTACTTTGATGGTGCAAGCTGCAAAGATGGAGCAAGAGTAGGTATTTTACTTATTTCTCCTGATGGAAACACCTATAAGTTTTCTTTCACATTGAATTTATTTTGTACCAACAACATAGCAGAATATGAGGCATTGTTGTTAGGATTGAGGTTGGCACAAAAGCATGGTATTAAGTGCTTAAATGTTGTTGGTGATTCTGAGTTAGTGGTATCCCAATTCAGGTCAGTATATGCTTCCAAGAATAAAAGGTTGAAATAGTATAGGAATGCAGTTTGGGATTTGATTGAGCATTTTGATGCTTTCAATATTGAATGGAAAGATAGGAGTAACAATAAGATGGCTAATTTTTTAGCCAATATAGCAATCAACCCTAGTGATATTACATTTGCTAGTATCTCTAAAGTTGAAATTCAGACTAGACCTAGCATACCAGATAATGTTGAAAATTGGCAAGTTTTTGATGATGATAAAGATATACTGAAGTTTATGAATTGTGAAGATCAGTATCATGGGCAAGAATTTGATTGTTTAGCTTTGGTTGAGTCCATGGAAGGAAAGGAGATTATCCTTGGGAATGAAGTTATTCAACTCAAAACTAACAAGGTTCCTAAGGGACTTGTTGTTTTGGAAACTATTTTTGATAGCCAGGACAGAGTCAAGAAAGATAGTAAAAAAGAAGGTCACATGGACTTGGAGGAGATAAATCTTGGAACACAAGAGGCACCTAAGAAGGTATACATTGGTAGAGATTTATCTCATAGAATAAGGAAGTCTTTGATTGAATTATTGAGGAAATTCAGGCATGTTTTTGCATGGTCATAAGATGACATAAAGGTTTATAGAGAAGATTTATTTCAGCATGTTATTCCTTTGAGGGAGGATGCTAAACCTTTTAGGCAAAAACAAAGGCCTATTAATCCTACTTTGGCACCCAAGATGAAAGAGGAATTGATGAAGCTGAGAGATGCTGGAATTATCAAACCTATAAGGCACTCTTCATGGGTTTCGAACCTTGTTCCTATGAGAAAGAAAAATGGTGACATAAGGCTTTGTGTAGACTTCATAAATTTGAACATCAGCTCATTAAAGGATAACTATTGTCTTCCCAATATGGAAGCTATGCTACAAAGAGTAACTGGATCAGATTTGATGTCTATGATGGATGGTTTCTTTGGTTACAATCAGGTGATTATTAAGGAGTCAGAACAATTCAAGATAGCTTTCACTACACCTTGGGGGACATATGTTTACGTGAGAATGCCTTTTGGTCTCACAAATGTCGGTGCTACTTTTCAGAGGGCAATGGATGTTGCCTTTTCAAATTTCATTAATGATTTCCTTGTTGTTTATCAAGATGACCTAACTGCCTATTCCAAGAGGACCATTGTATTCATCTAGAAAAAATATTTGTAAGGGCCTTGGAATATGGCATTTCACTAAACCCAAGGAAGTGTGCATTTGGTGTCACTGAGGGAAAGTTGCTTGGCCACTTAGTTGGGAAGCAAGGAGTGAGAATTGACCCTGAGAGGGTAGCAGCTATTGATAAAATCCAGAGGCCAAAGAATGTTAAAGGAATTTAGTCCTTCTTTGGTCAGGTAAATTTCTTGAGAAGATTTGTGACAAATTTTGCAAAGGTTACTAGACCTATATCTAAGATGTTGAAGAAGGGATCTGTTATTAATTGGGAGGGTGAGCCTGATGAAGCTTTCAAGAATATCAAACAAGCTATCAAAGATGCACCAGTACTTAAGGCACCTG
The DNA here is from genome assembly GCA_027943335.1 of Chamaecyparis obtusa. NCBI lineage: Eukaryota > Viridiplantae > Streptophyta > Pinopsida > Cupressales > Cupressaceae > Chamaecyparis > Chamaecyparis obtusa. The sequence goes on along the minus strand of BSBK01004914.1, from coordinate 760,139 downwards.
ATTATAGTATCCCAATGCACATCTTTTCCTTTGCATCTTTTCATACTATTGCTGTTGTTTTGTTACAAAAGAATAAGGATGGTTTTGAGCAGCCTATTGCATTCTTCAATAAATCTTTGCAAGCTGTCGAATTGAAGTATGATATCAATGAGAAATAGGCATATGCACTTGTCAAGGCAGTGAAGGCTTTTAGGTGTTACCTGCTGGGGGCAGTTATGATTGCCTTTGTGCCAAGTGCAGCAGTCAAGGATATCTTCTCACAACAAGAGGTGTCTGGGAGAAGATGTAGATGGATCAATAGGATTCAAGAATTCAACATTGATGTCCAGATTACTAAGTTGGTTAGAGGACAGGGATTAGCAAAACTAATGGCCCAATCCAATCTTGATGCTAATCAGGTAAATCATTCTGAAATTGATTATACATGTGATATGGATGATTGTGTTTGGTATCAAGATATCATTTATTACTTGAGAAATATGAAGTGTCCAGCAAACATGGATGACAATAAGAAAAGAACATTGAAATTACAGGCCATCAAGTATGTGATTGTGAGATGTAAATTGTATAGGAAAAATTTGGATTGCATACTTTTGAAATGTGTTGATGAAGATCAAGCTAACAAGTTGTTGAAAGAAATGCACGAGGGAATTTGTGGTGGACAATATATGGGTAAAACTACTTCTCATAAGATCTTAAGAGCAAGATTCTGGTGGCCCACAATCTTCAAGGATGCAGAACAGTTGGTAAGGAGGTGTGATGCTTGTCAAAGGTTCTCTGGTAGGCTTAAATTTTTAGAAAATATTCCATTAAGACCAGTAGAGGTACAAGCTCCTTTCCAACAATGTGGAATTGATTTTATAGGGGAGATACCAAACAAGTCAAGTGGAGGACACTCATGGATCTTAGTTGCCACTAATTACTTCACAAAGTGGGTAGAGGCTATCCCCACAAGGAATGCAACAAGCAGGGTGGTAATTGATTTCCTTTTGAATAACATTGTCACAAGGTTTGGGTGCCCTAAGAGAATAGTAAGTGATAATGCCATGTGTTTCAAGTCTGCTGAATATGAGGATTTTTGCAAAGGTTTAGGAATTCAGATTTCTTTTTCCTCACCTTATCATCCACAAGGAAATGGTCAGGTAGAATCTACTAATAAGAGTTTGATTAAAATCCTCAAGAGGATTCTTGAAAAGAACAAGAAGGCATGGAATGTAAAGTTGCCATTAGCTCTATGGGCTGATAGGGTGACAGTAAAGAAGGCAATTGGTTGTGCACCATTTGACCTTGTGTATGGAATACATGCAAGGATGCCTCAGAACAATCTGTTAGAGATGTATAAATTTGTGCAATTATATGATGATGATATAGATGATGAGATGCAACTGAGGATTGAGGATCTCATCAGGCTAGATGAAATCAGGAGAGAATCAGCTTCAAGAAATGCCAAGTTACAGTTACAATTTAAAAACCTATATGACAAGATGACTGTTGCAAGAAAGTTTGAGCCTAATGATTTAGTATTAATTTGGAATGCTAGACTGGAGGATAGAGGAAAGCATGGTAAGTTTGATCCAATCTAGCTAGGGCCATATCAAATTCATGAAAAATGGGGCCAAGATTCTTATGTTATAAAAGAACTGAATGGTAATGTTCAAGAATTGCCTATTCATGGACAATTCTTGAAGAAATACCTCTCTTGAGGTATTCTTTTTTCCATGAAGAGTAGATAGGTTTGTATATATGTGCATAGCCTTGTAAATTCTATAAAGTTGTCTGGTCCCTGGTCCTGTTTTGTCTTAGTTGCAAGTTTGCCTTGCCTGTTCCTTGTTGTTTTCTTTTTTCTGCCTGTGGGTGGTCTAATTTAACCAATGATTCTAGATTCTTGCCATGCCTACAAGAGGCATGCATCCCCAGATAGAGCCCCTGTTGGTCCATTTTCATGTCATAGCAAAAATCCTTTGAAAATGGCCTTTTCCCTGCAAATTTGGAAGTTGTCTCTACCCGGCCTGCAGTCACAATTTTTTCTTGCGAAGTAGATCCAATTGGTTTTATGGTGTGTGCTCTTGGCCCCATTCTCTTTAATGTATCACCCTACTCCATTCTAGATCACATCTCCTAAATTGCAAAATTCAGGGAGTTATTCAATTTTTAAGGTCTATGGGAGACAGTTCTTAATATGCCAAATTGTTGAAAACCCATTGTTGCTTTCTGTCTCTGTTACTTTTGGGGTTTGCATGAAAACCTTGGTTGTTTTTGACTCATGCTTATCATCACCACTACTGGGACCAGTTGATGGTTTGAATAAGGCAGAATACCCTGGATGTTTTTGATCCTTCACCGAAAACCCTGGATATTTTCGACCTCACATTTCTTCTCTTCTGCCAGCACTCCTTGTTCGTCGATCTTAAGTGCGCAAGTGCGATGGTTGGTGGGGCCAAATTCTTCAAGTGGTAGAGGGAGGAGATTGATGGTTAGTGCATGAGTGTAAGAAATATTCCATGCTCATGAGATCATGCGCCTGCCGTTGATCTTGTTTGTTTCAGGCATTTCTTCGGTGGTGGTCCCGATGTCAGAAAGGAAGCGAAGGTGCATGTTTTTATTGGTTGTCACATGATCGCATGTCAGGAATTTTTGACATGCAACCATGCGACCGGTTGACATCTATCACTTGGGGCCCATTGGCGGATAAGTGCGATGGGACCTATCTGCTCAGTGGCACTGATGTGTCAGTGTTCAGTTGGTTGAGCCGGATGGTGATGTGGAATTGTAGTGGGACCTGACATCCGTATAAAATCAACAGTTGGCGTAAAAGATTATGAAGTGTGTCAGGTCTATGAGATTATGAGATGGCTATCAATCTTCCTATGTGGGCCCTGCTGAATTTCTCGGTGTCTTTGGCAGTTGTGATAAAATGTTTAGCCGCCCGAAAAAATTTCTTCTTGTTCGCTGGTTCGCATGATAAATTGGCAATGCCCTAATTGTTTTGGTGATTCAACAAACGTGCATTCATGCATTCTCTAAATGATTTGGTTATGACATAAATTTTTCCACGACTTGGTGATATTCTTTCAGTTGCACGTTCGCCAAAAAGGAAGGTTGAGTTTGTTGAGATGGTGGGACCGTCTGACGATATGTTGAGTTCTGATTGGCCGGTGAGCGTTGATGTGGATATGTTCTCAGAAGGTCTGAGAAAATGAGAGAATTTGGATGTCTGCTTACCAAATTTTGTGATGTGTCTTCTTCTCATTGGTTGGCTGCATCGGTGACATCGTTTTTCTCAGTGGTGCCCGTGTCTGCAGTACCCGAGCATGTTTAAATTTTGGTGGTGAATGTTAGTGGGTTGTCGCATGTTCTCATAAGCCTTTTACAGGCTATGGGAACATGCAACTAACCGTTAAGATGTTGTCATTGCGGACTTAATGGTGGGCCTAGTCTTCTGTCAAGGGTTTTACCGACGGCGTAGAAAGTGAAGTGTTGGTAGTTTGTCACATGTTCACATAGCCCGTTTCCTGGCTATGCGATCATACGAAAACTATTATGCATGTCGCGGTTGCGGAGTTAAAGGTGGGTCTTGCCGATGTGCTTATTTCTAGTTGGCAGCTTGTTGGTGTGGGTCCATGACTTCTCGAGAGGGTTTTTGGTCGCAGTTGCATGGCTATGGGATTGTGGTCACATGATTGCAAGGGTGAGTAGGGTGTCTTGCGATCATGTGACCAGGTATAAATGTAAACCAAGATTCCTTTAAGGGCCGCCCGATTTGCTGGGAAAGATGGATCATCAATGGCCATGATTTAAAATGAACTGGGTGTGAAAGACTTGACCATTGGAATTCAAATTCAAGCTTGCAGAGGGTTTTCGCAGTAGAAGGTACTGGTTTTGATGGTTTCAGCGACAATTTTTGACTAGTTTAATGGCGGTAGGTGTTGCAGTCTGGTCCGAGGGTCTCAGTGGTCAATGGCATGATGTTTTTGTACCCTGTGGAGAATTTTGGCGGTGTGTCACATGTTCACATAGCACTTTTCCTATCTATGTGATCATGCGACAACCATTATTTTGCAGGGTTTTCAAGCAGTGAACCATGTGCGATGAAAGGGGTTGCTCAAAATTAAATTTTGCAGGATGATAGTAGTTGTGAGGTTGATGTGAAGGTTTGTTTTGTTGCTTGAGGTGTGTTTGTAGATGGCTGATTAGACTGGTTCTCATGGCAATTCCTTGATGTCCTGTACTGAGCTCACAATTTCTCATGATTACAGATCATTCTTGGATCTGATTATCCAGGTTGTTTGGTTTTTCACCCAATGTAATAAATTTTTGATTTGTTAAGTTGTTCTAGTGGGTGAAACCTCATCCCTGCCCTAGCTGTCCGTAGCTTGTTGCAACCTATTTTGGGTTTCCAAGGCAGCTAGTGGTATAAGTTGTAGCATTTTTTACTTAGTGGGGGTTCCATGATTTCTTTTTGGTCCCTGGTTGTAGATTCATGTACATTTGAAGAAGAAGAAACTGGATTTTGGGCCTGCTTCCTATCTTAGTGTTGCTTTGATTGTATACTAATTCTGAGTATGTTAATGAGAATGTTATTGGGTTCCAATCCTGCATTTGTGTATGTCTTCTTGTTCTAGTTCTGGGCTCATATATGTTAGTATCACAAAGTGTATTAGCATATGGTAAACAAAGAGTATTGTGAAGTCATCTCTGAGTTCCTAACAAAGTTAAGATTAAAGTCTTTTGGGTGAGTTCAGTGAGTTCATAACCAGATAAGAATCTAATGTCCTTGTGTTTGAGGAAGAAGGGTAATAGGCAAAGCAATTATCGTGAACCCAAGAGTGTTTGATTTATGATTTTCGGCTGATATATGCAATTGGGTGACTCTCTGCCCTAGGATAAGGCACTAGTCCATTCTCTGGAAGCTTTTCATGGTCTTCAACCACACACACACAATTTAAATGATCATACCTTCAGTTTGTTTGTAAAAGACCTATTTGAATATCTATTTGGTGACTCCTTTAGAGAAGTGAGTCAAGGGTACACCCACCCAAGCTTAAGGCTTAAAGTGAAGAAGGATCTCATTGTTGATCCTTGTCAGTTGGCCTTCTTCCTTGTGGACTTTGGAGTGGTGATAGAGTCAAAGTTTTATTTAAATTATCCATCAAAGTGTAAATCTGCAAGTTGAAGATCAAAGGGAATAATCCAGAACCAACACCATTCTCTACTTAAAACCATTCCATACCCTTCTAGGATGTCCACAACTGATATGTTGATACAACTCTGAACTTGTGGATTTGAAGATAACTGCATATGAATATTATTTAGTTCTCCAACAACTAGGACTTCTATCTTATCTAGCTGAGTCACCTTCTTATATGTTTGTAATGGGACTAATCTCAATTTTCTACATATGTCAAGGGGCATTACATTACTTGATTCTCCAAAGTCAATTAGACAATTGTGCAACATTTTTCCAAAAATCCAAACTGACACAAAGAAAGGGGCAGACTCTTCTTTTCCTTGGTAGAAAACCACATGCATTGTGCTCTAGGATTGAATTCCTCATTGTTCACATTATGTCATGTGTTTCTCCCATTCTAAATAGCACTTATCATTTTTTCTATGAGAGCAGTGGGATCTATAATTATTTCTCCTCTTCAAAGTGAGGGGTCATTTTACAAGATTCCTTCCTCAGAAAATTTTTGCACCAACCCGATGAAGCTTGAACTTTGTGAGACATAAGGTGCACTTGTCTGTACATTTTCAAAAACATTTGTGTTTTGTGCAAAACCAGATTGATGATTGCTAGGGGGGGCCTTGAATTCCTCCCTAGGAGGATTTTCTTTCTCCCCTTGTTTTAGATTTTGTTTTTGTCCTCCATTTTGTATAGTAGTCTGCACCACAAGTTTCCTTTTCTGATTTTGTGTTGCATTGGTTGTGAAAAACTTTCCTCTTTCTCCTTGCGAATTAATAGGATGTCAATACTCAGATGAATTTCTGAGGGGACCTAGAGTATTACTAGCATTCAGATGTGGAGGAGTCGTAAAGTTGTTTGGAGGAGTTGACATTGTTAATGGCTCATGATTTGTGTAATTTATCTGATAAGTCTTCAATGCAGCATTTTCAGATGTATGTTGAAAAGCTTGAACTTCACTTATTCCTTCGACTAGGACACTATTGTAAAGTGGAGGGAAAATAAATCTATCCGTCTGGAGTGGCTCATTTGGAGAAATAGGTGGAGGCTAAGTTTTTTGTGAAACTTGATATCATGGCACCTCCACAGGACCATTTACTAATGCGGGTGAGAATTTATGATTAGTTTGTATAGGCATGTAATCTTGAGAATCAGGAGGAGGAAACTTGCAATCATCAAAGACGAGCATCTAGTCATATCTGGGAGCAGGTACTAGTTCATAGCTTATAGGTGGAGGATTTTTAGGTGTTGTAGTGTTTCTAACTTCTCCTTTGAAGATATCGGCTGCTCTTTGAAACTCTTAGCATTGTAACTCATAATGTTGATTTATTTCATGTAGCCTACACCATCCAGACAATGCTGCTTCTTCTAGGAAAACTTTGTTAGTGGGTCAACTTTCAGAAGCTGGTGGATTTTCCAATGGTGAAGGAACTCTACCATTATTTCAATTTGTATTCCATGATCTTTTATGGTACCTTTGATTTTTATTTCGATACCCAAAATTGTTTTCTTGATAACCTTGATTATTTTTTTGGTATCCTTGATTGTTGTCTTGGTGAGTCTCATGGTGAGCTAGAGGATTTCTTTGATACCCTCTCTTATTTCCTTGATGTGACTAATAATTCCTTTGTGAGTTATGCAATTAATTATTCTAGTTTCTAAGGTAAGTAAACTCAGTAGAAAACTTCTTGACTTGGTCTATTAAGTCTTTCATTTCATCTCATTCTTCCTGAATCCTTATGGAAGTGATCATATTCTAAAGATAGACAGGTTGTGTGGGTCCTAGGTGAGATATCAGATCTCCCAGATGTGGAACTAGTTGATTAGAAGGATAAAGAACAAGATTAAAAGTAGGAGCATAGCTCAACATCCCCTAATTCAATGTATTAGCATTCCCAAAGTAACCAAGTGCTCCAACAGTAGTTGCTAGTGATTGTAAACTAATCTTCTTGGCTTTAGAATATGCTTAGCTCAACTTGGTGGCAGCCAAATGAGTTTTATGGACAAACATAGACATGAAACAATCCAAGGCCACATAGTAAATAGGTCTCATAGCATCATCATTTATGTGGAAAGAATCATGTAGTCGAGAGTAGCCCCTTTGAAATCTATTGATGAAAGCCCCAATAGGTTCATGCTCCTATTTTCTTATCTCAATGAATTTCACCCTATACAATTTAGCAGTGGTGATAGGCAATCTGAACTTCCCCAAGAGTGCCTCCTTCAGCTCTTTCCATGTTTGGATTGAATTCATAGGTAAATTAATACACCGATAAAATGTTTCTTTCCCCAGTGAATATGGGAACAATCAGCATGTCACGTCTTCATCTTAAACATTACTATTCTACAAAGCATCTTCAAAAATCTTTACATGTTCATTAGTAGTGCGGTTGATGTCGTTCACAAAGAACTTAGAGCAGAAATGCTCAAGATTCTTTAGCATATGACTATAAGTGGCAAATGTTGCCAGAGGTGATGCATTCTATGGTTGCCATTAGTGTGCCATCACTAGAACTTGTTGTTGGGAAGCTTTAGGTACAATGGCTTGTATAGGTATTTTTACTGTCAATTTTTTAATTTGTGTAGCTCCTTGTTGAAATCCTTGAATGGTCCCTTGTGTTTGACATTGTTGTGGTAGAGTTTGAAATTGTCTTGTAAGATCACCTACACTTGGTGAGTTCTGACTCGTAGATGCTTCTTTCTTGCCTCACCTAGGCTTTGAATAAAAATTTAGTTCTTCTAGTTCTTTTTCTCCTAGAGTGGATCTCAAGATTCTTCGATGTACCTTAGGCGAGAATGAATTAATGTGCTTCAGTATGTGAAATCTACTTTAATCCCTTCTTACAAGTGTTGGAGGATGTTGATTCCTCTAAATGACCAATGCTCTTTGAACAATAACTTTAATCCTTTGAGCCTTCTCTTCTTCTTATTCTAACACAAAGCTCACTCACATATAATCAATTGCACTTCTCTTAACTTTCTAGGTGAGCAAGTTTAATCCTGTGATGATGTCCCCTTGGTCATCTCCAAATCTAAGATTAGGTTGTAAGATTGGTACAATGTCTCTATATAGAAGCACTGTATCAATTCATGACATGAAAAATCATGTCTTATAGTATAGGCCCTCCTTCTAGCACCAGTTACTATTGATGTATATTTTATGACTCACAGAATAGTAGAACAAAATACTGAGATATCTTATCCTCTCTTGAACAAAGTATTGTGTATGCTAAGATTTCAAGAAGACCATATGGTAACTCCAAAGTTCCTTGACTCATGGATAAGCTCAGTGTTGATGTGATTTGTTGATGATCACAAGGGGCCTTACATTTTCAATCCTTTATGTCATGATGAATATGGGTACTATTAGAATATTTTCAATGAAGTACTATTTTTTGGGCTTTTACCGGATATGTAGAAATGAAAGGCATTTAGGATTCAGAGATCCTAATCTCCTCGTAATGGTAATGATGGCCAAGAAAAGTATGTTGATGGCTGAGTTCCTCAATTACCTAGTCACACTTCACCAAGTTAAGCTACAACTACACATAGACTCGTGCAATCTTCAAAGGTTTGTATGAATGATTGAATCTAGGCACATGGATAAGGGGTTTAGGCTAACTTTGCAACATGATTTAGAATCACTAAAATATCTAAAGTATGAATGAAAAGAACTCATCAAAACACCATTATATTCTCCAAAATGATCATAACACTTTATCTACTAAACTTAATCTAGTTGAGAGAATTATGAAACCAAGAAAGCATTAAGACACATCAAATGATCACCACACTTCAATGAAAATTTTATTGTCTCAATAGCTCATAAGCAATAATCTCAAAATTTTCTCCTTACAAATGAGAAGAAGAGCCCTTTATATAGGTCCTCAAAGAAAATGAATTGCCCAGATCAAAACAATAACCGATGGCCCAAATTTTTCCACCTTAGCCCTAATTAGGGTTAGGGCACAAAAAATGAATCTACATTAATGCAAAAAAGAACCCACTGACATAGCAAGTAATAAATGCCCACTATGCATTCACACTTGGAAGGAAGGTGGGGTATAATAAATGACCATTACGTGCTCCCACTATGCATTAAATGCACCCATTGTCCTATCTTTGAATTCTTTATTTCAATGTCTGGAATCTATCCAGCATTGTTTCCAATTCTTCAACTCTAACACTAGGTGTCGATTCTTGCTTGAATTCCAAGGCAACCATTGCTCACTCAAACTTCTTCAAACTATCATCCTAATTGGTACCAAGTCCTGAGTAGAATGAAAATCATTCAAGAATATGGAAAGGTTCTCATAATCATCTTTTGTGAAAAAGATCATCTAAAAGGACTCCTCCAACTTTCTTTTCAATTTTCCTAGAGTTATCTCTTCTTCAACAAGCCTTTGTGATAAAAGCGAGGTGACATTATTGGAAACTTGTCAGATATTATCAGCCACTTCTTTCAGTTGAGTGGAATCCTTAATGAAATGCTCAAAAATTTCCTTGGCCAACTGAACTGCTCCATACCATCTAGAAAAGTCATATGCTTCACCCTCTCTAACAACCCATCTATCAATCAATCAGTTTCTTGTTAGGTGTCTCCATCAGCTTGTACAACTCTGTAATTACCTCATCTCTATAGATGCGCTCATCCTCATAGGATCCCTCCATACACTGGATTTAGGAAAGGATGGCAAGTGCTCTATTATATATCTTTACCAAATCCTTGACATATTTGTAGGCCTCATTCTAGATGCCCTCCATCCAAACCTCTTCCCCTTGTGCAATCCATCTAATTCTATCTATTCCTTCAAAAAACTCCATAGGGACAACCTGGGGAATGAATGATGGATCCTTCTCACTAATTAGATGAGACAGACTACTTATGTAGTCACATAGCAATTTAATTTCACCTTTCTACCTCTGATACTTCTCCTCAAGCTTCTTCATTTTTTCTTTCACTTTATACGTGGAGTCATCAAAATCCTCCATGACCTATTCCCTAAATGCATGACCTAAGTCAACTTTGGTTACATTATATTCTTTGGGAGCTATTTGATCCTTTTCTTTATCTACCATTGGTATTGTAACTTGTAGGATCCTGGCTCTATATTCTCTTTAGATAATCTTTGTGAACTTCTTTAGCTTTTCATCTTCATCTAATCGGTTGACTCGGTCTAGGATTTCCTACAATTCAGCTGCTGGGTCAACCTCCTTTTCTTGGCTCCTTTTAATCCTCTGTCTCAACCATTCTGGAACATTTGCATCCTGATCTCTTTGTACTACCAACTATTCTTGTCCTTGGACTATTCTAATGTCAATTTCTTCCTCATCCCTTGGACTTTTTGTCATTTCCATAGGGGCTACAGCTTCCATTGTAGGAAATCCTTCTTTTATTGTAAGAACTTTTGTCACCATTTCTAGAACTTCCTCTTCCATCATTTCTCTTTCTAGAAGTGTACTGAGACTCTCCTCAGTGGTGATATCCTACTCTCTACTCCTTTGTGGCAATCTTTCATTAGTATTGATACTCAGTCTATCCTGAACTAACCTATTTATGTGGTCTTGCTCCATCATTCTCCTGGTGATATTTGTTTCCTTCCTGGTGAAAGTTCCTTTCAGTGCTCTACACTACCTGTTGGAATTTCTCCATCTTCCATCACTCTTCCTTGTGGCTTCCTCGGTCTTTCATCCCTTAGTACATGATGACCCATCAACTAGTATGTCCATTTTTCCTTTGGTACAACCACCTTGCTCAATTGCCTCCCAATTGAGTACCTAGTGAAATACAAGACTCGTCTAGACAATGTGTCAAGGTCTAGAACTTCTTTCTTTGACCAATCATAGGCACTAATTTCTCTCTTTTTCGGCGCAATATCCTTTTTGGACCACATTTAATTCTTCATCAATCTAGTGAGGAATATGAAAATTCTTTCATGCTCTGATCAGGTTCAGTGGCAATTTGGAGTGCATCCTTTTCTTCACTTCATGCTCATCTACAAAATTCACCAAAAAATCCTCAAGGTGCACAATATGCTGATATCTAATCTTTTCCACTGACCATATCTTGTTGTAAGGATCAAATTTTAGCCTTTCTGTATATAGCGAAGGATGGAAGAATGATAATTCTTCATGGGACTTCTCAGCTGCCTTTAGGGATGTCCACATTTTAGCTTCATCTCTGCCTGTGGAAATCATAAAATAAAGTCCCAATTTCTTCTTTCCTTTATGAATCTTGTCATAGACAGTCAATTGTTGGGTGATCTGCAACAGGACCATTTTATCTATTAGATACCTAGGAAGCTTGTATGGTTGCGCTAAGAATCCTTGAAGCCAAATGTGAGAAAAATAATGAAACTAAATAAACCATGCCCCATATTCTTCCACCAATTTTATGGCTTCTATCAAGAGTCTCAAATGTACCTTCTTTTACAGAGTTCACATAAGATGCATTGTAAATGTGTCATTGACTCAAACATAATCATCAATTGCATGTAGATGCAATTGAGGATAAAAATCATATATTATAAACTATTGATTTCCACTCCTGATTTCTCTTTTGCATCTTAGTCCTTCATATCTTATTTCTCATGCTAGCATATAGATGATGTACGAACTCATGTAGAATTTCTTTGTCTGCTCCAAGCTTTCTAACTACTCACTCAGGTTATCACTGATCAACCTTGCCTGGTCTACATGATTATGTTCTTCCACTACCTACTCAATGAAGTACCACATCCAACTCTTGAAGAGATGAGACTAAGGTAGGCCAAATATCATGCTCAACATCATTATCATGTCACTTTATTCTCAATGGAAATCTAGCCACACTAGCTCTTTGGGTAGCTTGGAAAAATTAGATCTATTATTTCTCAACCACTTGTTATTGATGATCTGCTCACAATACTGGACTCCATCCATAAAGATTCTTTCTTCTTGCTTCTTTGTTTTCATTACCAATCTTTGAGAGGAATGAATTCTGAAGGCCTCTCAAATAGCTGATGGTGAAAGGTCTGCAAGTAAGTTTCCATCGGCATCTCTGATTTTTCTATTTCTCGCCTAGTAGTGCCTTTCACACTTCATGATCAATTGAGGATGTCGGAAGGCAGGAGGGAATCTAGATGCAGCCACCATACCACTATTCACGATCCAATTGGCTAAGTGTGTCAGATGATGTTCTTTATATCCAAACATCCTCCTGTGGAATTCATTTAGGTTCAAGCATCTGAGGTTGGTATCACTGACTTTTGACAACTTTGACACGATCTCAAACTCCAGATAGATTTCATTCTATTCATTCTTTATTAGCTATCTTCTGGTCATGTTCGTTCCTCTAGGTTCTACCATCTCATTCTCCTGCAAAATAGAAAAGAAACAGTTATAGGAGCATGTAGGAAAATAAAAACCAAAATAATTTCTTCAGAAAAGAAGATCTCAGAATTTTTAGAGTTTTTATATTTTCCCTTGGAATAGGAAATTTCTTTCTCCCAAGAATTTTCATGATCCATCCCACTTACTGAAAAGAAACCCCCTTTTCCTAGAAAGCTACAATTTTTGAAAAAAAAATTCCACACTTCCCAAGAAAATCTATGCTTCTCCTTTTCTCTCTCCAAGAAATTCACTCTCTTTCTCAATCTCTCTGCTTAGCTTGCTTCTCACAACTAATTTGTGAAAAATGAATTGGGAGAGGGTCTCTTTTATAGACTTGGGAACCTTGGAAAGCTTCTTTAAAATGAGGCACTAAATTTAGCAGATTCCAAGTTTTCAAAGAGATTCCTTGCCATTTTTTATTATTTTTCTCCCAACTTTTGGCAACTCCTAATTTAAATGCTCAGCTTCATGGAGAAGTTTTATCCAATTTCTTTTTTCTTTGGTTTTTTATTGCTTTAAAACATTAATTAATTAAATATTAAATCAATATTTAATTAATTTGAGATTTTAAATCCAAAAGCAATTTTCCATTTTTTTAATTTTTTGAGTTAATTAATTAAATATCAATGAAATCAATATTTAATTAATTTCAAATTTTAAAACATAAAATCAAAAAATTATTTAAAGCAATTTCCATTTTCATGAATTTTCAATTTTTATTGCTTTTATCTATTTTCTGTGTTTTAATTAAATATTAATAGAAAATCAATATTCAATTAAAATTTTAATTTTAAATCCAAAATCAATTTATTTCTTTCTTTATTCTCTATCTTTCAGAAAATAAAATTATTTTTTTGTCCATGCTTTGGAAATTTTAAGATTTTGGATTTTTTACTAATTCCCAAAATTCTGACGATTTGAATTTTCAAGTTTTTCAATTTTTAAGATTTTTGGAATTAAAAAAAAATTGATGATCGATTTCAAAATATTAAATATAAAATTTAATATTTGATTTAGAATTTCTAAGATTTTTGCAATTTGAAAAAATTATCCAAGATTTAGATTTTTAACTAATCCCATTTTCAAACTTTTAAAAAAAAAACCGATTCAGAAAATCCCGGATTTGCTTCGCCTTGCACTTCAAGCACACTTTTATGTGGGTCAGGGATTTTAATTTTTTTCATATTCCTTAACTGCCTTCGAAATGCACTCTAGGCGCATATGGGCCCAAGTGAAGGATTTAATATTTTTTATTCTCCATGACCACCTCCATTTAGTGCTTTGGGCACATATTAGCTTAGGTGAAGGATTTATTTCTTTGGACTTTCTTTGACTGCCTTCATTTTGCACTCTGAGAATGTATTAGCTTAAGTGAAGGATTTAATTTCCTGGGACTCTTTGTGACCTTTCTCATTTTGTGCTCTAGAAGCATCTTTGGTGATGCCGAGGATTTAGTTTTTTAGACATTCCTTTACTACTCCCGAAATGTGCTCTGGACGCATATTGGCATGAGTGGAGGATTTCTTCTTTTCTCTCCTCCATGACTGGGTCTATGTTGCACTCTGGGCACATCTTAGCATGAGTGGAGGATTCCTCTTTGATCTATATTTTGTGACTGCCTAGGAAGTGCGCATTGGGCACATATTGACTTGAGTCGTGAATTCTCTTTTTATAGGGCATTGATAAACCTTTGTGTTTTGACAAATAAAAGATTCCTCTTGGCAAATCTGATATCCTGCATCCTCCATTTTACACAGCTACTTGGAAAAAATAGCATACCAAGCCAACAAGAGAGGGATGGGGTCCCATTTGATGGGCGGTGTTGTGAAGGTCACAACACAAACCTACCAAATTTGTTTTCTTTTTTATTCACATGTAATTCCTTTTCTGTTGACATTCATTTCTTGACAACCTTCATTTAGAAGACAATGTGAGTTCTATTGCAAGCCAAAACTATGAAAACATAAATGTCATTAGAAGCAACAACCGGTGGATGATATGTCATATCAGAGCATGTTTCAAGAACCTTCGAAGATGAAAGTATTCCAAGATTGAAATGGCCATAACGAATCACTTTAAAACTGTCCACTATGGATGTCGTGTACATTAGTTGAATGAACAATATGAGAAAAAGGTTAGAAGATGTGCATTCAAGATTGGTGATCATCTCTATTATAAAGATACACAAAGATCATTCAATTATGTATAATCAATGCCAATATATTCCTTTGTACAAACATGTATTTATGTGTTTTTAGCCATTAGGATATGCGGTGATGAACAAAACTCAAATGTAAAGAACATATTCTATAATGAAGTTGTGAGGCTCTTGAATCATGTATACACCTATCTAAATCAGAATATGAAATTCCAGTAAGTTCTTGTTCCTTATCTTTCTTGATGCAAGAGCATCTTGGGTCCTGAGCAATCCTGTGTCACCAAAAACATTTTGGATTTTTTCTATGTTGCTTGGTTCCTAATTTGACCAAGTTGGCCAGTAGTTGGTTGGTTTCCTTTGGTTACTGAGTGTGGTCAGTCATTTCCTAGCCAGTTGTTTGTTTCACTGGCGCTCGGCATTGCTTGTCTATTGTTCAGTCATCCTTGCTCACCGATGGGTTTAGTTTTGTTGTTTGTTGAGGCTGACTTGTGCATTTATATTGGATCATAGATTTAATGTTGGAATCCATCATTGGGAAGTGTGTGGTCCTAGATCTAACCATTACTTCCATTGATTATGGATCTGAAGGCCGACTCAGTTCGGTAGCCTCTTGTATAAATGTAGTTATTTGGTGGTAGATTAAGGGAGTTTTTAGATGGAAGATGGGAGATATTAGATTGGAGATTTGTAACAGATCCTTGCATGTTTGAGGACTTCTAAGATCTATTGTAATATTAGGCTGTAATCAGGAAGGCCTTATAGCCTGACATGTATGATTGAATTGATGAAAATATATGAAAGATCTAGCATTCTCTCTCTCACTATTGTGTTTGTTTGCTTTCGCATGTGTTGAGTAGGCTTGGATCATCAGGGTGTGCCATTCCTTTGGCCCCACTTGACCCCTACCTTGTGTTGGGTGGTATCAAAGTGAGGTGAGATCTTGATCTAGGTCTGGGGATCTAGGTTTTTAGGTTACTCTTGATGCCCTAGTTGATTGTTGTGGGGTAGTAGATTACGATCTAACCTACAATTATAGAGGGTTATCAAGAGGGTTTTTTGGAGGTGAGATGTAGATCCAGGATTGGTAGATATGCTAAGGCAGATTGCTGCTAGGTTAGAAGCAGTTGAAATATCCCAAAGAAGAGGCAGACATCTTGAAGATGCTAGTGATTATGAAGTTGAAGAAGAACAGGCGAATGCAAAACCCGCACCTATTATGGATCAAGGTGATGAAATATTTTTGAAGGCTTTGACAAGTTTGAAGTCTACACCACATTTCAATCCTCCTAAGTATGGTGGAAAGCTGGATTCTGATGAATTGGTGATATAGATCACCGAGATGGAAAAGTATTTTGAATATGAAAATATTCCTGAAGATAAGAAAGTGAAGATTGCAAGCACTAGGTTGAAAAGCCATGCATCCCTATGGTGGGAACATCTGCAATTGGATAGGAAAAGGAAAGGCAAAGAAAAAATCAAGGTATGGAATAAGATGGTAAATAAGTTGAAAGGAAAGTTCTTACCTTGTGATTATCAAATTAACCTATTTTGGCGAATGCAAAGTCTAAGGCAGAAAGATAGCTCAGTAAAAGAGTATACTGAAGAATTCTATAGATTCGATATCAGATCTAGACATGATAAAGATGATGTGGAAAGAATTGGTAGATACCTAAATGGTTTGAGAGTTTCCATCCAAGAAGAAATTAGTATGGTCAAGTTGGAGAACATTGAAGAGGCTTATCAATTTTGTTTGAAAGCCGAGGAGAAATTGAGAAAAAGACATGAACAGAGACAGAGAGGAAGAGGTGGTAGATTCCCTAGAGGAAGAGGTAGATCTAATGGTGAAAATGGTAGATCTGAACCTAAAAAGACAAATCTGGACAAAGGCAAGACAAAGTGGAAAGGTGAAAGTTCATCTAGAGGTAGAGGCAGTAACTAATGAGGTGATTATAGTAGAGGAAGTTTCCACAAGCAAGTAAGAAGGTTGGTAGTAGTAGGAATGCTTTGGTATAAGATGAGCCATTGAATGAACCAGAAAAGGAGAATAACTTGACGGTAAAGAGAGCACCCTGGAATGAAAGAAAAAAGGAAGATCCAATAAGGAAAAGTTTGTTCAAGACCAGATGTAGAGTTTTTGATAAATTTTGGAAGGTAATCATTGATAGTGGTAGCTCAGAAAATTTGGCATCTTAAGAGATGGTCACAAAATTGCACTTGGAAAGGCTGGAACATCTGAAGCCCTATCAGATTTCATGGATCAATGATGAGCATACACTCCTGGTAAGTGAACAATGTTATGTGAATTTGAAGATTGAAAAATACTATGATAAGGTGTTGTGTGATATCATGCCTATGGATTGTTGTCATATTTTGTTGGGTAGACCTTGGAAATATGATAGACATGTTATATATGATGGGATATTGCATAAGTATACTATTGTGGCTAATGGAAAGAAACAAATCTTGTTACCATTGATGGAAGAACCTGTTAGTAATGTTTGCACATCTATGAAAGTCTTCTTGATGGAAGGAAGAAAGTTTGTTAAAGATTTGAAAAGGAATGATGTATGTTTTGTTTTGATTCCTAATAAACCAAGTAAGAAAACAAAAGATAATGTTCCTGAGGAGATTGATAAGCTACTCATCGAGTATAGTGAAATCATTTCTGATAATGTACTTGATGGTTTTCCACTGAAAAGAAGCATTGATCATTGTATGGATCTAATTCCTAGAGCTAGTTTACTGAATAAGGCACCTCATCGGTTGACACCTACCAAGAATCAGGAATTGAACTGATAGATTCAAGAGCTGCTAGAGAAAGGTTTGATCAGAGAAAGTTTGATTCCTTGTCTAGTACCTACTATATTGGCACCTAAGAAGAATGGAGAATGGAGAATGTGCACTGATTCTAGAGAAATCAATAAGATAACATTGAAGTATAGGTTTCCTATACTGAGCATGGATGACATCATGGATAGTTTGACTGGAGCAAAGTATTTCACAAAGATTGATTTGAAAAATGGATATCATCAGATCAGAATCAGAGAAGGTGATGAATAGAAGACTACTTTCAAGACAAAAGAAGGTTTTTATGAATGGTTAGTTATGCCCTTTGGTTTAACTAATGCACCAAGTACTTTTATGAGGCTGATGAATGAATTTTTGAAGAAATTCTTGTGTAAATTTGTGATTGTATATCTTGATGATATTCTAATATTTAGTAAGACTAGAGAAGAACATTTGTTGCATGTTAGACAAGTTTTGCAGAGAGTGAAAGAGGAAAAGTTGCTAATAAATCTAAAAAAGTGTTCATTCATGAAAGAGGAGATTGTGTATTTGGGATTTGTGATCTCAACTGATGGTTTGAAGATGGATCCTAAAAAGTTTGAAGCTATTTTGAATTGGCCTACACCTATAAATGCTAGTGAGTAGAAGGTTGTTGAATTACCTTTTTTAGCATTACCTGATTTTAGTAAATATTTCAAGTGGAAGTGAAATTGGAGCTGTTTTAAGTCAAGAAGGTAAACATGTTGCTTTCTTTAGTGAAAAGTTGAATGATGCTAGAAGGAAATATTCTATGTATGATCAAGAATTCTATGCTATTGTTCAAGCACTAAAGAAATGGAGACATTATTTGATACTGAGTGAATTTGTATTGTATACTGATCATAAGGCTCTACAATATTTGGGTAGTTAGAATAAGTTGAATCAGAGACATATGAAATGGGTTGAGTATTTGCAGAGTTATACATTTGTGATCAATCATAAGAGTGGAGTCACTAACCAAGTTGCTAATGCATTGAGTAGAAGGAGATATTTAATGATCGAGATGAAAATTAAAGTTCTTGGTTTTGATGAGATGAAAGGTCTGTATGAAAATGACCCTAATTTTTCTAAGCCATGGAGAAAGTGCAGAGCACCTATTCAAGATCAACAAGATACTAAATGGGATGAATATTTTATTTAGGAAGGTATGTTGTTCAAAGGTATTCAATTGTGTATACCAAGAGGAGTAATGAGAACTAATTTGATAAAGGAGAAACATAGCAGTGGTTTGGCTAGACATTTTGGTATTGATAAAACATGGAATTTGCTTAAGGAGAAGTACTTTTGGCCGCAATTGTATAAAGATATTCAGAAATTTGTGAAAATTTGTGGAGTTTATCAAGTTGTAAAAGGAGTAAGTCATAATACTGGATTGTATGTACTGATTTTTGTACCTGAGAAACCTTGGATTGACATCAGTATGGACTTTTTTCTTGGCTTACCAAAGGCAATAAGAGGTAATGATTCTATATTTGTTGTTGTGGATAGATTTTCTAAGATGGCACATTTTATACCTTGTAGAAAGACATCAGATGCAGTACATGTAGCAGACCTTTTCTTTAAGGAAATTTTTAGATTGCATGGATTACCGAGGAGTATTATCTTTGACTGAGACAATAAATTTGTTGGATACTTTTGGAAGACCCTTTGGAAGAAATTTGGCACTGAGCTGAAATATAGTTCTACATTTCACCCACAAACCAATCGATAGACTAAAGTTGTGAACAAAAGTTTGGGAAATCTTTTGAGATGTTTAGTTGGAGACACACCAAGCAATTGGGATTCTCTATTGGCACAAGAAAAGTTTGCATACAATAACTCAATGAGTAGGAGTACTAGAAAAACATCATTTGAGATTGTGAATGGTATACAACCAAGAGGAATATCTGATTTAAGAGACATTGATGATGAAAATAGGAGAAGTGCTCAAGGAGTAAAGTTTGCTAAGTACATGAAGACATTACATGAAGATGTGAAGCTGAAGCTGGAAGACAGTAATCAGAAATACAAAGACAGAGATGATGGATCAAGAAGACATAATACTTTTGATGTTGGTGATGAAGTGATGGTTCATTTGAAGAAAGGTCAGTTTTCTGTTGGAATATATGGAAAGTTGAAAATGAAGAAGTTTGGACCTTGCAAGATTTTGAGGAAATTTGACAGTGGAAATGCATATGAGATTGAGTTACCTGATGACATGGACATATCACTGATTTTCAACATTTCTAATTTGTATGAGTATCATGAACCTGATGAAGAAATGATAGTACTATAATACCCCAAAAATAGGCTATAAGTTCATTAACCTCATACATCAACAAATCGAATGAAATCAACATCGAAGTTCTAATCTAAGGCACATCTAAACATCATCGAATCATAATTGATTATCTTAAATTCTGCATCGGGGAATATTCCTAGCAATATTCCTAATTATCTTAATTATCTTTAATTTAATGATTATTTGGCGATAAATCACATTTATCCTAAGTTTGATTAATTGAATATTTTCATATTTAATTAATTAGATTTAATATCTTGCCATTGAATTGTGTAATTAAATTTAATTCTATCTATTATTAATTGTATTATTTAATTTTGACAATAAATCCAATATCCTATGAATAATTGATTAAATTCTTATGTAATTAGTTAAAGCAAGTTGTCATTATTTAATAATATAGTTTTTAATAAAAGTTTGATTAAATAATTGATTAACCCATAAATCAATTATTTATTTTCAAAAATCAGTTAAGTTGAGCATAAATCACTTTATTTATTTATTAATTTATAATTATCCATGTGCACAATCAAAGAGCAGTTAAACTCCAAATCAGAAAATCAATGCAAGTTATTGACTTTTTGGAACTCAACATCATTTTTGAGTTTTAAAATTGATCTAAACTTCTAATTTGAGTTAAAAATCTATTTTTGCATGATTTGCATATTTTTGTGAATTAAATTATCTTTATTTAAAAATAACTCAAAAATCAAGCTGAGTTATTTGAGTGATTTATGGCTTTTTTCCATGCACCTCCAAAGCCCTAGATTTCTATAAAACCAAGGCTCAGCTCTTCATAATTCATCCACAAATTTGCACAATCACGCTGGAGAATTAGAATTTGGAGAATCAAAGCTTATTGCGAATCAAGGCTATTGTGAGATCAATTTGTTTTTTTTACATTCATTTAGATTTTTTTTCATATCATTGTTAGATCATTTTAGCATATCAATTTTCATATTAGCATAGATTCATATCAGTTTTTATCATTCTTATTGCATAGAAATACCAAAAAAATAGATTAATTGCATTCATATTTCATATCAGTTTGGCATTCAAATCCTTCGTTTAGGTGTCGTCTAGGTCACTGATCTCAATAACAATCTGAGAACATTAATCTCGCACCTACTAGAAGGCAGTAAATCGCTTGGTTAGATTAGATTTCAATTATTGCATGATTTTGATTATAGCTAACCTCTAATGTTTTACTGAAGTGTTGTGTCTACAGATTAGGTACAATTTTCACACACACATTTCTAGCACCCACCGTGGGGCAACCCACCTTTACATACTAGTTTTGATTTTTTTGGAGAGCTAAAGCCCTAAAGTTTCAAAGATTTAATTTTATCTCTCAAACAGCTTATATTTTTGCTCTAAAATGTTTTTTTCAAGTTGGACATATATCAAAGAAGCTACAGTAAAAAATTTAGAATTTTCTGAGATGTTTTGGATTTTTAATAATTTTTTCTTGAAATTCTGGAAAAAATTAATATCTGACGCAAATTAGTATATTTTTTGGAAATATTTATATTTTCGGAAATCTATTTCAATTCTACAGGGGGTCCATTCTTTGTATTTTAAATTTGGATGCAATATAATAGCTCAAATAGTCAATTTACAAAAATTGGTTTATTTTGATAAAATGGGTCTCTAGGGCACAAATGAAGATATTTTTCTAAAATTTTTACATTTTTGGAAAGCTCTCTATTTTTTAGCAGAGGTCTCTATTTTGAATTTCTATTTTTGTGGCCAAAATCATAAAATAAAAATCAGATCTTGTTGACTAGGTCAAATGCAGCAAATAAAATAAAATTTTGTGATGGGTATGCACTTATTTTTTTTACATGATTCAATGAATGATATGGAAGTCATTTGGGTTAATTGTTGATTATTATTGTTGATAATAATTTATTTTTAGAGCTAACCCTATGGTTTTCATAAGTTGAATATATTTTGCATATCTTGTTTGCTTATTTGCTTGTTGGAGAGTTCATCACTTGCTTGCATGGAAAAGTTCAACAAGAATTGCTAAAAATAGGTAAAATATACTAAGCACGTTGCGAGGATCCCAGGTATTCTCCTTCATCTAATAATATTTTGATTTGGACTTAAAATAAATCTCTTATGTGTCTGGCTTGTGTGCATCTTTTCATGCTTTTTTCTATTTCTACACACTTGCATAATTGATACTAGGTTGTGACACCTTAGGTATCTATTTAGTAGTCTTAGATACTTGTGATTGATCTAGATTGCTATCTTGGGTTATTGGACTTGCTAAATCCATTGGCCCCTCATTCCGCCCCATGGTTGCAATCTCAGCGCCATAAAGGGGAGGGGTCTACAGGAGAGAAGTGTTAATTATTCCACCAGGCAACCCTTTTGTGCTTTTTAGAACTCACTTGTTTTCTAAGTTGGGGACTCATTTTCAGCTTGTGTGAGGTGTTAAGTGTTCCACCTTGTGGACTCATCTCATATTCGCTTTAAGCGTTAAGTGTTCCTCTTTCTACTTTTTTGGGTACTTTTGGTAGATTTGCTGTTGGAAACATACATCTGTGCTCACATAGTAATTAGGCCCTATGAACACTATTCATAATTCTTGAGAGATTGGATTCCCAGCGAAATCCTTCTTGATGACAGAATCCTTGTAGTTAGGGAGGATACTTAGTGCGTTTCACATTCAACTCAGTTAGTGTGTCTTCTCTTATCGATCGATACATTCTCTCCCAGGAGAGGTTGATAGATCACATGGGGTTGACATCACGAGCTTTGGTGAATCAAAATTGGTTAGTGCGCCTTCTCTTATTGATTGATACATTCTCTCCCTGGAGAGGTTGATAGATCACGTGGAGTTGACATCATAGACCTTGGTGAAGCAAAACTTTGTCTTAGCATGTTGGATTAATCTGCTTGCTTTATTTGGGTTAAAAGTGAAGAGGCATCAAAACCTTGGATCTGGAGCTAAGTCCCATTGTGGTATACTATTGTGAGTCACCTTTAGAGAGGGTTAACCATAGCAGACAATCCCTTCACAGGGTAAACTATGTTGACGGAACCTCAAGCGGTAATAGCCATTTTTGCCATGGTAGTGACAGCCGCTATATAAATGTCCTTGTGGAAGAAATCTCCATGGGTATGGTTCATTGTTGGGTTGTCAAATCTCCCTAGCAACTCCTGAAGATTAAGTTCTCAAACTGTGTCAAAACGCTGGTGTGCCAGGATTGGAGTTCACCCCTTTGGATCATAAATGTTGTAGAGTCAAACCATTACTAAAAACCCTAGCGAGGCCAAATTTTCATTTTATAGGGTATATGTGCATTATTGCAAAACATTTTTGGAACATACACAATTAGCACTTCTGAGGATTAGAATGAATAAGTCACTTGATTGTTCATGTGCAAGGTTGCTTTTTCCCTTGTTCATTATTTTCAGACATGCTTGAAGTCACTTGCTTGCTATTTTGTGTGCTTGTTTATCTATCTGGTTATTGAAAATGGACAAATCTGTTACAATCCTCAAATCTGGCCATTGAAATTTGCAAACAATTCAAATCTGAAAACTCAAAATTTGCAAAATCTGAAGTAAAATCCTTTTCTGGAGTCAAAAGTCATCTCAGGAGGTCAGAAAGTCATACGAGTTTCTATCAAATGTCATTTCATTGCAACCCATCTGTCATATGATTGAGTACCTAGTGTCGTACGAGTTTTCATGCCAGCAAATTCTCAAAGTCAAAATCTTGCAACTCTCGTATGATATTGTCAACTATCATTTCATTACTACCCAACTGTCGTATGAGATTTTCAATTGTCATTTCATTGATACCCAACTGTCATATGATAACCCACCCAGTGTCATACGAGTTTTCATGCCAGCAAATTCTCAAAGTCAAAATCTTGCAATTGTCGTACAAGTTTTGCAACTGTCATTTCACAACATACCCACTATCATACGAGTCTGCAGAGTGTCGTTTGGAAAATTTTAAAGAGTTGTCAGAAAATTGTCAGAATTGCCAGATATTTAGCTTTTTCAGCCTATTTCTAGAATCTATCAAACAAATCACTGTGTCAGGAACAGAGCAGTAGCCATTGAGAATCAGTACACATGTCTCAAAGAATTAGTACACAAGAGGAAGAAGCTCTAATCACCGCTATGATGAAGCAACTGCAAGCTATGCAAGTCTAGCTTGACAAACTTGAGAAAGAAAAGAAACCTAAAGAGTTCTCCATGGAAACTCTATGCTCTTTTCCATTTGATAAAGACTTGTACATGTCACCATGCCCTCAGACAAAATGTGAGCAATGTGACAACCCTTATGATACCTCTTCCATAAAGAGTGACACATCAAGCTTTGGAGACTATGATGACTACGACGATAGACAATGTAATGATACCTATGACACCTTTGTTCCTAAGAGTCCTCCTCATCGTGTGTTCCTACTTACTACAAATGGGTCGTCACATTGGATAGATCATGATGGTGATCCATATGATTCTGATTTTGAAAGAGATTTTGATGGCTTTTGTGGACAATACCTTGATTATGATCCATCTACTACTGCTGAGGACTATAAAATGCATCGTGCTAGCTTGAAGCATCAATATTATAAGAATCCTTCTCCTAAAGACTCTCCTACTGAAAATAAAGATTATCTTCTCAAGCAAGCTCATGTTAATGTTGAACCTTTGTCTAGTGATGGTTCCCTTCCATCCCCTACTTCCTCCAATACCCGTACATTTCCTAAAGCTTCTGAGTCTTTCAAATCTTTCACAGAACCTTCATCCGACACAAGCCCTAATACTTTTCATGCAGTTCCCTATAGTTATCCTCCAGGGCTACCTCTTAAAGAAACCCAAGCTAACCTTCACTTGGCTGCCAATACTTTCAATAATGCTAAACCTAAAGAGCCTAAGCCTTTATATGCTATGATGCCTACTTCAGCTAGTTCTCCACCATCTCTTCCAAAGTCATCCATACAATCCCAACATGCTTCCTTGTCCTTAGAAGTGGCTCTATGTCAAGAGGACTCTAAAAATGATGAAGAAAAGAGCATAAAGAAAGATCAAGATCAAGAACCCTCCATGTCATCCAATCCCTTTCATGATGTCTCTTATCCGCTTCATGGTTCTTTTGATCCTACACATCCTTTTTCATGCATTCCACCATGTCTTAAGTCTTCTCTGAAGAAAGATCAAGCTACTACCCACACCGTTGAGCTTATTGATAATGAAAATAACCTTACCACACTTGTGCTTTCCAGAGATGATACTTCCATTAAGGTTGGTAAAAATGGTGTTGTTCCTTCCAATGTTAAGCCTATTGAAAATCAAGAGAAAAATTATGTGCTTATGCTATCCAAAGATCCTTGTCAAGATCAAAGCCTTCCATCTTCTTGTTCTACCATTCCATGTTCGCTTCCACTTTCTACTCTTCCTATGTCTTTGCAAGCTTTGAACAATCCTATCAAAGAAGGTGCTCATATTCAAGATGTACTTGATTCTATTGAAAATTCTAATGCTCGCTCTAAAGATGTTAATATCCTTGGTTGTCATATAGATACTGATGAATTTATTGATTATCCTTTTGCGTCTTCCACTTCCATCCTTGGACCTCTTCCACCACTACAAATGGCTTCACGTCTGCCTTCCATCTTGGGTCCTTATGTCCCTTCACTTTCCCCTCCTAACTCTCCTAATTTTCCATCCATCTTGGGTCCTTACATACCTCCATCTCCTATCTTTCCTCAAGATCAACATAGATGCATACCCTTGAATCCCTTTCACCCACCCACCCATCTAAACTAGTCATATCCTCCTTCTTCTTCCACAAGTCCCAAGTCTTTTGGAAGTAAATTGAATGTTCAATACAAGAAAAAGAAGCAATACAAGAATTCATAAAAAAAGAAGATCACCATGTCTCCTCTAATCGACATGGAAACATAAAGTCAAAAGAGATATCTAAGAAAAAAACTACAAGACAAGTATGGGTTCCAAAATCCATCATTGAAGATATTCTCTCTAGATCATCAAAAAGAAATGAAAAGCCTATAGCTATATGGATTCCAAAGTCTCTCTTGAAAGAGTCTGGTGTTGAGCAAAAAGTGAAGTTGGGATTCAAGCTTCCAAAGACTTCCACTTCATCTTCTTCCAAAAACATTCTTCCATTCCATGTGCCTAAACCACAACCTCTGCTATCCATTCACCATATTCCTTCCCATATTCCTTCATTCACATTTCCTCCACCCTCTCGCCACCCTTCAAGGTGTGTGTTGATGTTGATCTTTCCTTCCTTTCCATTTACCCTTTCACAATCTTTCCATTCATTATCCTTCTACCTTCTATCCTTTTTCCTCATTTGCCTATTCCTCCTATCTTCCAACCTCACTCGCTTTACATTAAACCTTATCCTCCATTTTTCTCTTCCATCTCCCTTTCCATATTAGCATCTTTGAGCATATCATTTTGATTCCTTGGCATATCATGGTTTATCCTTTCAAGGAGCATTATCTAAAAAGCTTGCCTTCTTCCAAAAAAATAAAAATAAAAATAAAAATAAAAATTGAAAATGTGCCTTGGTGGAAACCTGGAAACAGGCGCCTTGGTAGAAAAAGTAAAGAGAAATAAATTCATCCTATGGTGAAAACCACTCCCTTGTGGCACCTTGGATAAGTACCATGATGAAAACCTGGTAATCAGGCATCATGCATAGTTCTTCTACATATTTCATCCATTTCATCTTCTCTCTTTGATCTTGACAATGTTGATCTATACATGAACATTTGGCTATTTTGTGATCTATCTTATGATGATCTTTCTTTCATTCCTTCCATGTTTAGCCTTCATATCCATCTTCCTCCATTCATTTTCACCTATCACTATCCTTTTTCCCTTTGGTCTTGATCTATAAAAAAAATAAAAAAAGAGTGAAACGCGATGCTATGAAGCCTCTCGACATGTCTACTCTTTTGGACTACATCCTTTCCTTCTTTGGCATTACGCTTTTGTGACTTATCCTATGATGGCCTTTCATTTCTTGTCCAAATGTGCTTTACATGACAATTTTTCCCTAACTTGAGTATTCTTAAGGAGTTTTCCCTTGAGGATTTCTTCTCTTCATTCTCCTTCATTCTCTTATCTTCCATCTCTTCCACCAGCTTGCCAATGCCTCTTGTTCTCCACCTTGCTAGACATTGGGACCGCACAATATGATCTTGCTTGAGAGTTTGCAATGGAAAAAGATGCTATCAAGTATACCAAGTATCAGAATAAGTTTCAAAACTAGTATCAGAACCAGTATCAGAACTAGTATCAGAACAAGTATCAGAACTAGTATCATAACAAGTATCAGAACCAATATCAGAACCAATATCAGAACAAGTATTAGAACACCTACTGGGGCTACACCTTTCGCTTTAGTTTATGGGTCTGAAGCGGTACTACCTATTAAGGTTAAAATCCCATCACTCAGAATCAGAATGCATGGTCTAGTAACTGATGATGACTACAGAGTGTCTAGGTTACAAGAACTGGAACTACTAGATGAGGGCAGACAAGTAGCGTATGATCATCTCAGAGTATATCAGAAGAGAATGTCTAGAGGCTACAAAAAGAAAGTCAGACACAAAGAATTTCAGGTTGGCAATCTAGTCTTGAGAGAAAATTCTAAAAATCAATCCCATCGAGAACGCAAGGGGAAGTTTGAACCCAACTGGCTGGGTCCCTTTGTCATCACTGCTACTTTTGGCTTTGGTGCTTATCAACTCTCAACAACTGAAGGAGAACAGCTCTGAGAACCAATCAACGTTCTCCATCTGAAGAAATTCTATGCCTAAGGCATTCAATCTATGGTAAAATGTCCTAAAAAAATTATAAAAATAAAAAAAACTCCTAAAAAAATGAACATCTTGGTGAAAACCTAGCAATAGGTGCCTTGATGATTCACAAAAAAATCAAAAGATATCAAAAGTACAAAAAAAAAAAAAAAAGTGCCTTGGTGAAAACTTGGAAACAGGCGCCTTGGTAGCAAAAATAGAATCTCTACCAAGATGGTGAAAACCCGACAAACAGGTGCCACTTGTTTCAAAACGCTCCATCTATCAGCACAATCTTGGTCTTTCCCAGCTTTTAGTCTTGCTTTAGTTTGTACATATCTCCTAGTTTGTTTCTACATTTCCAGTTTTCAATAAGTCAGTTTGTCCACCAATCTACTCAAGTGTCTGTATCCTATCAATGTTCAAACTTGGGGTAATCAATGTCATATCCTATGGCCTCCAGTATATCTTAGACGTATCATATCCAGTCAAAGTCCTTTGAAGCTTCATTTGAGTCAGTCAGGTCTGTCTCGTCTCCAGAAAGGATTTTGCATCAACAACGCAATCAAACAATCAAACACAAACTGAAAACAATCTATGCTTTTTTACATGCTTTTATCTCCTTGTATGCTTACTAATTCGCATTGAGATTTTTGCATATTGTGTCCCTTCGAGCTATTTGATGATCTCCTTTATAGGATTTAGAGAGTGATGACTAGGGGCATAATCTTTTCTTTGTTTTCTACTTGTATGTGAAAATCTACCAACTTTGGAAATTCTGGATTGAAATGGTGTCCGATTGTAAGAGCCTCTATCTCGAATTGGATGGCCATGTGTACCTCGACCATTAATACCCAAAAAATTCAAGGAAGTTTGATCTAACTATTGTCTTTTTGAGTGAGTTCTTTCTCCTACTGTGAAACACAATCTTACCTAAGGCTGTGAATGATAAAGGGTCACTACGGGTAATTCACATTGGATTTAGAATAATCTCTTAACTGTTTGATGTGTTTGTCATGCAAGGCGTATTCAGGTCATCACGACATTTATGTTTTGATGCTTATACAAATTGCTATATCAAAATGGACATGATATTCAGGTCATCTTGGCGTTTGTGCCTTGGTGCTTATATCTAATCCGACATTCTGAAAACAAAATCAATATTCATATGTCCATGGTTGCCTAGCCAGTGGGTGTTGTATTGATTCTTGCGCATACAAATCGATATTCATATGTCTATGGTTTCATAGCTAGTGGGCATTGTATTGATTTATCTGGTTACCTAAAAGTTCAATGATGATAACAAATCGACACATGATCAGTGACTAGGTCCTAGGTCTTAGGTTGCATTTCATTTTGCATGTCTCTTTGCATTTTTCATGTTTGCATGATCTCACAATGATTAAACGAACTTCAATGCTTAAATGATTCTTCAAATCGCATCTTCAAGTCTAACAAGAGCTGAATCTTACACGAAGGTTCCTCCAATGAAACAGCAAGTAGAATCCTTTTTCGAGATCAAAATCAAAATCTGAGATTGTTTATATTATTAACTACTTGCATATCTGACCTTCGATCATCACAGAAATTTAGTATTCAACTTAACTAATTATCTTACATCAAACTATCAAAATTTCAACTTGGTCAATCATGGTCAACTCATGGTCAAACCTAGTCAAACTTGGTCGTCTGGACCTCTAAATGATGTAGAATGCATTCGTGGACGTGTATAACCACTTTTCAAATCAATTAACATGCTTCTAAACCATTTAACATTGACTTTTATTGTCAGATTTCAATTTTAATCCCGAAGGGGGCATGGTATTGCACATCATTCAAAGTCTGTAATCAAATTTGAAATCATATCTTTATGGAAATCAATATCTTCCTCAGTAATCAAGACAACAATCTCATCTAGTTACTGATTCATCAAAAGTCCTCATCACTCGGGGCAAATCTATCATCACTTGGGGCATATCAGATTCATCAAGATCCATATCAATCTGGTATTCTCCTAATCTTGTAAACTGTATCAGTTTTTGCAACCATCGGATCATAGTGTTCTTTCCTTGGTTCTTTGGCAACTGAAGGATTCAGATGTGATACCTGCTAGTTCGGCTAAGACAATCGAGTCTAGAACCGGTCACTCACTTCTTTGCAATCTTAACGTTTGGAATCAGGCATTTTGACACTCTTTCGCAATCATCAGTTCATCACTGCTATAGTGAACATTATCTTTGGTCATTCAAGACCTATTATCTCCATATCAAATCAATATTAATCAGCTTCTGTCTCATATCAATTATCAATTTTGAATTAGTTTCATATCTCTATCAAAAATAGACTGTCTTTGAACCACTGCGCTTCGCACAGTAATTCAAAGAGGGGCAAAATGTAATACCCCAAAAATGGGCTATAAGTTCATTAACCTCCTACATCAACAAATCGAACAAAATCAACATCGAAGTCCTAATCTAAGGCACATCTAAACATCATCGAATCATAATTGATTATCTTAAATTCTGTATCGAGGAATATTCCTAGCAATATTCCTAATTATCTTAATTATCTTTAATTTAATGATTATTTGGCGATAAATCACATCTATCCTAAGTTTGATTAATTGAATATTTTCATATTTAATTAATTAGATTTAATATCTTGCCACTTAATTGTGTAATTAAATTTAATTCTATCTATTATTAATTGTATTATTTAATTTTGACAATAAATCCAATATCCTATGAATAATTGATTAAATTCTTATTTAATTAATTAAAGCAAAGTTGTCATTATTTAATAGTATAGTTTTTAATAAAAGTTTGATTAAATAATTGATTAACCCATAAATCAATTATTTATTTTCAAAAATCAGTTAAGTTGAGCATAAATCACTTTATTTATTTATTAATTCATAATTATCCATGTGCACAATCAAATAGCAGTTAAACTCCAAATCAGAAAATCAATGCAAGTTATTGACTTTTTGGAACTCAACATCATTTTTGAGTTTTAAAATTGATCTAAACTTCTAATTTGAGTTAAAAATCTATTTTTGCATGATTTGCATGTTTTTGTGAATTAAATTATCTTTATTTAAAAATAACTCAAAAATCAAGCTGAGTTATTTGAGTGATTTATGGCTTTTTTCCATGCACCTCCAAAGCCCTGGATTTCTATAAAACCAAGGCTCAGCTCTTCATAATTCATCCACAAATTTGCACAATCACACTGGAGAATTAGAATTTGGAGAATCAAAGCTTATTGTGAATCAAGGCTATTGTGAGATCAATTTGTTTTTTTTCCATTCATTTAGATTCTTTTTCATATCATTGTTAGATCATTTTATCATATCAATTTCCATATTAGCATAGATTCATATCTATTTTTATCATTCTTATTGCATAGAAATACCAAAAAAATAGATTAATTGCATTCATATTTCATATCAGTTTGGCATTCAAATCCTTCGTTTAGGTGTCATCTAGGTCACTGATCTCGATAACAATCTGAGAACATTAATCTCGCACCTACTAGAAGGTAGTAAATCGCTTGGTTAGATTAGATTTCAATTATTGCATGATTTTGATTATAGCTAACCTCTAATGTTTTACTGAAGTGTTGTGTCTACAGATCAAGTACAATTTTCACACACACAAGTACCGATAGAATATCCTAAGAAGCAGAATGAAGAGATTGAATAGATTTTGAATCAAAGTGTTGGCAAGAGCACAAGAGGAAAATAGTATATGGAATATATGGTTAAGTGGAAGAATAGACCGATGGAAGAGAGTTCATGGATTTCATAGTCTGAGTTGGATGCAGCTCAGATCATACCTACCAAATGATTCAGAGAATCATTTCAAAATAACCCTAGGTGTCTGATGCAGGAGCATCTCGGGTCCTTGGCAATCCTGTGTCACCAAAAACATTTTGGATTTTTTATGTGTTGCTTGGTTCCTACTTTGACCAAGTTGGTCAGTAGTTGGTCAGTTTCCTTTGGTTACCAAGTGTGGTTGGTCATTTCCTGGGTGGTTGGTTATTTCACTGGCACTTGGCATTGCTTGTCTGTTGCTCGGTCATCCTTTCTCACCGACGGGTTTAGTTTTGTTTTCTATTGAGGATGACTTGTGCATTTATGTTGGATCATGGATTTAATGTTGTAATCCATCATTGGGTAGCATGTGCTCCTAGATCTGACTATTACTTCCGTTGATTATGGATCTGAAGGCTGACTCATTTTGGTAGCCTCTTGTATAAATGTAGTTGTTTGGTGGTAGATTAAGGGAGTTTTTAGATGGAAGATAGGAGATATTAGATTGGAGATTTATAATAGATCCTCACATGTTTGAGGACTTCTGAGTTCTATTGTAATATCAGGCCATAACCAGGAAGGCCTTATAGTCCAGCATGTATGATTCAATTGATGAAAATATATGAAAGATCTGGCATTCTCTCTCTCACTATTGTGTTTTTTGCTTCCGCATGTGTTGAGCGGGCTTGGATCATCAGGGTGTGTGATTCCTTTGGCCCCTCTTGACCCCTACCTTACATCATTTCTCTCTTAGAGAAAGAAGAAGGAGAAGATGATCTCCCTAACATTATTGAAGGCAAGTTGATTTGATTCTTCTTAAGAAGATGTTTCTACTCATCCATGTGTTTCAAATAACTTTGGTGTTCATCAATGCCCTATTATCTTGCCATATACATATTTAAGTTTTTTCTTCTTAGATAATTCCCTTTAAAAGGGAGACGATTCAAATTCTTTATTTAGCTTGTTCTTTTTCTTATTTAGCTTCTTATAATTAGGATTCCCTTTTTCTTTCTTTACCTTTGGCACGCTTTCCACTAACGCTTGGTTTTTTCTAGACTTCATTAGACCCATGAGAATTAGTTATCTTCTCCTAGTAAGAGAATATTTGCATATACTTGTTTTGTGGGAACAAGACCCTCATTTTTCAGTATTTTTTAGCAAGTAAAAAATGGACTTCAAAAATTAAAAAACTATGTGAATTCTTGTTCAAAACAAATTTTAAAAAGTAATTTTATAAACTTCATCCACTTTTACATATTTCATTAGTTTACATCATCTACAAATTCTAAACATAAATGCCATTTTTATGTCGTTAAACTTTAAAAATTTGTGTACTATTGACATTTTCCTTTATAAAAGTGTGACATGGCTGTTGGACTACGACTGATTTAGATGGAGAAATTATTGGAATCTGATTGAAGAATCTATGATTAAAGATCACTGAGGAGTTGTTGATTAGATATGTGATATGATTAAATTAGTATTATATTGTCATTGATGTCAACTAACTTAACAGTACTTGTCTTGTAAGTTACTATACCGATACATTTGAAGAAAGGTGGGAGAGATGAAGAATAGAGAAATCTACATGAGGAAGATGTACATGTTAGATAAGGATAAGGAACACATTGAGTAACTTGTTGATGAGTCTATGACTTGATGATATTGACTTTATTATGTTACATTCATCTATAATGAAGAACAGAGTTGAAAGACACAAAGTAGTGTTGTTGATAAACGAAGCATTTTGTAGTATACACCGACGAAGTGTAGTGTATACTGAGCACAATATTAACCAAGCATGTGTTCACCGACGCATTTATTTGTTAACCGACGTGAATAGAATGAATTAAATGACTAATTTAGCCGATAAGATTGATGAGCTGGAAAGTGTATGATCATGAGGTAACAGATAAAGTTTGTTATGAAGATCGACGGCTAACATAATTAAAGGAAGATCTAATGGAACAGATTGAAACAAGTTATTGACACATCAACCGAGAAAGCTTGAAGTAGAAAAATCAATGAAGATGATTAAGTGGCAAAATCTGATTGACAGAAAGAAAATGATTTACTCCTCTATATAAGAGACTAGGGTTTCATTATGAAAGGGATGCCGGAAGAAGTAGATGCTATAGGAATTTTGCATGAAGAATTTTTCATGCAATTCTGATGATACTAGTTAGTAAGAACCGAGCTACAGAATAGTTATCGAGCTATAGAGAGATATTACCGATGGACAGTAAGTTAATACAGTATTGAATCTGAAGTGCAATATTGATTAGAAGGATTTGAATGAGCTAAATATTGGTCTGTAATTTGCAATTGAAGTTATATTAAGGCAGATCATATACTGTTGCATATTTAACCATTGTAAACAGTCAAAATCTCTTAACCGAGTAGACTCTGAAAGTCTTATGATGTATCATTCATAGAATGAACATTGCTATCCCATCAACCCCATAGTGAATGCTGGTTGGATGATAACTTCTAATTTAAAATCTTCTAACAAGGTCACACCTGACAGTGTGTTTGTAAACCTTTAACAAGGTTGGGTCTTCACCGACCTCACTTCAGAAGAGTGAACAATTTTTGGGTTGTCGGTCCCAAGTGGTTTTTCCCTTTACAGGGTTTCCACATTAAATCTCAAGTGTTATGTGTTGATTGTGATATTTGTTTGTTATCATACTTTGCATATTACATGTTAGATTTGATCAGTAATAGTTATAAGTATTAAGACTGTTAATCGGTAAAAGCACAGACAGTGAATGTATTTTGGTTTACCGAGCAGCAGAAATTGAAAAAGTTGTTTTGAATTATACATTTTGTTTTGGGACACTGGATAACTGATTACCCCCCCCCCCCCCCCCCTCTCAGTTATTCTAACAATTGGTATCAGAGCTGTGGTTTCTTAGAATAGATTTTTAAGGACTTAAGCACAAAGATCTCAAGATGTATAAGAGGGAAGTACCAAAATTGAACAAAGTGAACTTCGCAGTATGGCACAGCCGAATGAAGCTGCACATATCTAGAATTGGAAATTTAGCACTAGATTTTATGATGAATGGCTACATACAACCATCCACTGGTCCTCTAACCCTTGATCAACTAAGAGACAGGCATGAACACAATATCACTATGATGGAACTTGTTGCTGCCTATACTGATGCTGAATTTGAAGACATTGAAGGATGCACCACTCCCAAATAGATGTGGGACAAGCTAAATCTAATTTAGAGTGGAGATTTGAATGTCAAAAGAGCCCGAGCTGAAAGTCTGAGGGGCATATTTGATGATATGAGAATGAAAAAAGGTGAGAATATTGTGCAGTACTCAAATAGACTGAAAGAGGTAGTACATGCTATTAGAGCATCGGATGGAGTCATAGATGATGAAATAGTGATAAGCAAGATTCTCAGAACTTTGTTGCCAGTATATGCAATTAGGATCTCTGCAATTCATGAAACAAGAGAAACATCCAACCTTACTCTTGACACTTTGATTGGTAAACTCACAACCTTTGAATTTAATAATTTTGATAACAGTGTTGCTCCCCCTATTGAATCTGCTTTCATGTCTTCTCTAAAGATTGGTAAATCTAGTAGGAATAATAAGAATGATGATAGTGATGGTAATACCAATAATGAACTTGATGAGCTAGAAGCTCTTATGGCTAGAAGATTGCCCAAAGGAAAAGGAAGGTATAGAGGTAAGCTACCTTTGGCATGTTTCAATTGTAAAGAAGTTGGTCACATTGCTACTAGATATCCACAGAAGAAAAATGATGATAGATCCAAAGACCGATCTGAAGGAAGCTATGGAAGAAGAGTTAACAGAGGCTACTGACACAACAATAGAGATAACCAAGATGATAAAGGCAAAAAGGTATGTTATATAGCCGAAGATATTGAAATTGAATCTGATTATGATGATGATATAGAAGTTGTATTTGTTGTTATGAAAGATGACTCAGAAGAAGAAGAGAAACATGAAGAGATAGCACTGATCTCTAAAGTAAACATAAATGATACATGGATCATAGACAATGGTTGTACACATCATATGACCAGTGATGTAGAAAAATTTGATCAGCTTGTAGAATACAACGGAGGATCTGTGAGAATGGGAAATGATGCACCTTGTATGGTAAGAGGTAAAGGTTCACTTGTGATCAATGACAAAATAAGATGTGAAAATGTATACTGGGTAGATGGACTAAAATATAACTTGTTAAGTGTGGCTTAGCTGAACAATTCAGGCCATTGACTAGCTTTTGAGAGAAAAAGGGTGAAGGTTTATGATGAAGATGGAAGACTTGTTAGTGCTGGTACACAATCCAGAGGTAATCTATTCTATCTTGATATGGATCAGTATTCTTGTTTGTTAATAAAGGATGAAGATGCTTCTTTGTGGCACAAAAGGTTATGCCATGTGAACTTTGACAGAATGGCATTGCTGAAAAAAGGAACAGGTCTATAATTGACTATGCAAGAACATTGATGATACAGAAGAATGTTGCACAAACATATTGGAGGGAAGCTATCAGTATAGCTATGTATGTTCTCAATTGAGTACAACTAAAGGACACCAACCAGACACCTTATGAACTATGGTTTGGACACAAACCTACTGTAAGTTATTTCAAAAATTTTGGAAGTAAATGCTTTATCTTGAAAGATGATAGAAATGGAAAATTTGATTCTAAAGGAGATGAAGGGATATTTTTGGGATATTCCACTACAAGTAAAGCATACAAATGTCTGAATAAGGTTACAAATAAGATAGTTGAAAGTACTAATGTTCATGTTGATGAGTTTGATGACAAGAACACGGAAGAAAGTACAAAGGAACCAGAAGACTATGGTAGATTCACTTACATTGAACATCCAGAGTATTTACTGATGCCACAGACTGTGTCAACTGGTCAGCAAGGAAACAATGCAAGACAACAGGCAAAAAAAATTGATGAACAAGATGGAGC
The DNA here is from genome assembly GCA_027943335.1 of Chamaecyparis obtusa. Classification (NCBI taxonomy): domain Eukaryota; kingdom Viridiplantae; phylum Streptophyta; class Pinopsida; order Cupressales; family Cupressaceae; genus Chamaecyparis; species Chamaecyparis obtusa. Next base: position 723,721 of record BSBK01004914.1, on the reverse strand, counting down.
TGCCGAGGAAGGAAATCAACCTGAACAGGATGAGCAAGAAAGGAGAAACCGAGTTCTGGCTAGCTTTGTCAGAAGACATCATCCTAAGACACAAATCATTGGAGATAGACATACTAGAATGTGGACTAGAAGCAAAACAAGACAAGGTACATGTCTAGTTTGTGAATTTGAACCTAAAATTGTGAAAGTTGCATTAGAGAATGAAGAATGGGTTAATGCAATGAAGGAAGAAATAGAGAAAATAGAAAAGAACAAAACCTGGTCCTTAGTACCCCAACCAAAAGATAAGAATGTTATCGGTACTAAGTGGATATTTAGAAATAAATTGAATGAAAATGGTGAAGTCACAAGAAATAAAGTAAGATTAGTATGCAAGGGATATGCACAAGAATAAGGCATTGACTATGGTGAAACATTTGCACCTTTTTCTAGATTGGAAGGAGTTAGAATGCTACTTGCATATGCTGCACATAAGAAATTCAAAGTCTATCAAATGGATGTGAAATCAGCTTTTCTAAATGGTATACTTGAAGAAGAGGTCTACATTGAACAACCTAAAGGATTTGTTGATCCAATCAACAAAGACATGGTATGTAGATTACATAAAGCTTTGTATGGTTTGAAGCAAGCACCGAGAGCTTGGTATGAAAGACTGCATACTTTTTAAGTATTGGATTCATTAGAACAAGTGAAAACAATAATTTATACATGAAAGGTGACACTAATGACACTATTATCATTGCTAAAATATTTTTTGATGATATTATTTTTGGAGGTTCTGATCATGTGTGTAAATCATTTGCTGATGAAATGCAAAAGGATTTTGAAATGTCTATGTTCGGAGAGATTAAGTTCTTTCTTGGACTACAAGTGATTCAACAAAGTGATGGGATATTCATCACACAGTCTAAATATATAAAGGAAGTACTGAAGACATTTGGCATGGAAGATGCTAAACCTGTGGGAACATCGATGGCTACTAGATGCAAATTGACAAAGGAGGATGAAACTACAGAGGTAAATTAGACACTTTACCAATCTATGATTGGTAAATTAATGTATGTAGTTCACAGTAGACCAGATATAGCACATGTTGTGGGAATTGTTGGTAGATTTTCTACTAATCCTAGAGAATCTCACATGATAGCTACTAAAAGGATCCTAAGATACTTAAAGAAAACAAAGAATTATGGATTATGGTATCCTAAGGAAGGGAATTTTGAACTGAAAGTTTACACTGATGCTGATTGGGCTGGAAATGTTGATGATAGAAAAAGCACCACCGAAGGAGCATTTTTCTTTAGTGAAAGACTTGTAACCTAGACAAGTAAAAAGCAGCTAAAGTAGAGTATGTTGTTGATGCTACTAACTATTCAAACATTGCCTACATCAAGCAAGTGTTGGAAGGAATGAATGAGGTAATCACTGATCCGGTGATCATATATTATGACAACACTAGTGCCATAAATATATCAAAGAATTCTATGATGCACTTGAAGACAAAGCATATATCTATTAAGTATCATTACTTAAAAGAACAAGTGCAAGAAAAGCAAGTGAAATTGGAATTTTTCACATCTAAAGAACAACTTGTAGATATTTTTACAAAGCCTCTAGTGAAGGAAACATTTGAATACTTGAGGACTAGACTTGGGGTTCATCCCCTAGCTATCGGTCACTAAGGTGATCTACATGTTGCATCAACCTACTCTTATCAGAAGATCACACATGTTGATGTAGCATAGTTCACACTTTGAATCATGTTCAAGGTTGTGATTAAGTTTGAAGAACTGAAACCGATTGGGATATCAGTATATAGAGATACAGAGGAAGACATAATTGTTTGTTTATTTGTTTCTTTGGCATTGTTGTCAAAGGGAGAGATAAATAATATGAAAAGGAGAGACACCAATGGAGAACTATCTAAGGGAGAGACAATCTGAATGAGATAGAGTATTGTAGATCAACAAAGAACTGAAAAGATCACAACTACAGAATGGTAAAGTTGTATTATCTAATTTTGTTCAGTAACGTAGTGATTAAACATATTAAGTCTATTTGACTTACAGGATTTGTTTACAGAGTTGTAGAACATATGCTTGGTATGTGTATGGTATATTTCATATTACTTGAGTTGCCATCAATGCCAAAGAGAGAGATTGTTGGACTACAACTGATTTAGATGGAGAAATTATTGGAATCTGATTGAAGAATCTATGATTAAAGATCACTGAGGAGTTGTTGCTTAGATATGTGATATGATTAAATTAGTATTATATTGTCATTGATGTCAACTAGCTTGACAGTACTTATCTTGTAAGTTACTATACCGATACATCTGAAGAAAGGTGGAAGAGATGAAGAACAAAGAAATCTACATGAGGAAGATGTACATGTCAGATGAGGATAAGGAACACATTGAGTAACTTGTTGATGAGTCTATGACTTGATGATATTGACTTTATTATGTTACATTCATCTATAATGAAGAACATAGTTGAAAGACACAAAGTAATGTTGTCGATAAACGAAGCATTTTGTAGTATACACTGACAAAGTGTAGTGTATACCGAGCACAGTATTAACCAAGCATGTGTTCATCGATGCATTTCTTTGTTAACTAACGAGAACAAAATGAATTAAATGAATAATTTAGTCGATAAGATTGATGAGCTGGAAAGTGTATGATCACAAGGTAACAGATAAAGTTTGTTATGAAGATCGACGGCTAACATAATTAAAGGAAGATCTAATGGAATAGATTGAAATGAGTTATTGACACATTAGCTGAGAAAGCTTGAAGTAGAAAAATCAATGAAGATGATTAAGAAGCAAAATCTGATGGACAGAAAGAAAATGATTTACTCATCTATATAAGAGACTAGGGTTTCATTATGAAAGGGATGTCGGAAGAAGTAGATGCTGCAGGAATTTCACGTGAAGAATATTTCATGCAATTTTGATCATACTGGTTAGTAAGAACCGAGCTATAGAATAGTTACCGAGCTACAGAGAGATATTACCGACAGATAGTAAGTTAATACAGTATTGAATCTAAAGTGCAGTATTGATCAGAAGGATTTGAATGAGATAAATATTGGTCTATAATCTACAATTAAAGTTGTATTAAGGCAGATCATTTACTGTTGCATATTTAACCATTGTAAATAGTCAAAATCTCTTAACCAAGTAGACTCTGAAAGTCTTATGATGTATCATTCATAGAATGAACATTGTTATCCTATCAACTCCATAGTGAATGCTGGTTGGACGATAACTTCTAGTTTAAAATCCTCTAACAAGGTCACACCTGATAGTGTGTTTGTAAACCTTTAACAAGGTTGGGTCTTCACCGACCTCACTTCAAAAGAGTGAACAATTTTTGGGTTGCCGATCCCAGGTGGTTTTTCCCTTTGAAAAGTTTCCATGTTAAATCTCTTGTGTTATGTGTTGATTGTGATATTTGTTTGTTATCATACTTTTCATATTAAATGTTAGATTTGATTGGTAACAGTTATAATTATTAAGATAGGTAATTGGTAAAAGCATAGACAGTGAATGTATTTTGGTTTGTTGAGCAGCAGAAATTGAAGAAGTTGTTTGAATTATACATTTTGTTTTGGGACACTGGATAATTGATTCACCCTGCCTCTCAGTTATTCTAACAATGGCTTTTTACTTTTACCCTGAAAAGGAAATTGAGGAAGTAATATTTTCCTTGATAAGGATTACTAAAGTAATAATGAATAGGCCTATGTTAGGGGTTTCCATTGGTAGGTTAAAGAATAAAAAAGTAGTTCAAGAAGAGGGCTAATCGCAAAGGAACTAGAGGACAGGGACCATGTGGCTCAGATGGTTAATTGGAAAGTGAGGCTAAAGGATCTTCAAGATAATTGAGACTTCATAGATGTCGCTAAGAATTCAACTTAGTTTTATGCTCTTTGTTTCCTATTTTTCAAATGATGAACCTATATGCCCTTGCTATTTTAATATAGTGATAGAAAAAATAATAATTATAAAACATTATCTAGATTTCTACTTTATTTTTTATATGTTTTTTCATGTTTAATGATTATTTAAATTTAGATTCTCATATAATATAGAGCTTTTATATCAAATGACTAATTTCCAAAAGAAATGGTATAGAAAACTTAATATAAGTATTAATATTGTTACAAATTTTAATAATTAGTTCTTTTAAGTATATTACTTAAAAATAAAATTAAGTTTTCAAATTTTATACAAAATGGATATGTGCGGGATCATGTTATACCAAACTATGGTCTTAAGTGGCAATGAAAATTCAGAAAATCAAGGTTAGTCAACTTGACGTAAAAAGTTGAACATCTTATCAACCTTATATGAAAAAGTTGAAAGAATATAGAATCTATAGGAAATTGAATGTAGTTTTTAATCTAATAGCCCTTGTTTGAAAAGAAATTAACCTAATTGTTCAAAATTTTAGATTTCAATGCAGTAGTATGAAAATTTCAGGGAAAAGATAAAAAAGTACATGTATGTCTGACCACCTTAATCGCAATCAAATGATGATATATTTTCCCAAGATTCTACATATAAGTAGTAGACTCAAGCCCGGATGTGACACATATTTTTGTGTAATTTTTTCCTAAATAAATAATTAATTATGAATTTTCTACTACAATTTATTTAGAATAAAAAAACTCTCATGTCTGACCGCCTTAACTAATTCTAAACTTTACAAAGTTGAAAACTTTTTTTTTCTTATAGTAGGTGAAGCATAGAATGTGACACATGTTTCAGATTTCAAAATTGTTAAATGGTTTGAAAGTATTTAACGCATGTTTCAAAGGCTTGGGGAGTATTTGTTTTCGCATTTGGATTTTGTTGCATTTTATCTAAGGGTTGTTTTGGGTTTTTTTTTCTATGGTTGCATATGCGTTCCTATGTCATGCACTATTATGTTGTATCGATTTGATCTTTTTGGATTCAACCTTGTCCTATGGAATCTTATGGTTATGAGAAACTCCTTGGGAGTTTGTTTTATGATATTTTGGTTTAAGGTCCAGTATGTGTCCCTATTTTCCTTTTGTGGACTGAAATTTGATCATTATACTTTTATGAAACCTAAGTGATTAATTATGATTGTGAGCCTAAGGGAGGTTAAATAGAAGCATCTTAGGAGAGTGGCTTACAATAGGGGTCTGGGACCCAAAGTGGTTAGTACCAGGGTATCCTATCATAAGTTTTGTTAATAAGTGATAATATAGTAGTTAAAATTTGTAGAGTTCATTAAAAAGATAATTTAGAGATTATGCCTCGCCTATGCCTTGAGAACTTGTTTAGGTTAAGGATGGGAATAGGAATGGTATGATACCTAGAGATTAGGTATGATTAGAATTCCTCATGCTTAGGATAGGGTATTCTAGTTCTGCGTTGATCGTGTTGATGGTCTGGTGCCCAGAATGCCCAATCCAAGGTAACTTAATGGTTGAGGGTTTGGGGTCCAATGTGACTAGTCTAGGGTAACTCAAGTAGATGGTTGTGTGATGACACTCTCATAGTATGTAGCCTAAGTCTCCTCTATAGTTTTCAACATTTTCCTTTGGTGGTGTTTCTTTGGTATTTATGTTGGTGTTATGTTATTTGGTGTTTTGGTATGTGTTGGTAGTTTGATGTTTACTATATTTTCTTTATCATTAGTTGGTGGTATATTTTGAGATAGAAATCCTTCAAGACTCATTTATTATTTATTTTGATTGATTTTGTTTTTGATTAAGTAAAACAAATTTTACAGGGTGCCTAAAACCCACAATAGAGTATTTTTTTAAAAAGAGAAGCATAAAAACATAATAGAGTTTAAAGTTTCAGAAAACCAAGGAACATGCCACGAAAGGGCCAAGCTAGATAAAACAAAGAAACTAACAAAATAGGGAAAAAAAGAAAGGCACGAGAGCTGATTATGCCAAGCTCCTAAGCATGACAGCCACATTGCTTTCGAGGGCCTCCATCAGATCATCAATCTCTTTTACATTCTGAATATCTTGGGATCCTTGGGGACCAATTTTCTCCCTATTTTTCCTAATTCTAGCCCTGGTTCTTTTGTCTGGTCCTTTAGTGGGAACCTTCTCATCCTCCCTTGTCTGTTGATCATCCGTGGTTTCCATTTTTCTTCCATTTTTTTGATTAACAACTTCAAGTTCTTGTTGGACGTTTTGAGGATTTTGAAGTTTTGCTCAGTTATTCCCTTTAGGGTATTCTCTAGGCTAATCATTTTGGATTCCAAGTGCTAGACCCTAGTTTCTAGGCTTATCTTTCTCTCTATAATGTTGTGTTCCTTTTTGTTTGAGCTCTAAATTTTTTCTTTGTGGTCCTAGATTTTGTAGTAGAGCCATTTGAAAGATCTAAACTAATCTAGAATGCTATTCTTGGTGTTGTTAAGGAAGTCCATATCCATTTCCCTGGCTTTATCACTAAGAACCACCAGTGCTAATCTATCAGCTCTTCCTTTTAGAATTTTCCTTAATTGTCCTCCAAAATATGTGGGTAAATGGCCTCCCTAATTATTCCCATTCACACAGTATTAGTGTTATAATTTCTCCAGACCTTTTTCCCTTTCCTGGATTCCTGACTATTATATTCCCCCCAGAGACATCTTCAATTTCTACTATCCTTATAGGAGACTGGTTAGTACCCTATTCTTCAATGTGGTCTTCTGAAATAGGGTTGTGATTCTTAATATTGGTGCTAGGAGGGGGCTAAGGAGGAGGGGTTTTATCCTCACTAATAGTGAGATCAACTAACAGGCAGCTTGAGAAGTCCTTCATTATTTTGGGGTTTTCCTCTTTGACCTATTTTGACATGTCTACAGCTTCCATATTGGGATTACCCTTGTCATCTTCGGTGTCCATTTCTTCCTCATTGTCATTGTACTCTTCCTCTGAGTTAACCTCCTTTCTATCCTACTTTTTTGAGGGTTTTTCAATTTTGACAGCTTTCAGGGCTTGCTTCTTGGAAAGGGATCCCTTGTTCCATTTCTTCTTTTCAACTTCCTCACTGTCGTCAGAAATTTTTCCCTCACAAGTGCCCAAAGGAACATAGTCCGACCCTGAGTCCTCACTTTTAACTTTGCTTTCCTCTATTTCCTTGCCCAGGATTTGGGCTTTAAAGAATTCATAAATCAAAAGAAGCAATCCTTCATGTAGGGCAGGGTTAGAAATATTCTTATCTCTAAAACCATTGATGTTCTCATTTATAGAAGAGTAGAGATAAAAAGGAAAGGATATATTAATACCATGCCTAAAATGATTCAAGACAAAATGATTGGTGCGGATTTTGTCAAACTTGGTGTCCAAGGTGACATAGGAGATGAGGGCCTTTAGAACATACTACCATAGCATCTTCAAGCTCCCAAAAAGGTAGTAAGTGCCTGAATTAACTATGGATTTCATCTCCTTATCATCTCTTGCAAACTTTTTGATAGCAATGTCTGATATTTTAAAGTCTCTACAGAATTTTTTTCCAACCATGGGAATGTCAGTGACCTTTGATATAACCTCCTCTATGATAGTAAAAGACTTACCCTCTATCTCCACCATCCCTTCATTCCAAGTCTTGACAAATATTTTGGTGATTTCCTTCCTACAACCATGGAGTCTTTCAATAAAAGTTATGATATCCCCTTTCTATAAGGCATTCTAGAATTTTTTGCGCTTCTTCCATTTCTCACTATCACTCTTCAGCTCCCTTCTATGCCTTTCCCCAACCATGGCTTTCATATAGGCTCTAGTTTTCCTCTAGTTTTGTTGAACTTTCCTACTTTCCATCTTTCTAACTGCCTTAGCTTTGGGCTTTCAAAAAAATGTCTTATTGAAATAATTACTAATTTTGGGGAAGGGGACCCAAAAAGTGTGTAGAGGTGATGCATTGTAATTACTCATGCTTTTCCTCCCTAGCTCATCATGAGTGAAATAACTCCTCCAAAAAATCCCTTTGCCATAATAATTATCTTTAATTATTACATCGATACTTTGGAGATTATCTCCATCCAGAGAATCCAACTCTGCATGATGGAAAGTTTTGTCATGGGTCCAACTAATGTAAGCTTCCTTGCTGGCAGCCAGAAAGGCATTTTAGTTAGTAGCCCAAATGGTGATAGTGGTAATCATGTGATGAGAATTGTCAGCCGCAAGAAGATTGGCCTGCAAAATAATTGAGGTGTAGACTAAGCCAAGGCCATTGGCACATCTGCGACCCTAGCCATGAATGAAATAGCCTTTGTTGCTCCATTGAACTTCAGACATGGCTATGGCTTCTTCTTTGATTACTATTGAAAAGATTTGAGAAATGTTCCTCAAATGGGTACCTTTGAGCTTAACCTTCTGAGTTATAGTGCCTTGGTGAAAAGAGTTGAAAGGTCTTCTAAAACATATCAGGTTAGAAACTATCTGCATGTGTGAGCTAATGAGCCCACATGGGTTCCTTGGAGTAACTAACATTTCTTACTGGGGGTGCAGGAAGCTAGGATGGTTTTTTGGGTTTCATCCACGATAATCATGTTGGTGTGTGCTAAAATGTTGTCACACTTCTATGAATCATTATATCCAAGATTTCTCAAGAATGAGGTCTCAAATGGTGACTCATAGCTCTTTATTCATGGAGTGCAAGGGTTTATGATGGAGGCCCTCAAATTAACCTACTTTGTGCCCATGCAAGTACACCATAAAATGAGAGATTCAAAGAGGAAAAGCAAGAATGCTAATCTCCATGATCATCAAATATGCATGCAAATGAACATGAAAGTAGATCTAAGCTAGATGGATTAAGCTAGATGCAAGAAAGAAAATGAAAATGATGATGCAATGCTTCAATATGAGAGATCTAGAAATACCATATCTCCAAGATGCCAAGATTGAGAGACTCCAAGAGGATGATAATGCAAGAGATGATGATGCAAAAGATGGATGCAAAAGATGGATGATTAAGAATGAGGAGAGAGTCTCCTTATAAAAGAATTTAGAAATGAATGGATGGTCAAGATTAAGAGGCAAAAAGAAATGAGCAATGGTGGAGATTAAATCTTGGTTGATCCATGTGCTCAAGATTCTCAAGAGGCAAAATCAATGGACATGGTTAAGAGGCAAAAGGATATGTGGAAGAAATTAAGAGGCAAAAACATTTTTCAAAAAGTCAAAAGATTCTATCTCATAGGAAAGTGCACTTTACTTTTTATTTTATTTTATTTTATATTTATTTATTATTTTTAGCAAAATGGTTTCCAATATTTAATTAAAAGATTTTTTATTTATTTAAAAGAGATTTATTCTTTTAATTAAAATGAAATTTAAAATAAATGACTTGATGATTTAATTAAAAGAGATTTTTATTTAATTAAAAGGGATTTTTATTTAATTAAAAAGGAGCAAGTTCTCTCAATTAAATAAAACTTGGGAAATATATTAAAATTTTTGAATTAATTACTATTTGATCAAATAGATTGATTTGAATTAAAAATATTAAAAATCATTGATTCAGAAAATTGATAAAATAATTCCAACATTGATAAAATGAAGAATGGGGCCTAAAGTCTAGGCGACCATTTTAGGGTGCATACATTTGCCCTCTTTGGGTGATGTGTGATCATTCTGGGAACACATGTGGCCAAAGAAAAATTAAAATGTGACATCAATTTGGGATCACAAAACAATCCAGATGTGTGATCATTCTGGGAACACGCCAGGACAAAGATAAGCTGATTGAAAAAGACAAGGCCAACACAGTTGTAAATAGGTAATTGTCAAGTCTCAAATAAGAGATAAGAATCTCAAGCAAGAATTAAATTGATAAAACTAAATCAAAAATTGAATTTTGATAGGTACTGCCCCCTCGTGATCGAAATCAAAATGAGATAGAGGAGAAACAGTAAATCGATAAATTTGATCAAATCGAACTAAAGATAAGGTTCTTGATGCAAGATGAAAGATATAAAAATCACAGAACCAAGGTAGATCATAAAATATTATGCCCCAAGGTTGAATTAGAAGAAAAGAAGTTTGAAAGCGAATGGAGATCAAAGGTTGGAAGAGGTGGAAAGAAAAGGAGAGAAGAAAGAGAATCTGCCTCAAGATAGAAAATGCCTCAAAATCAATCAACTGTTTAAGATAGGAAATTTCAATTGAGATCACGAAAGGAGAATAACGAAATGAAGATCGAAACGTGATCATAATTGATTAAGTGTCCAAAAGAAAGATGAAGGAAAACCCTCTCAAACTCTTAATGAAACCTATAAATGCAAATTAACATGAAGTCTAACAATGCAAGCTACATGAAAATGCAAAGGTGTACTTGCAATAGAGAAACTATAGGATCTTGTGTTCATCATTCATTAGAGGATGTCAAAGAACTTATTTTCATCATTAGGCAATTATTAACGAACATTGGAAAATCACACAACCATCACTAGTCATAAGCGCAACTATGAAGATATGAATGCGATTTATATCAGATTGGAATGTGGAAAGATTCTAACATAAGCATCAAAGACATAAAGGTCAAGATGACTTTGATGTTAGCTTACCCAATTTAATGTAGCAAAACCATGCTTGCATCAAGGAAAAGATGCCAGAATGACCATAAGAACAGTTGTGCAAAATAGTCAAGGATAATGCCTCAAATCTCCAAAGTGTTTCAAGGGAACAACAAGAGACACTCAAGATCTTCAAGAACACACTCACAAGAAGAACGCAAATAAAAACATGCCCCATGCCTCAAGTCCTCTAGCTATGCATCATGGAGAGACTTATTAGACAAGGACAGTCAACAAAAATCAATAACAGTCAACACATAAAGAAAAGATCATGACATAGCTCAAGCATCAAGTGTTGCATTTAAAAATTTAAGTGTGTTAACTAATACTGAGTTCTGAGGATAAGGATCGAATGCTTGCAAGAAGGTAAGATCACATGAAAAAACTAGGGAAGACCAAACCAATAAGTGTTGAAAAACACTCAACGCTGGGGGGTGTGTTAAAAAATACAATTGGGGAGGTGTTGAAAAACACTATTTGTGAGGTGTCCTAAAGACAAATGCATCTAAGAGACCAAAGCTAACATAGTTATGCCCCCTAGACAAAGACAAAGACCAATTCCAAACCAAGGCAACAAGGACAAGGCATAATGGAGAAAGGCTAAGTGTCAAGGACGTGTGTTGAGAAACAAGGGTGCAAAGGCCTCAAGTAGCACATGTTTCGAAGTTTTCACCACTTGGATTTATTGCAAATTTTTTCTTTTTTAAAAAAAAAATTATTTTTTTTAGGACTTTTTATAATTTTTTTGTATTTTTGCTACCAAGGCACCTGTTTCCAGGTTTTCACCAAGGTATTTTTTCTATTTTTTTTGAATTTTTGAATTTTTTCTAATTTTTTTTGGTATTTTTGGAATATATAATTTTTTTGAGATACATCAAAGCGTCTATTACTAGATTTTCACTAAGATGATCATTTTTTCAGTACATTTTCTAATTTTTAGAATTTTTAACAATATATCATTTTTTTAGATTTTTTTCAGGATCAATAAGTATGTAAAAATGATGCCCCAGACTGAATGGGCATCAAACTCTCAAGCAATATCACATCATGTAGTACCAATGTCTAGCAAGGTGGAGAACAAGAGGGATTAGCAAGCTGGTGGAAAAGATGGAAGACAAGAAAATGAAGGAGAATGAAGGGAAGAAATCCTCAAGAGAAAACTCCTCAAGAGTACCCAAGCTAGGGAAAAATTGTCATGTAAAGCACATTTGGACAAGCAATGAAAGGCTAGCATAGCATAAGTTACAAAAGCATAATGCAAAAGAAGGAAAGGATGCAGTCCAAAGGAGTAGACATGTCAAGAGGCTTCATAGCATTGTCTTTTACTCTTTTTTATTAGATCAAGACCAAAGGGAAAAAGGATAGTGAAAGGCTAGAATGAATGGAGGAAAATAAATATGAAGGCTAAACATGAATGGAATGAAAGCAAGATCATTGTAAGATAGCTCACAAGATAGTCAAATGTTCATGTATAGGTCAACATTGTCAAGATCAAAGATGGAATGGAATGGAAGAAATATGTAGAAGAACTATGCATGATGCCTGATTGCCAAGTTTTCATCATGGTACTTATCCAAGGCACCAAAAGGGAGTGGTTTTCACCATAGGATGAATTTATTTCTCTTTACTTTTTCTACCAAGGCACCTATTTTCAAGTTTCCACCAAGGCACATTTTCAATTTTTTGATTTTTGAATTTTGAATTTTTTTATTTTTTAATTATTTTTTTTTGGAAGAAGGCAAGCTTTTTAGATAATTATCCTTGAAAGGATAAACCATGATATGTCAAGGATTCAAAATGATATACTCAAAGATTTTGATAGGGAAAGGAAGATAGAAGAAAAAAATGGAGGATAAAGTTTTATGTAAAGTGAGTGAGGTTGGAAGATAGGAGGAATAGGCTAATGAGGAAAAATGATAGAAGGTAGAAGAATAATGAATGGAAGGACTGTGAAAGGGTAGATGGAAAGGAAGGAAAAATCAACATCAACACACACACCTTGAAGGGTGGTAAGAGGATTGAGGAAACACGAATGAAGGAATACGTGAAGGAATATGGTGAACATATAGCAGAGGTTGTGGTTTGGGCACATGGAATGGAAGAATGTTTTTGGAAGAAGATGAAGTAGAAGCCTTTGGAAGCTTGAATGTCAACTTCACTTGTTTATCAACATCATACTCTTTCAAGAGAGACTTTGGAATCCATATAGTCATAGGCTTTTTATTTCTTTTTGATGATTTAGAGAGAATATCTTAAATGATGAATTTTGGAACCCATACTTGTCTTGTAGTTTTCTTCTTAGATATCTCTTTTGACTTTATGTCTCCATGTCGATTAGAGGAGACATGGTGATATTCTATTTTTTATGGATTCTTGTATTGCTCATTTTTCTTGTATTGAACATTCAAGTTACTTCCAAAAGACTTGGGACTTGTGAAAGGAGGATATGATTGGTTTAGATGGGTAGGTGGATGAAAAGGATTCAAAGGCATGCATCTATGTTGATCTTGAGGAAATATAGGAGATGGAGGGATGTAAGGACCCAAGATGGATGATGAATTAGGAGAATTAGGAGGGGAAAGTGAAGGGACATAAGGGCCCAAGATGGAAGGAAGACATGAAGCCCTTAGTATTGGTGGAGGAGGTCCAAGGATGGACATGGAAGATGCAAAAGGATAATCAATAAGTTCATTAACTTCTATATGACAACCAAGGACATCAGCATCTTTAAAGTGAGCATTAGGATTTGCAATAGGATCATGAACATCTTGAATAGGAGCACCTTCTTTGATAGGATTGTTTGGAGCTTGAAAAGACTTAGGAAGAGTACAAAGTGGAAGCAAACATGGAGTGGTAGAACAAGAAGATGGAAGGCTTTGATCTTGACAAGGATCTTTGGATAGCATAATCGTATAATTTTTCTCTTGATTTTCAATAGGCTTAACATTGGAAGTAATAACACTATTTTTAATAACCTTAATGGAAGTATCATCTTTGGAAAGTGCAAATGTAGTAAAGTTATTTTGATTGTCAATAAGCTCAACAGTGTAAGTAGTAGCTTGATCTTGCTTAGGAGAAGACTTAAGACATGGTGAAATGAATGAGAAAGGACGTAGAGAATCAAAAGAACCATGAAACGGATAAGAGACATCATGAAAAGGATTGGATGACATGGAGGGTTCTTGATCTTGATCTTTCTTTATGTTATTTTTTTATCATTTTTAGAGTCCTCTTGACATGGAGCCACTTCTAAGGACAATGAAGCATGTTGGAATTGTATGGAAGACTTTGGAAGATATAGTGAAGGACTAGCTGAAGTAGCGTATAAAGGCATAGGCTCTTTAGGTTTAGCATTATTGAAAGTATTTACATCCAAGTGAAGGTTAGCTCAAGTTTCTTTAAGAGGTAACCCTTGAGGATAACTATAGGGAACCACATGAAAACTATTAGGATCTTTATTAGATGAAGGATTTGTGATAGATTTGGAAGACTTGGAAGCTTTAGGAAATGTATGAGTATTGGAGGAAGTAGGGGATGGAAGGGAACCATCACAAGACAAAGGTACATCATTAACATAATCTTTCTTGAGAGTGTAATCTTTATTTTCAGCATGAGAGTTCTTAGAGGAAGGATTCTTATAATATTTACATTTCAAATCAGCACAGTGCATTTTATAGTCCTTAGTAGTAGTAAATGGATCATAATCAAGGTATTGTTCACAGAAATCATCAAAGTCTCTTTCAAAATCAGAATCATATGGATCACCATCATGATCTATCCTATGGGATGACCCTTTAGTAAGCATGAGCACACGATGAGGAGGACTCTTAGGAATAGAGGTTTCATAGGTATGACTATATGGTTCATCATCATAGCCATCATAATAGTCATCATAGTCATCAAAGGTGGGTGTGTCACTCTTCATGGGAGAGGTATCACAAGGATTACTATATTACTCATATTGAGTAGTAAGACTCTTGGGAGAAATAGAAGAGGAATGAGATTGTGAAGAAGAGGAAAGTGAAGATCTAGTGGAGGAAGAAGACTTGGATAATGGGGAATGCGAATAATATCTAGAAGAGCCATGGTAGGACTTGGAAGATTAGGAATTCAAATGATGTCTAGAGAAGAGTTATGGGAAGAAGATGAGGAATTCAAATGATGTCTAGAAGAGTTATGGGAAGAAGATGAGGAATTTGAATGATGTCTAGAAAAGTCATGATAAGACTTGGAAGGTGAAGAAGAATGAGAAGACTTAGATGATGAAGAATGTTTGGAAGAAGAAGATCGTGAGAGGATCATGAGCATGATTCTACCAAAGGCAAGTGATTCACTTGCTTTCTTTTGTATTTTTGTCATAAATTTATCATCAATGAAACTATTGGAAGAATGATATTTTTCAAATTGAGAAAGGAGATCAAGATCATCCATTTTCAAGAGAGGTTCTATAGCAAGATAGCTAAAACACATGGTTCTAGAAGAGGAGGAACCAAGCATGGAAGTGACAGAAGAGATGAATAGAAGAAGGTAGAATAGAAAATAAGAGGAAAAGAATCAAGAAGAATTTAGGAAGAAGAGGAAGAAGCATGAAGGAAGAATAGAAAGGATGAAAATGGGAGACTAGGAAGATAGGGGAGATGTGGAAGAAAGAAGACCAAGAGTTATTTTGTGCAAATTGATACCATTTAAGTTCATTTGGATATTGAGCAATATGTCATAGCACTTTTGGGGAAATTTTTGAAGTTTTTTTTATCACTTGGGAACTCAGATTTGTTTTTTTTTAAAGATCAACTAGATGCATCAATAGATTTTTATCATTGATCAAGCACATAAGATAGTAATCAAGGAGTTCAAGAAAAAAAATGTCTTCAAATAATGAGCAAGGGGCAAAGAAACCTTGCACATGAACAAGAATAGTGACTTAGTATGCTACTCCTTAAATATGCTACTTGTGTATGTTCTCAACATGTTTTTCAACCATGCACATAGTCCTAGAAAATAAAAAGTTGGTTGCACTATGGTTCTTAGTAATGGTTTGACTCTACAAATTTTGCAATCTCAAGAGGGAGAACTCCAATCCAAGTGCATCGGGGTTTTGACACATTCTGAGAATTTAATCAATCGAAGATGCTGAGGAGATCTGACAGCCCAACAAGAAACTACACCCGTGGAGATTTCTTCCAAAAGGATATTTATATAGCAGTTGTCACTACCATGACGAAAATGGCTATTACTGCTTGAGGTTCCATCCATGTGGTTTACCCAATAAAGGGAGTGTCCACTACAGTTAACCCTCTCTAACAAGGTGACTCACAAAAAGGACCACATGGGGACTTAGCTTAGATTTAAGGATCTGAGTTTCTAGTACTACAAAAAAGAGAGTAGAGCATAATCCTCTAGCCTCTTCACTTCACTAAAATATATAAAACATATTAATTGACATCGCTAAGATTGAAACCACCTCACCAAGGTTTGTAATGTCAACAACAATGTCTACCGAGCTCTCTAAGTGGGTCCAAGAGAGAATGTACCGATCAATGTTGAGGACTAAACCAAGTAAGACCATGAGATAGTAACAATATCCTCCCTACCTACAAGGGGTTCTATCATCAAGAAGAGCTTCGCAAGAAACCCACTCTCTCAAGAACACCACAAATAGTGTTCATAGGGCCTAATTACTATGTGAAACACATATGCAAGAAAATGAATCTATGTTCTTTTTTAGAGCCCAAATTTGAAGTGTGATCTATGAAAGAAATAAACACTCAAGCTAGACACATGAGAGATTCATTTTATTCCCAAAATATAAATTTTATAGAGATTGAACAAAATACCTCAAGTCCAATGCAACGCGCTTAGTATATTTTTGTTGAGTTTTTTTTGTGCAAGCAAGCCACGAACTCTCCAACAAGAAACAAGCAAACAAGCAAACAAGATATGCAACGTATATCCAACTTATGAAAACCCTAGGGTTAGATCTGAAAATCAATTTTTAGGAGCAATAATAGCTAGCAAATAATTCAAATGACAACTCATATCATGCATTAAACAATGAAAAATAAGTGCATTTGACCTAGTCAACAAGATCTAATTTTTTTGATATGATTTCAGAAAAAAAAAATGGAAATGAAAAATAGAGACACCTTCTAAAAAATAGAGAGTTTTCCAAAAATGTAAAAATTTCAAAAAAATCTCTTTATTTGTGCCCTAGACACCCATTTTACCAAAATAGACCACTTTTTGTAAATAAATTATTTGAGCTATGATATTGCATCAAAATTCAAAACACAAAGAATGGACCCCCTATATAATTTGAAGAGCTTTCTGAAAATGTAAAAATATCTTTAAAATATGCTAATTTGCGCTAAAAATTATTTTTTTATGAAAAATAAAGAAAAAATTATAAAAATGTAAAATACCTCATAAAATTCTAAATTTTTTATTGGAGCTTTCCTTATATGTTGCCAATGTGAAAAAAACATTTTAGACCAAAAAACTAAACCGTTTGGGAGATATGATCAAATCTTTGAAAATCTAGGCTTTTAAAGGTGGGTTGCCCCATGGTGGACACCAAAAAATGTGTGCTAAAATATTTTCACACTTCTATGAATCATTATATCAAAAATTTCTCAAGAATGAGGTCTCAAATGGTGACTCATAGCTCTTTATTCATGAAGTGCAAGGGTTTATGATGGAGGCCCTCAAATTAACCTACTTTGTGCCCATGCAAGTACACCATAAAATGAGAGATTCAAAGAGGAAAAATAAGAATTCTACTCTCCATGATCATAAAATATGCATGCAAATAAAAATGAAAGTAGATCTAAGCTAGATGGATTAAGCTAGATGCAAGAAAGAAAATGAAAATGATGATGCAATGCTTCAATATGAGAGATCTAGAAATACCATATCTCCAAGATGCCAATATTGAGAGACTCCAAGAGGATGATAATGCAAGAGACGATGATGTAAAAGATGGATCATGCAAAAGATGGATGATTAAGAATGAGGAGAGAGTCTCCTTATAAAGGAATTTGGAAATGAATGGACAGTCAAGATTAAGAGGCAAAAAGAAATGAGCAATGGTGGAGATTAAATCTTGGTTGATCCATGTGCTCAAGATTCTCAAGAGGCAAAATCGATGGACATGGTTAAGAGGCAAAAAAATGTGTGGAAGAGATTAAGAGGCAAAAGGATATGTGGAAGAGATTAAGAGGCAAAAACCTTTTTCAAAAAGTCAAAAGATTCTATCTCATAGGAAAGTGCACTTTACTTTTTATTTTTATTTTTTATTTATTTATTTATTATTTTTAGCAAAGTGGTTTCCAATATTTAATTAAAAGATTTTTTATTTATTTAAAAGAGATTTATTCTTTTAATTAAAATAAAATTTAAAATAAATGACTTGATGATTTAATTAAATGATTTTATTTAATTAAAAGAGATTTTTATTTAATTAAAAGGGAGCAAGTTCTCTCAATAAAATAAAACTTAGGAAATATATTAAATTTTTTGAATTAATTACAATTTGATCAAATAGATTGATTTGAATTAAAAATATTAAAAATCATTGATTTAGAAAATTGATAAAATAATTCCAACATTGATAAAATGAAGAATGGGGCCCAAAGTCTAGGCGACCATTTTAGGGTTCATATAGTTGGCTTCCTCTTGCCTAATCTGACTATCTTTCTTTCTACTTGGGGATTTCATTTTAGCCCCAACGTCTACTCTGTTTCTACTCCTGGTAGCTGCAGGAGAAACTGGAGAGGGGTCTCTGCTTTTGGTTCTTTTTTTTCTTTTAACCTTAGACCAATCCTCTTTTTCATCTTTGTATTTAGCAAAGCGCTCCTCCTTCTTGGTGAGTTGCCTTGGAGAAATAGTTCCCAAAAGAAAGTTCATTTGTTGGACTTTGTTTAAATCCTGTGTCTTAGGGCATAGGTGGGAATCTAGGGGGCTAGTGGGTTTGACCCTAGATGGGATTGAAAAACATTCTTTCAATAGGGAATCAAGGGAGTCTGGGAGGATGGAGAGAAAGATAGAACCCGGGCATGAGTCACCTCCTTCCACCAGACCATTGTCTTTGGTTTCAATCATGGTGTCATGTTGAATGCTGACAAGCAAGTCTATGCCTTCTAACGAGGGAGACACCTCTCTGAGTGCAGTGATTTCTTGGCTTAACTTGGTGTTTTCCTTTTGCTCCCCTTCAAAAGGTATTTTCTTATCTTTCAAAAAGTGAAGAGTCTCAAGAGTGACCTCTGGTTTATCCTTGTTTTTCCACACTCTATGAGTCTTGACTTCTAAGTCAAATTATGAAATGGTGGTCTCCCTTGGGAGGCTATCTTTTTTAGTAGACTTACCTAACTTTATCTTATTAACAATGATATCTTTCTTTTCTTTCTCTAACTTCTTAAACGCTAGACAAATTATGGCTTTGTGTCCTACTTTCTTACAATGGAAGCAAGAAAAAGGGACACTTTCATAGTCCAACTTTTGCAAATGTTTGCCCAATTTGGATTGGAGCACTATTATTTCTTATATGTCTTGGCCCTCTTCCACCCCTATGAAAATCCTAGCATAGGTGAGGTAGCTTCTGGCAATAGTCACTAGATCTATCGAGAGCAGGGTACCAAAGGATCTGGCAATACCATCGAAGACATCTTCAACCTAGAATTCCAAAGGGAGTTCTGGAAGTCTTACCCACATTGGGGCTTGGACAAAGAAAGAATCATTGAGATCAAGCTTTAGAGTTCATTTTTACAACACTAGAGTTGTCTTGCCTATGGACCAGGCACCCACACAAAGGATTTTTTCTAAGTCTTCTTTACAAGAAAACTCAAAAGACAGAAAGCCCTTTGCCATGGCCGTGACAAGGACTTTCCCCTTTAAATCTCATTTCTTCTTAGCAAAGATCCTCACAATATCTATATTAGGTCTAGACCCCACAAATTATCCTACAAGTGTATGGTCCATTGAGGAAATATTATGATCCACCAACTCATCAAGGATCTCAATGATAAAATCACCTTTATCTTTATCAGATAGATCCTTAATAGAAGGGAAAGATGACTTGCCTATAGGTTGAACTTTGAAAAGAGTTGACCACCAGTGATACATAGCTTTACCGTTCTAATCCATTCCATGTGTCTTTGAGGTAGAGGGATAAGAGGGAAGGTTCCCTTCTCCCACCCCTACATCCTTACCTGGATCTTTCTGCTTAACCAGTGGATCCCCCTCCTTGTTCTCTGAGTCCCCTACTCCCTGATTTGCAGAACCCTCAACCTATAACCCTGGATTCCCACCCACTTTTGAATTTAAACAACCTCCTGCTACCACTCCCACTTGAAATTTCTCTCCCATCAATCCTCAATTGTTGTTATCTCCTCAACATGGTGGGAGTGGACCTTTAGATCCACAAGGTTAGGTGGTAGTGTTTTATTTTACCAATTGTGATTCTGACGTTCTTGTAGCCGTGTTGGATGGTTCTTGCTATTGTTATCTTCATGTTGCTCTTCTTTAGAGGCTTGTTCACATCTATCTTATGATGTTTTTAATTATATCTTGTATCAGTACTTTAGAGATAATTCCTTATAGATATTGTACTTTATATTTGGTTATCATTTGACATACCTTGTGACTTGTGTAGTGGATGTTATTTCATTGTATGTATACCTTGTGGTATTGGATGTATTTGTTATTCATTTGTATATTAGATATTTGTAATTATTCTTAATCTAAAATATCTAATTAATAATACATAATTTTATGTCATGGGATCCTTGAGAATCGTTAATTGTAATTGAGTTGTATTTATGTACTTGTTTATATCTTATGATTGTATTGTTTCCGCATTTTTATCATTATTATTTGTAACACTTAAGAAAAAAAATTATTCTACATAAACATAGTAACATTTATTAGGTTAAATTCTCCTAGGTTCCCTGGTGGGGCATTACACTTGGTATCAAAGCCTAATTTTCTACATTGGGAATTCTAGGAAGTTGTGTGCCCATTAGATGTCTAAATTATCAAAACTTAAAACAAAAACTTAGACATATAACACTCTATATTTTAAACTATTATTTTATGACTATGCATCATGTCTTTATTATTCTTGATTGGTTTTGTGATATTGTTCTTTTATTTGGATATAATAGGAAAGACGGTCACTGAGGCTAGATCTATTGGCAGAGGTCATGGTGGAGGTTTTGGTAGAGGCCATGGAAGGAGTAGGGTTCATAGCTCTCCTATGAATCATAGAGTTGAGAGTTTGCATGAGTATAGTGGTGAGAAATGTGGTGATTCAAAGGAGCCTAATGCTAGGTAGATACTTCTGACTATTCTAGAATGTCTACCTATTCTTAATAGGGCCAAGAGGGAAGAGTCATATCATTTTGAGAATAAGGATAGACAGAGATCCAAGAGTCCTAGGAGGAGGGACACTATAGTTGATCAGAGGGCTAGAGACCTTCCTCGATCACAACCTCCTCCCTTCAATGGTCTAGGTATTAATTTTGAGGTAGAGACATGGCTTATCACATTGGATCATTTTTTTTCTATGCAAAAATTTGATACAAATGTCAAGGTGAGGTGTGCCATCATGCACCTCAAAGGTTTTGCATCTACTTGGTGGAAGATTGAGGAGAAAACATTAGAGCTTAGCATGGATATTATCACTTGGGAGTTATTCTATGAGAACTTTTGAGAGTGTTTTTTTATCTGATCAATGGAAATAATAATGTGCAGATGAGTTCCACAATCTATGACAGTTAACTATGAGTATTCAGGAGTACGAGCATCATTTCTTTGAACTCAAGCCATATGCAAGTTATAGTGATAATTCACCATTGATGGTGCAATAATTCATTAGAGGATTTAATAGTCACATCATTGGGGGTGTTATGGTTTTTTAACCTAAGACTCTTAGGAACACGGTCATTAAGGATACTTTGGTGGAGGAAAACTTGGATAGAGGTCATGGTGGGAAGGTTGGTGTTTAGGCTAGTGGTCCTTCTTTAGGGCCTAAGGCTAATCAATCTTAAGGTGCAAAGAAATCTAGGAATCCTTCTACCTTCTTGATAGGTAATCAAAATTAGAAGAATAGGAAATCCTTCCATGGTAATAGTGGTGGCTCTCAATCAGGGAACTATCATAATTACAAGCGCAGAATGTGCAATCAGAATGATTAGCCAACTCAGAGTTCACATTAGGATTTTAGTAGAGGTAGTTTCCAACATTCTAGTGCACCCTCAACTGGGAGAGGTGGTAGTAGATGAGGTTGTTATTCTTTCTGGCAGCATGGTCACATTGTTGTCAATTGTCCTCATCGATTAGCATTGTTCTCAGGACAGAGGCATGCAGCTAATGAGTCTATAGTTGGGGATGCTATAGATCCTACACGATGTTTGCAGTAGGGAATGATTCATAGAGTTCATTCCATGGACCAAGGAAGGGTCCAATGGGACCAATATGTTGATTCTTTTACGAATTAGTATGGCGCATTGAGATTACAATATTTATATCTCTATTTTATTTGTAGGCTTCTAGGAGTAAGCCTAATTTTTAGGAGAGGTGGATGTAATACCCCTCACATAGGTTTCTTTTCATTTTTATTGCCAAACTCTTTTAGGCCACTTTCATGATTGCATTATTTATTTTAGGGATAGTTGAGGATATGAATTTATGACATTATATTGAATAATTATGGGTTAGATGTTTTTGGTTATTTTCATGTTCATTAAAATAAAATGATGACGTTATGTATATGATATGGTAATTTGATGATAATGATTTATATACTAGGATATCATTGACACTTATGGTTTTACTGACCCCATACTTGCATGTAAATGGTTGATGTGTATGTTTTATATTTCTATTTGACGTGCCTGATGTGGTTGAGGGATGGAGTCCTAGTTACTTACTTCCAAGATCCAAATGATCAGTTGATCCCAAACCTTGCTTGTTTATATTTATACATGTGTATGTACATGCTTTTCTTTTATCCAGGTTTGCAAGTACCAGGCATTGACTTCCTTGAACTGCAAGGATGAGCGTGCCCTATCGCAAACTCTCAATCGTAAGAGAGGGGAGATAACATACAAATCCAAATCCCAACCCAAGTCATTGATTGTCCTAAATAATGGGCAAGTATCTATTTCTACCCATCTAAATTCGTCAAGGTGATGTGAATTTGTGAGCCCTTCTTTGGTCTTTGTTTGATATGGAGTTAGTTGATTTTTGGGTTTTGTAAGTCAAGTGGATTTTCTTGTGTGATTTATTTGATTTAAATAATTAAAATAGGAGTAATTATGAGATTAGAATGATTATATTTTATGAATATGGAAATATTAGATATAAAGATATTTTATTATTAAGGGTTAATTAAATATCTTTGGTTAATTAAAAGACTTAATTAAAAGTCTAAAATTAGAGTAAAAGGGTTTAATTAATTATTAAATCCAAATATGATTTATTAAATGCATAGTTAACTTATTTAATATTTAATATTTAATATATCAATTTGCATAGTTATTTATGTGCTAAAATATTTATTAATTAATTAAAGATATATATGCAATTTAAGTTGCACATTCGGTTTAGTGAAAATTGAATTAGAATTTATGCTTAAAGTTAAGTTAGGAATTATAATTTAAAAGTGCATTATTTTATTATTAAGTTTTAATTAATCATGCAAGTGATTTGATAAAAACTAGGTGGAGAGAGTTCAGTTCTGTTTTGAGGATTTGCATGTTTTAGAAACCCTACGAGGAAAAGGTCTTCTTTATGAGGGGTTTCTAGGTATTATTTTCAATTATGTTTATCAAGTTTTGGAGGAGCTCTCTTGGATGAATTTGGAAGATTTTTGGAGAGCTTGAATTTTGTAGGGTGAATTGAGTCTCTCTTGGCTTCAAATTTTCAGGCATTGTTTGAGGTAGGGTTTGAAACTTTTTTTTGTAAGACTATTTCTTTTGAAAAGATTGTTTGCTTCGTGTTGAGAATTGTTTATATGAATGAATTGGAATTGGGTTTCTATTTAGATTCGGCTTGGTTTTGTGAAATTTTAAATTAGTTTGACATTAAATTAGATCTGGTATTCTATTTGGATGGTTTGAAAACCTAGGAAAAAATTGTAAAAATTTATGTGAGCTTTTCCAATTAGGGTATTTATCCAAAAAGGATAATTCAAATATGTCTTAATATTTTGCATAGAAACTTAATTTGAATTTGCATGTGAAAATCATATTCATAAGAAAATTAGATCAATTAGAAAATGCTAATTTTCCATTTAAGTAAATTAATTTAATTATATATATATGGGGGAGATTTATTATTGAATTTGTTATTGAATTCCCTTTAAAAAAAATTAAATTGTATAGGCTTGTTGTTTGCCTTGAAAATTTACAGGCATTTAATTTTTGGTTTTTTTTTTTTTAATTTTAAAAAATGAAAAATTATATATTATATATTATAAAAAAATTTAGAGGGGGGCAAGGGTCTCACCACCCTCCCACCCCCGACATCTCAAAGGAGTTACCAGTGGCAGCTTGGTTATCGTGGCAACTCCGGCTACCCATGACAATCAAGACTGTCAATGACAGCTTGGCTATCATGGCAACTCTAGTTGCCCATGGCAATCAAGGTTGCCAGTGGTGGCAGCCATGGGGGTGTGGCCAGAAGTGCCCCCCAAGCCCGCCCCCTCCCTCCACCCCCCTCCCCCCAATTTTTTTTTTTTAAAATAAAATTATTTTTATTAAATTTTCTTTTATTAAATATATTTATTAATTTAGTTTATTAAATTTTTTAATTAATTTTAAATTAGTTTGTTCAATTTAATTTAATTTTAAAATTAGTTTAGTTAATATTTAATTTAATTTAATTTTAATTTAGTTTATTTAATTTATAATTAATAATATTAATGTGTATTATTAATTTTCAATTAAGTATCATTGTTTATTTAAATTGATTATTTTGTTAATAGACGTAGATGTTTTTTTTTCTATTTTATGGGTAGTGAGACCTATGGGGAGATTGTCAAACCAGAGGCTTGCGGAGTATCTGTTTTCATATTTAGATTTTGTTGCATTTTATCTAAGGGTTTTTTTGGGTTTTTTTCTATGGTTACACATGTTCCTACGTCATGCATTATTGTGTTGTATCGATTTGATCTTTTTGGATTCAACCTTGTTCTGTGGAATCTTATAGTTGTGTGAAACTCCTTGGGATTGTGTTTTACAATGTTTTGGTTTATAGTCTAGTGTGTGTCCCTATTATCCTTTTGTGGACCGAAATTTGATCAGTATACTTTTATGAAACCTGAGTGATTAATTATGATTGTGAGCCTAGGGGAGGTTAAATAGGAGAATCTTAGGGGAGTGGCTTACAATAGGGGTGCAAAACCCAAATTGGTCAGTACCAGTGTAACCTATCATAATTTTTGTTAATAAGTGATAATATAGTAATTAAAAATTATAGATTCATTAAAAAGATAATTTAAAGATTACGCCCTGCCTACGCTTTGAGAGCTTGTTTAGGCTAAGGATGGGAATGGGATGATACCTAGAGAGTAGGTATTATTAGAATTCCTTGTGATCAGGAGAGGGTATTCTAGTTCTACGCGGGTTATATTGAGGGTCCAAGTCCCAAAATGGCCAGTCCAGGGTAACTCAATGCTTGAGGGTCTAGAGTCTAGTGTGTCCAGTCTAGGGTAGGTCAAGTAGATGGCCATGTGATGACACTCTCATAGTATGCAGCCTAAGTATCCTCCGTAGTTTTCTACATTTGCCTTTGGTGGTGTGTCTTTGGTATTTATGTTGGTGTTTTGTTATTTTGTATTTTGGTATGTGTTGGTAGCTTGATGTTTATTATATTTTTTTATCATTAGTTGGTGGAACCTTTTGAGATAGAAAGCCTTCGGGACCCATTTCTTAGTTGTTTTGATTGAGTTTGTTATATATGAGTGGGGTTTTTTTTTATCTCCTCAGCATGGTGGGAGTGGACCTTTGGTTCCACAAGGTTAGGTAGTGTTTTCTTTTACCAATTGAGATTATGATGTTCCTATAGTGGTGCTAGATGGTGCTTGTTGCTATTATCTTCTTATTGTTCTTCTTTGGAGGCATGTTCACATCTATCTTATGATGTTTGTAATTATATGTTATACCAGTGCTTCAGAGATTATTCCTTTCAGATATTGTACTTTGTATTTGGTTAGCATTTGACATTCCCTGCAACCTATGCAGTGGATGTTGTTTCATTGTATGTATACCTTGTGGTATTTGATGTATTTTTATTCATTTGTATATGAGATACTTGTAATTATTCTTAATCTAAAATATTTAATTAATAATATGTAATTCTACGTCATGGACCCTTGAGAATTGTTAAAGTTGTAATTGACTTGTATTTATGTACTTTTTTTTAATCTTATGATTGTATTATTTTGACATTGTTATCATTATTGTTTGTAAACAGATAAGAAAAATAAATTATTCTATAAACAGACTAACATGTATTAGGTTAAATTCTTCTGGGATCTGGTGCGACATTACAAATGATCTAAAGTATATTTTTGAAGGTTCTTGTAGAGAAATTTTGACCAATGAGAGTGCAAATATAATGAAAAATATTTGCTTCATAAGGGGTACCCAATATTGAACTATTAAGTTAGTAGCCAATTATTGAGAAGATTAAGCATGACAAAGGAATCAATAATTAATTGTTCCCTAAAGGAATGATTTTTTATTATAATTTATTTTAATGACAAAGTTTTGATTTTCTTCATACTTCTCATTATAGTTATCGATATTAGAAATCATGTTAAAATGTAAATGTAATGATGAACACTCCTCTATAAAAGAAGATCAAGATTTGACTACCTTGTGATGCTAAAAAAAAGCTAATTACCAAGTCTTTGATTCTCTACTTTCCTATTTTAGAACTTAAAGAAGTATTATGCTTTATGAAATAGAGCTATTATTAGTACTTGCCCATAGGCTAAGCAAGTACTATTGCAATGAGTTTTGGATTTGCTGCTTTAACTAGTGATTAAAAGAATGTCTATGCACCAATCAAATACTACCATATTTGTTATTATATTATACATTTTATATTTTGTATAATAAAAATGTTAAATTTTTAACTTTACCATATATAAAAATTATTTATTAAAAATTTGATTGGCTAAGTAATTTGAAGTGTTATACACGAAATTTGCGGAATTAAATTCCACAAACAATACATAGAAAATACAAAAATTCTCTCACATTATTAGTTTTGTTTTCAATAAATGACCTACGCTACCCAGCTCCACCAAACCAATAATAAAAATTTTATGTTAAAAATAGAATTATAATTAATAAATATTTATTTTAATATAAATTATTTTACATATTTTTTTATTATAGATTATAAAATTTTAGAAATTTATATTTAATAATTATATTTTTAATTTTTACAATTATAATTATTGAAATAAAATTTTGAAAATAAAATAAAATTCCCTCTTTTAATCTATTTTTAAAATAAGATTTCAATTGTTAAAATTAAAAACATAATTAAAAATTTAAAAACTAAATACACTAGAATGCTACTTCTATTATAAATTATTTAATATATTACATATTATAGTTATTAATAATATTATTATATAAATGTGGCACTTGTTAATATTTTTGAATGTTCACAGGTTTCTGTTTTTTCAAGTGGATTGAGATTTTCAGCCCACCAAATAACTCTTGTTTTCTAATATGTTATCAATTCAAAAATAGACATTCTCAACAATTTCACTAAAATCAAGAAGAATAAGATAGTGTATTTTTATTCTCCATGAGTTGAAATTATTGCTTTAGTTAAGATTGTCTAAGAGCTATTCAGCTTTCTCAGCTTTCACTTATGATTTCAATGTTTTGAACTTAACAAGATTTTGTTTTTTGTTTTTTTCAAGATGTTATCTATAAAGTTATAGTTATGAACATTGTATAAATTTGATACATAAATTTTTATACAAACATAACTCAATTAAATATGACAGTCTTTGAAAAAACAAAATTTAAAGATAATAATTAGTTTTCTCAAAAATATCTGCACATTTTGGAAAATCTTTGACTTCAATAAATTTTATATAAAAAATATAATGACTGAATCTCACAAAAAAATCCTACTATATTTCTTGAATACGATATTGATGCAGTGCCGCACTTTTAGCATGTTATATAGTAGTAAAGACGCATTTTACTCGCACCGCAAAACGAAATTCCTAAAATCCCGGACCAAAATCACAGTGGGAGAAATGCTAGCCTTAGAAACAGAGGGAGAAATGTTATTATTGTTTTCTTTTCTATTCAACAGTGTTAAAAACAAATGCCAAAGAATGATCAGCTCTCAAAAGGAGGCTGTAAAAATAAGCAAATCCTAATAAAAAAATTAGGGCACCATAGCTAAATAGACTGACACCAAAGCCAACAGTGTTCTGCAGAATAAAAATGATTTAAACATGGATAAAATGTCATTGTCCAAGACAAATAGTTGGATTAAAGAATGATTGTGAAAAAGCATCGAAAATGATCTCCTCAAATTTTATATAGGCAGAAATATTTTGAACAATTCTAAAAATAGATAGGTCGGTGAGTTGGGATACTTTTATTTTGAAAAAAAAAATTAAATAAATTTTTTTTCATCAATGAATAACTAGCTTATATATACTTATAAAGTATATATAAGCTAGTAGCACTTCGACACATAATAAAAGATCGTTAGGGTTAGAGTCTGATTTAGATTTATTATTCTGATTAAGGTTAGGGCTTAGTGTTAAGATTGGGTTTATTAAGATTTGATTTAGGTTTATGATTATGGTTAGGGTTAATATTAGAGTTAGGGTTTAGTGTCAAAGTTTAGTGTTATAAGTTGAATAAATTAATATAATTAGAATTAGGGTTAGCATTTATATCATGGTTAGGGTTAGAGTTTTGTGTTATGCTTAGGATTATGTTTAGACTTATGATAATGGTTAGGTTATTTGGTTAGGGTTAGGATTATGGCTATGATAAACATGTACATCATGGTTAGTATTATGGTTATTAGGGTTAAAATTCAAGGTTATAATCAAGATTATGGTTTAGGGTTTAGAATAAGATTATCGTTCATGTAAGGGTTTACATCATGGTTAGTATTATGCTTAGGGTTATAGTTTTGGTTAGGGTTATAATTTAGGGTTAGTGTTAATATTATAGTTTTTGTTAAGGTTAGATTTATGCTTTCCTAAGGAATATAGTTAGGTTTAGGGTTTAATGTATTGATTAAGGTTAGGATTAAGGTTTAGTGTTAGGATTATGGTTAAGGTAAGCTTTTATTTTATGGTTACTATTATGGTTGGGGTTAGGATTTTGATTAGGATTATAATTAGGGTGAGGTTTTACATAACATTTAATATTATGGTTATTAAGGTTAGGAATTATGGTTAGTTTTTAATAATCATTAGTATTGTACTTAGAATTATAGTTTTGATTATGGTTAGGGTTTAGTTTTTATTAGGATGATGGGTTAGGGTTTAGGATTAGGATCGGGGTTTAGATTTATGATCAAATTTTAATGTTCATGATTAGGATTATGGTCAAGTTTAGAATTTTATATCATGCTTGTAGTTATGGTTAGGGCTAGCATTTTGATGAGAGTTAGGGTTTAGAATTACAATTAGGAATCTTTTTTAGGTTTATACTATGGTTAGGATAATGGATAGGATTAGAGTTTTAAATTAGGGGTCAAGCTTAGGGTTTAGGGTTAAGATTGTTGTTAGAGTAAGGATTTATTTCATGGTTAGTATTATATTTAGAATTAGTGTTTTCATTAGCCTTAAATTTTTTCTTATGGTTCAGATCAAGATTAGTGTTAGGATTATGGTTAGAGTAAGGGTTTGTACATCATCGTTAGAATTATGGTTATTAGAGTTAGGGTTAGGATTGAGGGTTAGGGTTAGGTTAGGATTTGTTTTAAGTCTAGGTTAAGAGGTATAATTTGGATTGTGTATAGGGTTAGGGTTTAAATTAGGTCTAGAGATAAATAAGGATTAAGGTTAGATGTAAAATTAATATTATGGTTGGGGTTAGCATTATATCCTAGACCTAATTACACCCTAACTCCTATTAAACTATATCTTTGATCCTAATTGAACTATACCCTTAATTATATCCTTACCTTAATTTAACATTAATCTTAAATAAATCATAACGGCTAATTAAATTGTAACACTTACATTATTTTCAATCTAAAATTATTTTAATTGTAACCTAAATAAAATATTTCTCTTGTAACTATCATTGAATCCCATTAAATATTTATTTACTTAACATATTTGAAATACATTTCTTTTTTTTGCTAATCCAACTTATCTTATACCCTATAAAAATTTAGTTCCTTATATTAAAATTTTAGATCTATTTTTTTTATTGTATATGCTTCCGTAAGCCCTAATTAAAGAGTTGATCTACCCTTTATTGGCGGTTCATCATTTTTTATGCAAACATAACTCAATTAAATATGACAGTCTTTGAAAAAAATAAATTAAAGATAATAATTAGTTTTCTCAAAAATATATGCACATTTTGGAAAATTTTTGTCTTCAATAAATTTTATATAAAAAATATAATGACTGAATCTCACAAAAAAAGTCCTACTATATTTGTTGAGTACTATATTGATGCAGTGCCGCACTTTTACCATGTTATATAGTAGTAAATGCGCATTTCACTCACACCGCAAAACGAAATTCCTAAAATCCCGGACCAAAATCACAGTGGGAGAAATGCTAGCCTTAGAAACAGTGGGAGAAATGTTTTTATTGTTTTTTTTCTTTTTAATTGTGTTAAAAACAAATGCAAAAGAATGATCAGCTCTCAAAAGGATGCTGTAAAAAATTAGGGCACCATAGCTAAATAGACTGACACCAAAGCCAACAGTGGTCTACAGAATAAAAATGATTTAAACATGTATAAAATGTTATTGTCCAAGACAAATAGTTGGATTAAAGAATGACTCTGAAAAAGCAACGAAAATGATCGCCTCAAATTTTATATAGGCTGAAATATTTTGAACAATTCTAAAAAAAAAGATAGGTCGGTGAGTTGGGATTCTTTTATTTTGACAAAAAAGAAATTAAATAAAGTTCTTTGCATCAATGAATAATAATTACCTTCTAAAGGAAAAGCTGACTTTTATAATAACATTGATGAAGGCGACCCCAAAAGAAAACTTTATGGTAATTGGTGAACTGATTTTAGAGCTTCAAAAGACGAAACTTTTATTATAGTAATTGATATGTTCATTTGAACGTGGGTGTGATGCATTTTTAGTACTGGTATGACATGACACAGTTCAAATATTATTTTTAAATGGTAACTGAGTAAATATTTTAATACGGTAAGAAGGCAATAACCATGAAATAATTTTCTTTATTAAAAAGAAACTTAGAGAAAAACGTTTTAAACTTAGCCATTATTTTAAACATGAGATTTTCTATATTAAAAATGAAACTTATAGGAAAACGTTTTTTAAGTTTTCCTTTACACGTGAAACAACTTTACAGTTCATACTTACTTTGTAGCGATAGTCATAGAATTCCAAGGAAACTGAAGTTCGTCTATATAAATCTACACAAATGCTCAATATGCATTCATGCTGTGTGCTTCAAACTGAGCATTTTTCATTATAGTAACATATATCTTTCCTTTTAAAGATATATTTATCAGAGTCTATGGAGAAGCTAAGGGAAGCCATGAATGGTAATGAAGAGTATTTGTATGAGAATGTCAATTTCCATGACATTGTAATTGTAGGAGGAGGAGTTGCAGGCCTTGCCACAGCCCTTGCCCTGCATAGGTACAACTATTCTATTCTCAGTTTTTGGTTTAAAAACTATAATTGAGTGTTTATGAATTTTTCTTTTTAATTCAACTGTATAATAGATTTTTACATAACTTTTGAGATCTTTCTCCCTGATCTATCAGGGAATATAAGAAAACTAACATATCAAAGTAATAATAAAATATTAAAGTGGTTTTGGATATTTTGAAATATCTATATGCATGAACTAACATGGTTAATTTTATATTCAGGTTGGGTATAAAGAGCATAGTACTTGAGAAGGCTAGCAGCCTTAGAACAAGTGGGGCTGCCTTCATTATGTGGGCAAATGCATGGAAAGCTCTTGATGCTCTTGGTGTTGCAGACTCACTTCGCCCTAATTATTGCCAACTTGATGGGTATTTTGTTTTTTCAAAATATCAATTTGATGGACAATTGGTGTCTTTTTATTCGATATTTGGATTAAGTTTTAAGATCTAAATGATGGGTATCTTGTTTTTCTATGGATAAATCTGTCATTTTGTACATTTAATTTCCTTTTAAGATTTTCTTTTGATCTCAATGGGAAACATAATATTTTGATCTCTATTCATATTAATTATATAATGGAAATGTTTCAACCTAAATCAGTTTCTTTTCTGTGCAGAATTTCTGGCTGGTCGAATTGTACTGGGATGAAAAACGCAGTCCAACTTATAAAGAAGGCTAAAGGGTGATTGAAATGAAACATAAGAGTAGTTATTTTATTATATAGTAAATCTGGAACATGTTTAAGTTTTTTTATCATTCCTTTTCCATCAACTATTGAATTGTTTTTGGCTTCTCTGATTTGCACTTCAACGTTTAGATGAAAGTTTTGTTCATTTTGTTTTCTTTCATATTTGACTTGAAAATTTCTTTTTATATTTGTTAAATAGATATTTTTATAATTATAGTTTAATTTTGTTTATTTAATAGTATGGATAGTTGATGTATATTAACATAAAATGATAAAAATTCTGAATGTGAATTTAATTGATATTGAGTAATATATTTTGCATTTCAGAAGATCAACTACGATTATGGAATCTCGATGCATAGAAAGAATCAAACTTATAGAAACACTTGCTAAAGAATTGCCTCAAAGAACTATCAGATTCAATTCCAAAGTTGTTTCTATAAATAAGAACATTGCCTCTTCTTTAACCTTGTTGAAGCTTGAAGATGGAACTTTGATTACAACAAAGGTATATTGTCCTTGACTTGTAATAAAAAAATTTATATTGTATAAGTTATTTTTAAATATTATTGTATTGAATAACTGAAATAACTATAACATGGAATACTTAATTTTATGTACATATTTTCTGTAGATATTAATAGGTTGCGATGGAGTATATTCAGCAGTTGGGAGGTGGATGGGTATACCACCAGCAAAGTCTTCAGGACGAATTGCTGTTAGGGGCATGGTAACGTATGAGGAGTGCCATGAGTTGGAAAAGTTTCATTCACAAGTTTGGGATAGAGGATTAAGAGCAGGATTCATTCCTTGTACAAAAACACAAGTTTATTGGTTTCTAACAAGAAGAATACAATCTCAAGGTACAATTCTTATTTAATTATTAGTATTTTTATTGTTCTTAGTTTTATTGTACAAATAATTGAAAAATGACAGACATTTTTGACAAATCATGACATATTTTAAGATAAATGGATGAAAAAAATTAATAATTTGTAAAATAGATCATAAAACTAAGTTGTTTCTAATTTTTTAAAATTTCGTATTTAATAGGACCATTATGATTCTATCTATAAATTTTGAGTAAAAGAATATTGAATTTAGTCACTTTTCTTTTAAATAATTTTAATAACAATATTTTATGTGTTTCATTATTTATTCATAATTAGATTTTTTATCATCTTCAACACATTTTTTAATCATAAAATAAGCGCATTGGTTGATTAAAGGACTTCTAGGAGGAGCTCCACCTACATAATTGCACCTACAATAGACTCACTAACAACCACCATAAAAAAAGACTTACAATAATTACACTTATACCACTATCAAAGGGAACTATTGTTTTATATGACCTGATATTATCAAAGTTTGAGCAGATTCTAGTTTACTAACATGCTTAATGTACTTGCAATTAACTTTTTCCTTTTTCTCTTTAAAGTCTCCCAATGGCTACACAACTAGCAGCATTATTTGTGACGAATTGAGCAACATAAGTACACTTATGACCACTGTCAAAGGGACCTACAACAATTGCACCTGCAATCACTATTAGAGGGATCTACAGCATCTCTTTTTTCTTTGTGTTGTAGGAAGTTCTAGTCTCCAAATCTACTGGTCTTAAGCATCATAATTTCTAGGATGTGAGGTGGAACTCATATACCAAAAAATGACCTATTATAATGATTGTGAATGACTTGCAAATCAAGAATAAAATAAATTATGCATATAAAGAATCAATATAGACAGGATAAGATTTAGATGAAGCCAAATTTTAACTTAAAAATTTGTAATAAAATTAAACTAAATTTCACCACGATAACTATAACCTAAATAGTTTTATAACATTTTTAAAAAAAATCTTTAATGATTTCATATTTTTCATTGATTGAAAGTTCCAATTGCTGATCTCAAAGTTAATCTTAAACTTTTTACAACTTGTTATTTCACTGTCTTTGGGGTTTGATTTCTATTCTTGCAGATGCAAATATATATGGCGATGCTGAAAAGATTCGCCTTGCCACCTTAGACATTATCCGTGATTTTCCAAAACCCTTTGCAGAATTGATTGAAGCAAGTCCAGCAGAAACAATGAATTTGGCAGATATGAAGGTGAGATTGACATGGCCATGGGAGAAGCTTATACCTGGTAAAGGCAATGGAAGTGTGACACTTGTAGGAGATGCACTGCATCCAATGACCCCTGATCTTGGTCAAGGTAATATGAACTTTAAGTTATAACCTGCTACAAAATGGTCTGAAGCTTCTTCTGAATGTTCATTAAATTTTTAAAGTAGAATCTTTGTAGTATGTTTTAGTTTGAAAATAGGGGCTTGGTATTTTATATTGTTTTGATGTGAGAAAAAATATATTGGATTATGATTTTAATTGTATGAAAAACTGGGTTTATTTATTACAGGCGCATG
The DNA here is from genome assembly GCA_027943335.1 of Chamaecyparis obtusa. Classification (NCBI taxonomy): domain Eukaryota; kingdom Viridiplantae; phylum Streptophyta; class Pinopsida; order Cupressales; family Cupressaceae; genus Chamaecyparis; species Chamaecyparis obtusa. The sequence goes on along the minus strand of BSBK01004914.1, from coordinate 689,160 downwards.
TTCTACTTTGGAGGATGCAGTAGTTCTGGGAAGATTCCTTGGGGAAACCATGAAAAATATAGACCTTGAGCAATGGGGAGAGGAAGAGGAGAAAAAGATAGAATCTTGTTTCAAAAAATACTTGCAAGAGAGGAGATGGAGAGTGTTTACTCTTACCAGTGCAGCATTTATTATAGGAATTCTTAATGAAGGATCCTCTAAACTCATTCGTTTTGCCAGAGATCGGATTTTATTTCCATTGTTCTCCATGTCATACTTCATGTATTTTGCAGACTTTGACTGTGGAAATCTGAAATTCAAATCAGCCAAAGACTGTAAACAAACATTTGCTCTATAAAAAGAAATCTGTAAAGAATAAAGACAGTAAATGGGTTAAGGAACCCTTACCAAATGTTTGTAGATCTTATCAAATAATGTGAATCATTTCCTTTCTTGTTTTAAGATTCTTTAGTAAACTGTCTCATAGATTAAAAAAGGCAAAAGCTATTTGATATTTTCAAATAAATTTTAAATTTATTGGAGTCCATCTACTTGTGAACATGTTTTGATTAAATTGTTATAAGTTTCAAAATATCTGTATATTCACATCTCCGGGTATGGAAGGGAAGCCGTTGCTTCTATTTTTTGGGGAGTAATGGAAGAACTGATCTGCATTAAAATAATTCAATGAAATTCTTTTATTTTCAGGGTCGTCATGGAAAGTATACACTATGGTCTCTGGGAAAGACATCTCTAGGAAATAACCCATCCACTAAGGCTTTGCCGTTGAATAAATAAAAGAATATTATATAGTGTAAAAGTTCTTCCTTGAAATAATCCACAGCAATCTGTGGTACACTTGTATAGGATTGTAAGAGATCCATTTGCAGTTGAAAGAAAACACGAAACCACTTAGGGTGGGAAGAGCAGTACACAAATTCAGAAATAAATACAAAAATACATGAACTCAAATGCTATGGCACTTTATTTCTATTAATCAATTGTATTAGATGTATACTGTCACGGGCTTTGGGAGCACCTGTGCGGCACTGGCAACCTGACCCAATGTAAGGCAAGATCCCAGACTACGCCTTCCTAATGCAATGCGGAAACATAGATCTGATCAGTCCCAAACACACAATGAAATCTGCTAAGTAACCAATGTCAGAAACAATGCAATGCAAATACACAGTCTAGATTTATGGCGAGGCGACGCCTCCAGATTACTTTATCAATTGAATCCACAATTACAAAGTCCACAAGGAGTCTATGTTCAAAAACACAGATCGCCTCTAAATACTATGTCGCAAATACAACAGTATGCAATCCCCGATTGCATCACAGCTCAATGCTGCTACAGAATTATGCTGAACGCCTCTGCTCAACAATGAAGACTGCTCCAAGACTTCGCCACGAAAAGACTTCTGCTCTGCTCCTCGCCGAAGACCCTTGTCGCACACTTCACTCCAAATTCGCTCTCCAACTTCACCATATCGAAAATGAGCCAAGGCCGCTGCCTTTATAGCGAATTCGTCCTTGGGCAAGGCGTGGCGGGAATTTAGGTCCGCACCCAAAATCATAACGGCTAGATCACATAACGGCTAGGTTGCTTCACCGATGCAAAATGCAACAAGCGCATCACCCAGATCCGTTAATGACGCCCCGTTAATCATGCCACCGATGATGCCGCCAGCACAAAAAGAACCCAAGCTCCTTCAAGTCTGATGCACACCAAATTAATTCTCCAAGGCACAAATTCGTCGGCCCAAATAACAGCAAAGAGACAATGCCGCACTCAAATGCCTCAAATCAAGTCAGCATGGCTGTGTCAAAATAATCCGCGTCGGCCCATAAAATGCAAAAGTCATGACAGCACCAAAATCCGCTAAGTCAATGTCGGCACAACCAATGTCATACTTCCAAAAGACTAAGGCAAATTGCCTCAATGACGCTGCATCCATCTGACATGAAATATCTATGACACTCCAAGTCCCCCAGCTCAGATCAGCCAACAAGCAAAAATGACACGACAGTCTAGCCCCGTGACATCCTCCCCCACTAAACCAAGAGGCGACGTCCTCGACGCCTGCAGCACACCTAGACCAAATGATGCCGCGAGAGGGTTGATCCCCGAAGAGATCAGTGAAGTCGAGTTGAGTTCTCTTTGGCAAGGAACCCAATCAACTTATCCAATGCATTCTGCTGCTGTTCAGTCCAAATCCATTCTCCCTTAAAGCAATTCAACAAAGGATGCACGACTTCAAAATAGCTAGCAAACAAAGGTCTGCAAAAACTAATCATACCAAGAAATCGTCACAAATCATGAGCATCTCCAATCTGCCCACGAACACCAACTGCTGAAACCGCTCTACTCTGGCTTGGATCAGAAAGCACAAAATCATCCATGTAAGGCAATCCGCACTGCTCCGAATCTGCCAAGGTAACATGACCTCTTGCTAGAAAGACATCTTGCACACCACTAAAAGAAGTCACTGTCAATGTTGAATCTGCGTCAGTCACAAAAGGAACGGAACACGTCTGCTCCGCATCCCAGATCATGATGCAACTCCAACAAGGAGCAATGACCACTCCAGCCCATCTCAAGAAGTCCTGACCCAAGATCAGGTCATACCGATCCATCTCCAAAGCAACTAAGTTGACAGATCCATGCAAAGCGCCAAGTCGCAAGGAAACACTGCAAATCACACCATAGACCCGCAACGAAGAGGCATTCACTGTCTCACAAGTTGCATCAAGCAAGTTAATCTGCAACCCCATTCTCCTAGCTCATTTTACTGCTACAAAGCTATGCATCGCTCTAGTATCAATCAAGGCCCTTATCTTGCAACCATTCAAGATCGCCTCAATGAAGCATAGCTCTGGCCGATCCAAAGCCCCCGGAACAAGTCTAGATCTGGGACTCAAATGCAAAGTATTAAGCACCAATGCACCAATTCTTGGCATTGATTCTTCCTCCGACAACATTGCATTGATCCGCCACCGATTAGGACATTCTCTGGCAAAGTGATCAAACTTTCCACAAAGAAAGCAATCACGGTTCCTCTTCTTCATCCCCTTCTCTTCATGTTCAGGTTCAGCTTCATCCGACTTAGGCTTCTTGGCTTTCCGGTCGCCATTTCGCTTGTCATCTTTCGGACGAAAGCATTGTGCAGTGTTAGATTTGGCTCCCCCAAATCCCATTGTCACATTGCCCTTATAATCTAGCAACCCATCTGCCATAGTAATTGCCTCAGCAACAAACTGCACCTTGTGTCGCATGATTTCCTTGGCTGCCCAAGGTTGAAGGTTCGCATGAAAAGAAATAGCTTCTCAAAATCACCAAGCTTGTCACATTCCAAGTCCAACTCTCGGAATTGCTTAACATACTCCCAGACAGTGCCTGTGTGCTTCAGCTGATCAAAACGTGCTCGGACTAGCCAATCAGAGTTTCCAGGATGGAACTGATCATGAAGCGCTGCCTTCAAATCAGCCCAAGTCTGGATCTCTTTGACCTTCTTTCCAGTGCATTCATCCGCCAAATGTGTCCGCCACCACAACTTCGCACCTCCAGTCAAGCATGATGCAACCTTCTTGATCTTCATCTCTTCAGTCAAGTCAGTCGCTCCAGATAGATACTCTTCTACATCCTAGAAGAAGTTATCCAAAGCCTTATCGTCACGATCTCCATTATAAGATCCGATCTGATCAATAGCTTTTTCCCCATTCTTTCCATTCTGCAGGATCGAATGGTGAAGAGACTGCCCTTCCTTCAAAAACTTAACCTCCTCGCGCAATGCATCTAATTGCCCAATCAGTTTTGAAATCTCTTCCATCATTCTCTCCTCAGGATTGTAATTCTCCAATGCCTCAATCCGCATCTCATGATCCCGAAGCCAATCTTTATGCTTCATGTTCCCTCGCATAGCATGGCTATTCTCCACAGGATGAGACTACTCGGCATCATATTGACTATTTGCATCACCCATTGTGTCACCAAAGATCAGATCCGTGAAAGGTCTGCTTCACAACCCAGATCTGAAACAGAACTGCTCTGATACCAATTGTCACGGGCTTTGGGAGCACTTGTGTAGCACTGCCAACCTAACCCAATGTAAGGCAAGATCCCAGACTACGCCTTCCTAATGCAATGCGGAAACATAGATCTGATCAGTCCCAAACACACAATGAAATCTGCTAAGTAACCAATGTCAGAAACAATGCAATGCAAATACACAGTCTAGATTTATGGCGAGGCGACGCCTCCAAATTACTTTATCAATTGAATCGACAATTACAAAGTCCACAAGGAGTCTATGTTCAAAAACACAGATCACCTCTAAATACTATGTCGCAAATACAACAGTATGCAATCCCCGATTGCATCACAGCTCAATGCTGCTACAGAATTATGCTGAACGCCTCTGCTCAACAATGAAGACTGCTCCAAGACTTCACCATGAAAAGACTTCTGCTCTGCTCCTCGCCGAAGACCCTTGTCGCACACTTCACTCCAAATTCGCTCTCCAACTTCACCATATCGAAAATGAGCCAAGGCCGCTGCCTTTATAGCGAATTCGTCCTTGGGCAAGGCATGGCGGGAATTTAGGTCCGCACCCAAAATCATAACGGCTAGATCACATAACGGCTAGGTTGCTTCACCGATGCAAAATGCAACAAGCGCATCACCCAGATCTGTTAATGACGCCCCGTTAATCATGCCACCGATGATGCCGCCAGCACAAAAAGAACCCAAGCTCCTTCAAGTCTGATGCACACCAAATTAATTCTCCAAGGCACAAATTTGTCGGCCCAAATAACAGCAAAGAGACAATGCCGCACTCAAATGCCTCAAATCAAGTCCGCATGGCTGTGTCAAAATAATCCGCGTCGGCCCATAAAATGCAAAAGTCATGACAGCACCAAAATCCGCTAAGTCAATGTCGGCACAACCAATGTCATACTTCCAAAAGACTAAGGCAAATTGCCTCAATGACGCTGCATCCATCTGACACGAAATATCTGTGACACTCCAAGTCCCCCAGCTCAGATCAGCCAACAAGCAAAAATGACACGACAGTCTAGCCCCATGACTTTTATAGAAATCCTAACTAGACCAAAATGATACGACAGATATCTTAAAATGGTCAAGTAGAATCGAAGCAAGCAATTGAAGATCAAAACATGAATTAATTGAAATTGAAGCTATTGGATCGATTAAATTAAGAGGATCAAATAATTGTTCAATTGATTTTAATCAATTAATTGTATACTTTAAATCAATTCAAATCCAACTCATTCAAAGGGTAGGCATGGCTACGATAAATCAATTAAATCTATTATTAATTCTTATTATTCTCATCAACCACATGGGGACAAAAATTAAATAAACCAATGAGAATGAAGGAATGAACTCACATGGATCAAGGACAAATCGATTCTATATCACTCATCTTGGAGATGCATCTTGACCCTTCATTTTGTCTCTTTGCTCCAACCTTTGAGAACAAAATATTTACTTTGTCTCACCATTTGAAACCATTAACTTGACTCAACTTTCATTCTAGGGTTAACTTCACTCTACTCCCTAGCTTTGGGAAAATCTACAAACAGTGAGCATTCTAAGAGAAAACCATCTACTTTTCAATTGCATCCATTATAGGCATTTAGATTTGAATCCATAGCATAATTGAGCATAGTTGAGTTAAATTTGGCAGAATTGCATTTAACATAGCTTAATTCTCATTCTAGAGATGTCTTGAATGAATACTAATCTTAGAGCCTTTCTTTAGCTTTTCTAGTTAGAGATCCATAGGATGCTTCTTATCTTTGTTTCAATTCAGTTGCTTTAAATTTTTGTATTTTTCATAATTGAGTTGATTTTATTGATAAACTAATCCTATGAAGGTATTTTATATACACAAAATGGCACCCACCATGGGGCTCTTGCCTCATTCTAACATGTTTTGATGATTTGTATGGATTTTTAGTGAATTTGTGTTGTAGATTTTAAATTTGCAATTAGAGCAATGCATTTGACAGAAGTAGCACGTATACGGTGAAGTTTGATGTATTTTCCAGATGAAATAGTGTGTATACGATAAAGTTTGATGCATTTACACAAAGTTTCGACGCGTCTAATATTTCTTCTATTTTCTATCTCACTCTTGCGGCGCATATCAACCACCTTTATGATGCATTTACATTATGTTTTAGCACATGTATTAACTTTCAATCATTTAAATAGCGTGTGTCAGTAGTAAAATAGCATATTTAAACATTTTTACGACATGAAACATTAAACAAAGTAGCAGGTATGAAGCTTTCTATAGCACGTAGCCCTATCATTTTCAAAATTTAATTTTTTTGAATCTAATGATAATAACTTTCTATTTTGTAGATGACAGAGCATAGGAGGGTGTGTAAATCTACTTACAGATCAATGGACTACTTCAAGAACAAGGAGGAAAGGAAGTTACCTAAATTGTAAAAGAAAATCCATTTTGTCAATTTGCTTAGTGATATGACTGATGATTTAAAAGAATATGATAAATATGATAAAAAAAAATTAATGCTTATATGTCTAAACATGTTTCATTAAATTAGATCTTTTCTTCTTGATTGACATTTTAATTATTTTGCAAAGTTATTTTGATTTATGAAGTTTCCTCACTTTGCATTAGTTTTGTTGAGATAACATTTGTGAAAGGGGATGCATAGGAGCTGGAGCAATTTGATTAGGTAAGTAAAGGGACAAAAAAAAATTAAAAACCTCAAAAATGTGTCTAACCTTTGCTAGCTACGAATGTGATAATCTTAAAACCTTATGCAGTTGCTTAAATTGAGGCATTCAATTTGAAATCTAGCTCAATTAAAAGAAAATTTGTATCTTAAGTGAAGCATTAAGTGTATGCACCCTAAAATGGTCACCTAGACTTTGGGCCACCATTATTGCAATTTATCAAATCCCTAAATCAATATTTTCAAAAATCAACATTTTTCAGTTATATCAATTTCCTTGATCAAATCCTATGTTATCATTTATTCAATTATTCCTTGGGCTAACCATTTTATCCTAAAGTCTTTATTTATTTAAAAGGAATATTTCCTCCCCTTTAAATAAATAAAAAGCCCCCACTTTTCCTCTTATCCTAAGTTGCACAAATAAAGCATTATTCTTATTTTATAAAAAGGGAAAAAGCATTTTTTGTCTCATATGGACATAAAAGTCAACTCCTATTTTTCTATTGGAGGATACTTGTGCACATGGATTACTCCTCTTTCAAGCTCCACCATTGATTAAGTCTTTTGCCTCTTAATCTCCATGGTCCATTCTTTTGCATTTCTTCTAAAAGGAGAGCTCTTTTCCTCATTCTAGGTCACTTGTTTTATGCTAATGTTATGCTGCAGGTTTTCTAGGTGCATTTGGAGCTTTTGAAGATTTGCAGCTTTCTTGTTGCATCACATTTACATGTTTTCATAGTTTCCTTTCTTGCATTTTCATAGCATTCATGGCTTCATTCTTAGCTTAGTTTCTTTATGCAATAGATTAATCCCACATAGCTTAATAGGAGGATTTGTAATACTTGCATCTCTCATTTTCATAGCTTAGTTTGTACTTGCATCTTCATTCTTAGCTTACTTGCATTGCATTTCTATTTGGATTCTTGGAGATATTGGCATTCTTTCCCTTGTCTTCACTCGAATCTCTCATTGTGTGGTTGACTAGCAAGGTCACAAGCTTATAGCTCTAGCTGAGAGCAAATTCCATATCTTGCAACTCCATACATAGAGAGCTCTAGGTTGCTATTGAAGGTTTCCCTTCCATGGATTTCCTTTGATGTAATGACTTAGAGAAGTGCACTAATTTTGTGTGTACATTTCTGGCGCCCACCGTGAGGCTCGAACCCACGACCACAAGGTTAAATTGTTGATCAGTTACAATGAACGCTAGTGCAGATTTCCATTTTTGAGCTCTTAGAATTGTCCCCTAGACACAGGCATGTCCTTGAGGATGCCTTGCGAGCAGCTAATGTTCCTAATGACATAGATGTCGATCAATTCCAGAACATGGTCAATCACCTTGCTAGCCCTCACTACCTCACATTTTCAGAAGAGGACGATAAAGCATTAAGCCATCCACACAATTTGGCCCTTCATATCAAGGTCATAATCCACAAAACTCATGTTAGGTGTGTGTTAATAGATGGGGATGTTGGGCTTAATATTTGCTCTTTGAGTCTATTAAAAGCTTTGGGATATTCTGAGAAAGTAATTGACACTAGGAAGAAGATCACAATTAAAGCCTATGATGAAGCAGAGCGAAGCTCTAAGGGATTGGCTGTTCTTCCTGTTAGGATCGATCCTGTGGAAAAGGACATTTTGTTTCAGATTGTTGATGCTGGACCTTTGGCATATAATATCTTGTTGGGTAGGCCATGGATTACCAACAGGCAAGCGGTGCCATCTACCTACCACCAATGTGTCAAGTTCCCTTACAATGGAGTTGAAGTATGCATACCAGGGGATAGCACATTAACTGTTAATGTGATTTTAGCTGGTTCTCATGTCCCTCTGAATAGAGAAGTTGATAATTTTGATGCTGCTCTTGAGCAGTGTACGAGTAAGTTTAAGTCCATAGACCTTGGCATGAGAGACTACCAAATGGATTCCTTCATGAAAATGCCAATCTCGCCTAGGTCATATGGAAAACCTTCACCTAAGAGGAAACCTTCATCCTTAGCTATGACCTTGTTTGGAAAGTTTGTAGAGTCCTCAGTACCTATTCATGAGGAGAAAGAGGAGGTAGCCATTAGAGATTGGATTTATAGAGAAGAAAAGTATCAACACAGTGAGAATTTTGTGCCATCTCCTAAAGCTTACGGGAGAGGGTATACTTTGGTTAAAAACATGGGCTACCCAGGTCATGGCCCTCTTAGTCACAGGTTAGATGCCAAGGCTAAACCACTCAACCATGCTCTTTTTGGTCGCAAGACTAAGTCAATGGTTGGCCTAGGCTTTGATAAAGAAAAGAAGACAAGTGTCCCTATCCTAGTTGCAACGGATAGTGATAGTGACTCAGATTATACACCCAATCTTCAAAACTAGCAAGACATGACTGATGATTGGGTGCCTTCCACCAATCTCCTTTGGGGAGATTCAAATGATTCAGCAGTTGAAAATATAGACACCAAAGAAGGTGATACCCTTCACAATCTTGAAGCCTCTACATCAAGGCGTCCCAAGCCTTCTTGGTGTAAACATCCTAGCAGGGATTCAGACACAGATTCACATGAGTACGAGTGGGACTCTCTTTCAGATGAAACAGTTGATTTGGACATGGATGTTGTCCATACCTATTGTACTCAACCCGATGTGACCAATGAGTCTAGCGTAGGACTAGAGGATTGGACTTCTCGAATTGCCCTAGTGGACGATGCTTCATTTGGTAGGATGAATCCTAATTCGGGTATCTTAGAGGGAGACTTGACAGATCCTAACTGTGCGATCACTAGAGATAATACCTTTTGTATCAATAACATTGAACCTGTCATCAATCTCTCCCTTGTTCACTACGACCTAATTGATTGGTCTTGGCACCATCAAGAGCCTCAGCTCCTCACTTTTCACAACAACTACGAAATAGTCTGCTACTTGAATGCTCTTGAACCTGTAGTCTCTTCCACCAGTGAACCTACAATGAGTATGATAGAGCCAGATATTAAGTACCTCAGTCAAAAAATAAAAGAAAAGAAACAAAAGAGAAATGGTTCTGATGGCGAAAACCACTTTGTGGCGGTGTCAAAACCCAAAATAGTAAAAAGAAAAGACGTATCCGAAGGTGAAAACCTCATTGAGGCACCTAAGGATGGGGTACTTAATAACCTGCTGAGTTATTTCCAAGACAGGTCATCGGTTCTTATTGAGCCTACACAACTAGTAAATTTGAATACGGAGGAGGCTCCACAAGTGATACACCTAGCTTAGTCTCTATCAGTGCAAGAAAAAGAGGCATACACAAAGTTCTTGCAAAAGAAGAAAATCAATTTTGCTTGGACATATTCAAACATGCAAGGGCTTGACACTAATCTCATTATGCATCACTTATCTATAGCTCCCAGAATTAAACCAGTAAAATAGAAGTTGAGGAAAATGCATCCTCACATAGCTCTACTTGTTAAGGCTGAATTAGAGAAGCTCTTAAGAGCAAGATTCATTAGAACTATCGACTATGCTGAGTGGATCTCAAATATTGTTCCAGTTTCAAAGCATGATGGGTCCATTCACGTATGTACCGACTTTAGAGACCTTAACAAAGCTTTCCCAAAGGATGACTTTCCACTCCCTAACATAGACATGATAGTGGATATGACTGCGGGCTATGAGATATACTCTTTAATGGATGGTTTTTTCGGTTATAACCAAATAAAAATAGCTCCTGAGGATCAAGAAAAGACAGCCTTTACATGTGCATGGGGAACTTATTGTTGGAACATCATGCCATTTGGATTAAAAAATGTAGGAGCCACATACCAAAGAGCTATGACCACAATATTTCATGATATGATGCATAAAAACATGGAGGATTATGTGGATGATACCTTGGCAAAGTCTAAGCAAAGGGATGTACACCTAGAAGATTTGGAGGTAATTCTAGATTGAATGGAGCAGTTTTAGTTAAGATTGAATCCGAAAAAATGTGCATTTGGGGTTACCTCAGGTAAACTTCTAGGATTCATAATTTTAGCTAAAGGAATAGAGGTGGATCCCGAAAAGGTTCAAGCTATATTAGATATGCCACCTCCTAAGAACATTATCCAGATGAGAAGTCTTCAAGGACAACAATCCATATGGAGGTTTATTTCCCAGCTTGCAGATAGAGCACAACCATTCAACAAGACATTGCATAAGGGAGCCACATGTACTTGGAACAAGGCTTTCCAAAAGAGCCTAGATCAAATAAAACAATACTTGGCTAATCCTCCAATTTTAATGCCTCCTATCCTAGAAAAACCATTAATTTTGTACATCTCAGTGATAGAATCTTCCTTGGGGGCATTGTTGGCACAACTTGATGATACTGGGAAGGAAAGAGCCATCTACTACATTAGTCGTACTCTAGTATCTTATGAGATCAATTATAATAGTATCAAAAAATCTTGTCTTGCGATAGTGTTTGCTTCCCAAAAGTTGCGATACTACATGCTTTCCCATACTATACATCTTGTTCCAAAAATTGATCCTCTTAAGTATTTGCTTGGTAAGGCTGCTCTCACGGGTAGACTTGCTAAGTGGATGATGGTTTTGTCAAAATTTGATATGGAGTACATTGAGCGTAAGGCTATAAAAGGGCAAGCTATTGCAAATCAACTTGTTGATTTCCCAGTCAAGGATAGCATGCCTATTCAAGTGGAATTCCTAGATGAGCATATCATGTACATGACCATGCATACTTGGAAAATCTTCTTTGATGGTTCAAATATGCAAAATGGATCAAGAGCTGGAGTATTGTTTATTTCTCCTCATGGGTACAACATGCCTAAGTCTTACAAACTTTTGTTCCCATGCACAAATAATATTGTAGAATATGAGGCTCTAACCAATGGACTTAAGATGGCTATAGAGTGGAATATAATAGAGTTACATGTCTTTGGAGATTCACAATTAATTATTAACCAAGTAAATGAAGAGTACCAAACTAAGGATGATAAGCTGATACCTTACAAAAATCTGGTTGATTCATTGTGACGTTACTTCACATTTGTAACATTTCAACAGATCCCTAGAGTAGAAAACAAGGTTGCAGATGCTATGGCTACACTAGCTTCACTCCTTTAGTTGGAACAACATGAATCAAGATTTGAATTCCTGATGGAAGAGCTACACCATCCCATCTTTGACTCCTCTGAAAGCCACGTCATTTGTACCTTGGTTACTCATGAGTCTTTCCATTATGGTGCTATCTATTCATACCTTCGTGATGGTATCATTCCTAAAACCTTCAACCATTTCGAAAGAAGAAACCTTGTTCGCAATGCCTCTCGCCATACCCTTATCTCTAGTGATCTGTATAGGAGGGGTTTAGATGGGACACTTCTTAGATACTTGGAAAAGAACAAATTCAACCAAGCGTTAGCAGACATCCACAAGGGTATTTGTGGTGGACATTCTAATGGTCTTTCCATGGCTCGAAGGTTGCTTAGGGTGGGGTATTATTGGCCCATGATGCAGATAGACACAGTAGCCTTTGCTAAGTCTTGTGAAAAATGTCAGAAACATGGAAACTTGATTCATGCTCCAGGTAGGGAGTTGATTCCTTCTATTTCTCATTGGCCATTTCAGCACTCGGCCTTTGATCTTGTTGGGTAGATACATCCCAACTCATCAAGTGGACATAAGTTTATTATTATGGCTACTGATTATTTCACAAAATGGGTGGAAGTTGTGCCACTTTCTATTGCTTTAGGGAAGACTATCTCTTTGTTCATCTTGAATCACATCATTTGTCGGTTTGGGATACCTTCTGAAATAATTACTGACAATGGAGGTCAATTCAAAAATAAGGACCTTACACACCTCTGTAAGAAATTCAAAATAAAGCAGCATTGGTCCTCCATTTACTTCCCACAAGGAAATGGACAAGCAGAGACATCTAATAAGACCATTCTCAAGATTCTCCATAGAACAGTTCACAAGAATGGTAGGGATTGGCACTTGAAAATCAATCCAGCCTTATGGGCTTACAGAATGAGTATACATACTCCAACAAGGGCTACTCTTTTTTCCCTTACCTATGGCGCTGAAGCAGTATTACCTTTAGAAGTAGAGATCCCTTCACTCCGAGTCTCTCTCAAAGGTTTGATCACAGATGACGATTATCATGCCATGAGGTTACAAGACTTAGAACTTTTAGATGAGAAGCGCAAGGCCTCATTTGATCATATGAGATTATATCAAAGGCATATGTCCAAGGCATTCAACAAGAAGGTTCGCCCTCAAGAGTTTCAAGTAGGTGATCTTGTTTTGTGAGAGAATCCTAAGAACCAACAACATAGAGAACAAAAGGGTAAGTTTGAACCTAATTGGCTTGGACCGTATGTCATCACAGCTGCTTTTGGTATAGGTGCTTACTTGTTATCTGATGAGGATGGAGAATAGCTCCCTAATCCCATCAATGTTTTGCACCTCAAGAAGTTCTACCCATGATGCCTATTCCGTCTAGGGGCATCCTTTGTATATATTTTATGATCCTTAAAAAATACCAAAAAAAATCATATATGATGCTGAAAAAATCCTAAAAGGCATAAAAAGTCCTGAAAAAAATACAAAAAAATAGAAAAAGTGCCTTGGTGAAAACTTGGAAACAGGCGCCTTGGTAGCAAAAATACAAAAAAATCAAAAAATCAAAAAAATTCTCCAAGTGGTGAAAACTTGGAAATAGGTGCTACTTGAGGCCTTTGCCCTCCTATTTATTAGCATGTGTCCTCGACACTTAGCCTTTCTCCATCATGCCTTAACCTTGTTGCCTTGGTTTGGAATTGGTCTTTGTCTTTGTCTAGGGGGCATACCTGTTAGCATAGGTCCTTTGGGTGCATTTGTCTCTTGGGGCATTTCACAAATGGTGTTTCTCAACACCACCCCAAACAATGTTTCTCAACACTACCCTAGCATCAAGTGTTTCTCAACACTTATCAGATGTCTTACCCATAGTCTAGTATGATGTGATATTCCTCACTAAGCAGATATAATACTCCAAGTTTGACTCTATGACCTACACACATGCACTTAAACACTCGACTCGCTGAGACTTGATTGACTTTGTTTTCTTTGTGTGTTGTCTATGATGATTTCTTTGATGAGTGTTCTCTCCCTATGATAGTTTTTTATGATGCCTAGCTAGAAGACTGAGGGTACAAGAACATGTTTTATTACTTTATCTGCTTGTGGGTATATCTAGTTGATCCTAACTGTCATGAGCATTTATGCTTGTTCCACTTGACTTTAGGACTTACAAGGTATTATCCTTGACTATTTTGCGAGTGCATGCTTGTAGCCATCTTGACCTTCTTGTGTCCTGATGCAAGCATAATCTTGCTATAGAAAACTTAGGTAATCTCACTGCACTAGTCATCTTGACTTATATGTCTTTGGTGCCTAGGTGGGATTTCCACATTCCTATCTGATATAGATCATATTCACAGTTATACTAGTGTGTATTGTATGATCTTATGATGCTACCAATAAATCTTGATGATGATTATTAGATGTCTATTAGCATTGTGACCTTTCAAGTCAACCACTTTCATAGTAGCTTGCATTTTAGGTTCATGATAGTTTTAGTTTTGCATCTTGCATATGAGCTCTCCTTTTCATCTTACATGGACCTGTCAGTCAACTGTGCTCACCTTTCCTTTTCTCAATCATGTCTTTCGCTTCTTGTCTTTCATATCACATCATTTTCTATTCATTTCGACATCCTGGATCTATTTTCGGACTCGAAATCGAAATCTGAGGTCATCTTGATAGTCAAAATCGCGTTTCAAAATTTCATCCTCTTCTGTGCAATTGGCTGACTTTTTGAGGCCTAATCCTTCAATTTTTGGGGGGCATCTTCATTTCCATGTCTTTCAACCTTCTTGTCTTTCATTCACCCCCTTCAATTCATCTCTCTGAGGTTTGACTTCACTTTTATCCTATATCTTTCTCGGTCAAACCTAGTCAACCTGGGGCATGTCCTCACTGTTTGATGGTTATCCTATCATGTTCCATCCTTCGATTATGATTTCTAGTGACTTGATCAAAGTTTATCAATCTGTTGTTCTCCTCTACTTGATTTCAATTTCGATTCCGAGGGGGCAGTACCTATTGAATTTAATCCTTGATTTTCTTGATTCAGCTATCTTTTTATGAGCTTTCGCTCAGCTTGAGATTTTTATCTCTTATTTTGGATGTGATCCCAAAATGAACTCATGTCGAGAATCTTTTATTTATTTTTGTCCAAGCGTGTTCCCAAAATGAACACACATCTAAGTTGTTTTGTGATCCCAAAATGAACTCACATTCCAACTTCTTTGACTGCATGTGTTCCCAAAATGATCACACATTAGTCAAAGAGGGGCAAATGTATGCACCCTAAAATGGTCGCCTAGACTTTGGGCCCCCATTATTGCAATTTATCAAATCCCTGAATCAATATTTTCAAAAATCAACATTTTTCAATTATATCAATTTCCTTGATCAAATCCTATGTTATCATTTATTCGATTATTCCTTGGGCTAACCATTTTATCCTAAAGTCTTTATTTATTTAAAAGGAATATTTCCTCCCCTTTTAATAAATAAAAATCCCCCACTTTTCCTCTTATCCTAAGTTGCACAAATAAAGCATTATTCTTATTTTATAAAAAGGAAAAAAGCATTTTTTGTCTCATATGGACACAAAAGTCAACTCCTATTTTCCTATTGGAGGATACTTGTGCACATGGATTACTCCTCTTTCAAGCTCCACTGTTGATTAATTCTTTTGCCTCTTAATCTCCATGGTCCATTCCTTTGCATTTCTTATAAAAGGAGAGCTCTCTTCCTCATTCTATGTCACTTATTTTATGCTAATGTTATGCTGCAGGTTTTCTAGGTGCATTTGGAGCTTTTGAAGATTTGGAACTTTCTTGTTGCATCACATTTACATGCTTTCATAGTTTCCTTTCTTGCATTTTCATAGCATTCATGGCTTCATTCTTAGCTTAGTTTCTTTATGTAATAGATTAATCTCACATAGCTTAATAGGAGGATTTGTAATACTTGCATCTCTCATTTTCATAGCTTAGTTTGTACTTGCATCTTCATTCTTAGCTTACTTGCATTGCATTTCCATTTGGATTGTTGGATATATTGGCATTCTTGCCCTTGTCTTCACTTGAATCTCTCATTGTGTGGTTGGCTAGCAAGGCCACAAGCTTATAGCTCTAGCTGAGAGAAAATTCCATATGTTGCAACTCCATACATAGAGAGCTCTAGGTCGTTATTGAAGGTTTCCCTTCTATGGATTTCCTTTGATGTAATGACTTAGAGAAGTGCACTACTTTTGTGTGTACATTAAGGATGTGCTCTTCACCTTTTTTGGTGAATAAAACTCCTAAACATGTCAAATTTAAGAGGACAATAAGCTAATAAATTAACCAAACACTTAAACAAAGCCTTTGTGTTTGTGGATGAAAGTGCTAGGTATATGCTCTTCACCCTTTGGTTGAATCAAAAATCAAAACACACTCTAGTCCTCCTAGATTAAAAAGCTTAGGAAAGAACAATGTTAAATGTGTTTGTAATTTAAAGCAATAGGGATATGCTCTTCACCTTTTGGTGAATCAAATTCCCAAACTTGTTTTCATTTCAATTTATTTCTTTTATGAACATGTTAGATCTTTAGTGGGTCTACTTCTCAAGAACATGCCTTAACGAGGCCAATGAGAGGGACGACCCAAAGTAGGAACAAGATGAAGCCAACCTATTCCACCAACTATAAATAAAGACCTCATTAAAGTTGAAAGGCTTAGAGGACAAAAATATTAAATGTCTAGGCTTTTAGGGTTATAGACCTCAATCGTGCGTGTGCAACTACATGTTCCTTGTATGATTTATTTGATATTTTTGTTTGGAACCCTTAATAAAATACCTGATTAATCTAGCAATCCCTACTTTTAGAGCCATGTTAAATGACAAACTTGACCTTAGGTAGATTGCATGAAGTGGCTTATTGTGAAAGACCTATGTAAACATTCTCAAACATGAACTTTTGTGTTTAGAGGTTAAGAGTAAGAAACATTTATTTTTGAGCTTATTGTGGTTGACGATACAAGTTCACAAGAAGAAAACATCCATTCAGATCTAGTAACCAGCTTAAAAATCTCCTTATTCAAAATATTCATCATCAAGGAGGAATAAATTCAATACACCAAACTCTTTTTAATGCTAGTTTTTAAGAGATCCCATTGCATTAAGATATCCTTGCAAGAATACAAAACATTCCTTAGTCAAGAGATCTTGTACGCAGATGAAACTTACTAATCTCTATTTGAAAAAGAAAAAGAACAAGAGGATATAATTTCCAATCTATTTGAAGAAATAATCAATCCTATGGATGAAAATAGAAATAAACCTAATCAAGAGAAAAATCAAAACTATGCAAATTAAGAGGACAATCGTCATAGAAATTGAAGGGACAAAGAAGAAACTGAAGAAAGGGTTGATGAGGAATCCCAAGATCCCTTGTTCCTTAAAGTTATGGAAAAAAAATTAGAAAGGGGTAAAGAAAGACACTTTTTAAACTTGGCTCGATTAGGAGTTAAGCTTCCTCATGACTATGACACGTCAACCTTGAAGAAGGATGAGGAACAACAAAGTCCACTAGGGGCTATAAATAAACAACCCAAATTATTTCAAGACCAAATTGATAACATGAAGAAGGAAGTGGCACCTAAACCATTTCTAATTGAGGTCATATTCCCCTTTCCCTTTGACAAATACTTGATCACAGTACCTTTTCCTCCAAATGTGGTATTTCCAAGATATGATAAGAACATGGGTAAATCAGACCCACAAGACCATTTGAGATAATATTGTGCCCTAAGTATTGAATTCATAAATGACACAACATATTTAATGATATTATTCCTAAGAAGCCTTGGGGGGAAAGCAATGGAGTGCTTTTCAAAGATACCCTTGAGTATAAAAATATTTGAATAATTAGCCTCCAAATTTGTACCCCATTATTTGTACAAAATTGAACACGATATCACCATCTTGAATTTATGTAATACCAAACAAAAAGATGGTGAACCTTTCTTAATCTTCCTTCAAAGATAGAGAACATTTTTGCCCATTATCCAAGAACTACACCTGAGAAAGAAAAGATGGAAATTTTCATGAACAATCTAAATATGGAGATTAATTATCAATTACAACTCCAATGTCCACCTACCTTTGAGAGGATTATTGAAAATAGGATCTAAATTGAAGAAGTGTAACTAGTAAGAATAGGAGAAATAAATCTCTTCAAAGAAAACAAAGGTTTCTCTAAGCACTAATAACAATTTCAACAACAAGGGTGGTAATAACTACAATGAAAAGCCTAGGTTTTGGCTAAAGAATACTAACAAGAACCTTGTGAGTGATGAGGTTATAGAGGCTAAAAAACTTAAGGCTCCTCCTTTTAATTTATCAAGTGGGTCTAATCAAACCAACAATGTCAACCAAATGACCAAGACCCCTTTTAACAACAATAACAATAGCTCATTCAAAAATCAAGGAATCAATAAACCAAGAAGTATCTTCAACACAACACAACTTGGGAGAACCTCTAGAGAATGCACTAAGAACCATCATTACTAATAAAATCATCTATTTACTAGATTCAAGACCCTATGAACCACAAGTCAAACCATCATGGTGGAATGATATCCATCATTGTGAATATCATAGAAAAAAAGGGCATAAGACAAATAAGTACACGAGACTCAAACATGTGGTTAAATACTTGATAGATGATGATATAATCAAATTGGATGGTCCCAAAAAATAATGAAGATCATACAACTTTCAAGACCCCTTTCTTGAATCATGAGAAAGGTGAATCATCCAATTCTAATCAAAGCAAAAAAAGAGGAAATGATAAAGTTAATTTTTCCCATACTTATGACAATATTATAAACTCTTTATCAGAGTATGAAAATGACATTAATATTATAGTGGTCAAAGAGAAACAACAAAAATAAAACTCTAATGTTGTGACGAGGGTGCAAGCATCAAAGATTACCTTGTAAGGGACTACCCCTAAAATTACTTTTCCAAATCAAACATCATCATCTTCAAAAAAATACAATCTTGTGGATCAACTCCAAAGGACACTGGTACAAATATCAATCTTGGAGCTATTATGACTTTCATCAACCCACAAAGAAGTACTGGAAAAGGCTCTTATTGAGACTACTATTCCTAATGACCTGGATGTTGATAGAGTTTAAAACATGGTTGGACACCTTATTCCACCTCATTTCCTATCTTAGGTTTAACCCACAATATTTTTATCCTCAAGAAATCTAAGAGGACTCGAGTGAAGAGAATTTTGATCCAAATTCTATGGAAAACCTTGAGAAAGAACATGTCATAGATTTAAGTGATACAATCTACGAACCATCAAATGAAGTTGTGTCGTTAAATCCTGTAAATTTGAGCCTATCCAATGAGTCCCTATCCCTTCTATATCCCAAGCTAATTTATTAGGATTTAATCAAGCTAAATGACATACCCTGGTATTTCCAAATAATAATTCATTGGCATTGTACCTAAATGTGATTGAACCCTCTTCCACCAATGAAATCTATCAAGGAGAAATAAGGAGGGAAAATGTTCAATATCTCAATCACAAAAGAAACAAAAAGAATAAAGAAAAAATCTAGTGGTCTAGTGGTGAAAACCATTATACATAGCAGTACCAGACCAAGAAAAATTAAAAATAAAAGATATTTATAAAGGTGAAAACCCAACTATTGTGCCTAAGGAAGATAGATTGGACACTTTACTAGAACGCTATGAAGAAAGATCTTCTATTTTGATTCAACCCACAAAAAAAGTAAACATTGGTACAGAATCATACCCTAAGATTATACACCTTGTAGCTTCATTATCAAAGGAGGAAAAACAAAAATTCATGTGGATTTTTTCAAAGAAATACTAGTAATTTTTTCTTGGTATTATGATAATATGCTAGTATTGGATCCATATCTCATTATGCATCATTTGAAAATCAACCTAGGAGTCAAACTAGTCAAACAAAAATTGAGGAAAATGTATCCACACATTGCATTATTAGTCAGAGTTGAATTGGAGAAGCTATTGAAGGTGTTCAATAACTAAGAGGGGGGGTGAATAAGTTGATTCCAGATATCCTACAGTCCCAAATACTCTCAGATGTATAAAACAAATCTTTCAAATAATCTAAACAGCTCGGTAAAAACTTTGTGCCTTTCTATTCATTAACCGAATACCAGTAAAATTAACTAGTGTATCTACCGATCAAACCATTAAATGTAATGTGTAAAGTAAAATAAAAAATCATCACATCTATACACATATAACACTTGATTTTTAATGTGGAAATCTTGTTAGGGGGAAAACTACCTAGGACTGGTACCTGAAATAATTTCTCTTCTGAAGTGAGCTCAATTAAGAGCCAACCATGTTAAAGGTTATAAAACATTGTGTAAGGTGTGACCTTGTTAGAGGATTTATCACTAATAGTTCTCTATGATCAAACACTCACTTGGGGTCAACAAGAGAATAATCAACATTTATTGAATGTCATAATGAAATAAATAAAGAGTTTTATGTCCCACTCGGTTAAGAGATTTATCTGTAGCAATGGTTAAAATACAACAATAAATGATCTTATTCAAATTACAACTTTCTTTGCAAATTTTTAGATCTATGCTAAGCTCATAATACCTTTGGCCATCATTACCTCTTCAATTTCCTTTTATCATCCAACTTTGTTCAGGTCGATTATCTCCTTTCTTTGACACTCGGTGTAGTCTGCAGAATTGGTCGGTTCTCACTTTAACCTATCTAACTAGAGCTTCACATGAATGCAATCTTCTTCTAATGTGCATTATTATTTTGAATCTCGTGTCTCCTTAAATAGACATGATAAACCATTTTCTTCTTAACCAAATATTTTGCTAAGCTTAATCTTCATCATGTAGTCTGCAGAATTGCTCAGTTCTCACTTTAACCTATCTGACTAGAGCTTCGCATGAATGCAGTCTTCTTCTAATGTGCATTATTATTTTGAATCTCTTGTCTCCTTAAATAGACATGATAAACCATTTTCTTCTTAACCAAAGATTTTGCTAAGCTTAATTTTCATCATTGATTTTTTCACTTCAACCTTTCTCAAAACTTGTACCTCAAACACGTTCCATTCTTCATCATTCAATCATCCTTGAATTTTTTCAGTCATTTGATCTTCATAAAAAACTTTATCTTTAACCTCATAATCATCCATATTTGTCCATCTCATCATCTTCCATTGGCAATCACATGTTTCATATTATTTCTTTCACTCAGTCAATATTGTGATGTATCGGTGACTTCTTACTCAATTAATATTGTACTTGGTATAGAATATACTTGCTTAGTGTACACTATTTCAACTTGGTACATATACTAATTTCTTTATTTACTGACCACATAAACTTGTACAATCTTGCTCTTTAATTCATAACAGAATCATGTAATACAATCAAATCACTAACATAATATAATAGACTCATCAATAAGTTACC
This sequence comes from Chamaecyparis obtusa, assembly GCA_027943335.1. Lineage (NCBI taxonomy): Eukaryota > Viridiplantae > Streptophyta > Pinopsida > Cupressales > Cupressaceae > Chamaecyparis > Chamaecyparis obtusa. The sequence goes on along the minus strand of BSBK01004914.1, from coordinate 667,846 downwards.
TAATGAATACCATATCCATATCTTTCTCATACATCTCATCTTCATGTTAATATCTCATTCCTTCACCATTATTACCTTTTTTAGATGTTTGCAACTATCATGATAAGTACAGTCAAAACTAGTTGACATCAATGACAATATAATAACTAATTTAATGTCTCACATATACCTTTATAGCTCAGTGATCACCTTCACATTTTATTCTCCAAGTAATCAATCAGTTGTAGCATAAAAATATCTCCCTTTGGCATTGATGGCAACACAAAGACAATATGAAATATGTCAGAGAATACCAAACTATACTTAAGATATTTACAACTTTGTCTTATATGTTGTGACTCAATAATGCATTTAATATATTTAATCACTACACAGAATCAATTTAATAGACTCTCCATTTTGGTTAGCTTCATTCCTAGCTGATATTTATGTATCTCTCTCCATGCATGTAATCTCTCTCCCTATAGATCTTTCCTGAATATTTCATGCAATCTATCTCCCTTTGACAGCAATGCCAAAAGTAATAAGCTCTTCAGTAGCCAAATCAATATCTATGTTGTTCAGTTCAAATTCTTGTACCTTGCATGTACAAATATGTAATGTCTTCCATCTTCTTTTTCTTCTTCTTATTCACAACCTTAGGAATCCCAAAGTGTGAACATCATGCATCAACATCATTACATCTTCTGATCTAAAGTACAGGTTGATGCAACCTCATATCACCTTAGTGACTATTAGACAAGGGATGGACCCCTAGTCTACTTCTCAAGTATTCAAATATATCCTTCGATAAGGGTTTTGTGAATATATTATAGCAAGTTGCTCTTGTGACTTCACATATTCCAATTTGACTTATTTTTCTTAAACTTGTTCTCTAAAATAGTGATACTTAATAGATATGTGATTTTTCTTTGCATGCATCACTGGATTCTTTGAAATATTAATAGCACTTGTGTTGTCACAATAAATTATCACCGGATAAGTGATCTCTTCATTCATACCTTTTAATAATTTTTTTATACATGCAATATTTGAATAATTAGCAGTAGCAACAACATATTCTACTTCAACGGTGGACTAAGAAATGCATCCTTGTTTCTTACTTATCCATGTTACCAATCTTCTCCTGAAAAGAATGCTCCACCCGTAGTGAATTTTCTATCATCAATGTTTCCATCCCAATCAACATTAGTGTAAAATCTTAGTTCAAAATTGCCTTCTTTCTTATACCACCATAATTTTTCAATGTTCTTCAAGCATCTCAAAATTCTTTTCATAGGAGTCATGTGTGACTCTTTGGGATTAGCAGAAAATCTAGCCACAATTCCAATGGCATGTGTAATATATGGTCTACTATGCACTTGACATACATCGACTTGCCAATCATTGATCTATACAAGGTTTGATTTACCTCGATTGACTTGTCATCCTTTGTCATCCTGCATCCAGTTACCATAGGAGTACTGACTGGTTTTGAATCTTCCATACTGAATGTCTTCAAGACTTCTTTGATGTACTTTACTTGTGTGATGTAGATGCCTTCCTTTAGTTTTTGTATTTTCAAACCAAGAAAAATTTTGATCTCTCCAAACATCAAAATTTCAAACTCTTTCCTCATTTCGTCAGCAAAAGACTTACATAGGTTATCATGACCTCAAATATTATATCATCAACAAAAATTTCAGCAATAAGACTCTTATCTTCAATTTCACATTTCAAATACAAATTTTTGTTGTCACTTGTTCAAACAAATCCAATTCTAATGAGATAAGAATGTAGTCCTTCATATCATGCTCTTGGTGCTTGTTTCAATCCATATAATGCCTTGTGTAACTTACATACCATATTCCTCTTATTAGGATCAACAAAACCTTAAGGTTGTTCAATGTATACCTCTTCTTCAAGTATCCCATTCAAAAATGCAAATTTCACATCCATATAATATACCTTAAATATTTTATAAGTAGCATATGCAAGTAGTATTCTTACTCCTTCAAGTCTAGCAACAGGTGCAAAAGTTTCTCCATAGTCAATTCCTTCTTCTTGTGCATAACCTTTGCAAACTAGTCTTGCTTTGTTCCTTGTTACATCTCCATTCTCATTCAATTTGTTTTTGAATATCCATTTTGTGTCAATTACATTTTTGTCTTTAGGTCTTAGTACCAATGTCTAGATGTCTACTTTTTCTATATTTGCTTAATTTCTTCATTCATTGCCTTGATCCAGTCATCATTTTCCAATGCATCTTTAACAATTTTAGGCTCAAATTCACAAACTAAACATGTGTTATTCCTTAACTTACTTCTATTCATCATTCCTGCTCTTTTGTCTCCAATTATCTGATCTTGTGGATGGTGTCTTCTCACATACTTTGCAAGTACAAGTTCAGATCTTTGTTCTTCAATGTGTTCTCCACTCGGTGCATGATCATTATTCTCGTTAGTAACTATTTATTGTTGCTTGATCTATATAGATTTTGTCTTGCTAGCATTATTTTGCTACCCGGTGACTCCAAATTATTTCTTGGGTAGAGTTTTAGGTTCTTCAATATAAAAAAATCTACCATAGTCTTTTGGTTCTTTCTTGCTTTCATCATCATTATTTTTTGCAAACTCGTCCAATCTCACATTTTCACTTTCAATCATCTTGTTAGTAGCCTTGTCTAAACATTTATAGGCCTTACTTTTAGTAGAATAATCTACAAATATGCCCTCATCACCTTTTGAATCAAATTTTCCATTTCTATCATCTTTCATAATGTAACTTCTACTTCCAAATATTCTGAAATAACTCATGTTAGGTGTGTGACCATACCATAGCTCATAAGGTGTCTTGTTTGATTATTTCTTTATTTGTACTTGGTTTAGTGTGTAAATAGCAATACTAATAGCTTTTCTCTAGTAAATTTGTACAACATCCTTTTCAATCATTAGTGTTCTAGCACAATCTATAATTGATCTATTTCTTCTTTCAACAATCCTATTTAGTTGTCTAGTGTCCTTGGTGCAGATACATATCCTTTTATTTCATGCTCATTACAAAAATTAGTAAAATCATTAGAAATAAATTCACCACCTCTATCTAACCTTAAGCATTTCAATTCCTTACCACTTTCTCTTTCCACTTTTTCTTTGTACCATTTAAACATTTTGAAAGCTTATGGTTTTTCTTTTAAGAACATGATAGTCATCATCCTAGAGAAATTATCAACAAATAAGATAAAGTATTTATCTCCATAATAACTTTGAGTTCTCATTGGACCACATAATTCAGTATGAACTAACTCAAGAATAGCATTAGATGAGTAATGTTTTATCTTGAAACTAGACTTTGACATCTTACCCATTTGACATTGTTTGCACATTATAGCCAATCAAGTTTAGATATGCTCGGTAAACCTCCAATGTTCCTTTTCTTACTAATCTTAACTATGTTGTCAAAGTTCACATGACATAACCTCTTGTGCCATAACCATACATCTTCATTTTTAGCCAACAAACAAGAAGTTTCAGCTTTGTCTAGATAGAATAAGTTACATTTTGATTGTTCACCAGTACCTATCAGTTTTCAAGCCTCATCATAGATTTTCACCTTTCTATTCTCAAATGAAACTCAGTGACAAGTGTTATTCAGTTGTGCTACACTCAACAGATTATAGTTAAGCCTTTTCACCCAATATATATTTTCACATCTGATCTTATTATTCAACAATATAGATTCTTACGTTTCACTAGATAAGGTGTATCATTTCCCCATTTTCATAGATTCACTATTATAATGTTCAAGATATTCAAATTTTTATTCATCGTCAGTCATATGATGTGTGCAACCACTATCAATAATCTAAGTATCATTCTTGCTAACTTTAGAAATAAGTACTTTTTCAACATATCTTTCTTCTTCTTCAAAATCTTCCTTCAATGCAACAAATACCACTTATATGTCTTCATCAATTTTGGTCTTAGTATCATCATCTTCATCTTCAACTAGGTAGCATGCCTTCTTTCCTTTATCTCTGTAGTCTCAGTTATCTCTATTGCATATTGTCAGTTATCTCTATGATCTCGGTAATCTCTTTTGTCATTTTTCTTTTCATTAGATATTTTATCATCTTTCTTGTTAGGACATCTTGCGGCAATATGACTGATCTCTTTACATTTAAAACATACCAAAGGTAGCTTTCCTCTATATCTCCCTTCCCCTTTCGGTAACCTTCTACCCATTAATGTGTCAAGTTCATCAAGTTCATCTTTCTCAGCTTCACTATCACTTTCATTTCTTATCTTATGTCTACTGCTTGATCTTCCAATATTCAAAGATGATACAAATATAGATTCTACCATAGGTAAAATACTATTATCATAATTGTTATGCTCAAATGTAGTCAATCTACCAATTAGACTATCAAGAGAAATAGTATTTCTAGGAGCTGCTCTCATTTCATGAATTGGTGAGACTCTAATAGCATAGGAAGGTAACAATGTTTTGAGAATTCTATTTACTATAGTGTCTTCATCAATAATTCCACTTGCTCCTTGGATATAGTTCACCACTTCCTTGATTTGGTTGATGTACTAAGTGATGTTTTCACCTTCTTTCATCTTCATGTCATCAAACTTTCCTCTTAGACTTTCAGCTTTTTCCCTTAGAACATTCACATCTCCTCCATGAACTAGTGTAAGCTTGTCCCACATCTATTTTTTAGTTTTACATGTCTTAATGTCTTCAAATTCAGCATTTGTTAGAGAAGAAGCAATCTCAATCATCATATCATTATGTTCTTTTCTTTCTTTTATATTTGTGATAGTAAAGGGGTAGTGGGACTTATAAACTCATTTTCCAAGAAGTAAATTGTAGAATCTCCAATCCCTAATAGATATAACTTCATATTTCTTTGCCATGTTGAGAAATTATCTTTGTTTAGCTTTGGCACCTCTCTCTAATACATCTTCTTATCTTTAACTTAAGTCCTTCAAACTTCTTCCATCAAGCACTCTATCTCTGATCATACCAATTGTTAGATAACTGAGAGGGGGAGTGAATCAGTTAATTCCAGTTATCCTATAGTCTTAAATACTCTCAAATATATAAAATAAATCTTTCAAATAATCTAAACAAATTGATAAAAACATCATCTTTGCCTTTATGTTCATTAACCGAATACTAGTAAAATTAAATAGTGTATGTACTGATCAAACTAGTAAATGTAATGTGTATAGTAAAATAACAAATCATCACATCCATACACATATAACACTTTATTTTTAACATGGAAACCTTATTAGGGGAAAAACCACCTGGGACTAGTACCCAAAATAATTTCACTCTTCTAAAGTGAGCTCAGTTAAGAGCCAACTTTGTTAAAGGTTACAAAACACACTGTATGATGTGACCTTGTTAGAGGATTTATCACTAATAGTTCTCTGTGACCAAACACTCACTTGGGGTCAACAAGAGAACAATCAACATTCATTGAGTGTCATAATGAAATAAATAAAGACTGTTAAATCCCACTCGATTAAGAGATTTATCTGTAGCAATGGTTAAAATGTAGTAGTAAATGATCTTATTCAAATTATAACTTTCTTTGCATATTTTCAGATCTATGCTAAGCTCATAATAACTTTGGCCATCATTATCTCTTCAATTTCCTTCTATCCTCCAACTTTTTTCTACTTGATTATCTCCTTTCTCTAACGCTCAGTGTAGTCTACAGAATTGCTCAGTTCTCACTTTAACCTATCTGACCAGCTTTGCATGAATGTGGTATTCTTCTCACATGCATTATTATTTTAAATCTCATCTCCTTAAATAGACATGATAAACCATTATCTTCTCAGTCATAGATTTTGCCTCTTAATCTCCATCATTGATTTTTCTGCTTCAACCTTCCTCAAAACTTGTATTTCAAACATGTTTCATTCTTCATCATCCGATCATCCTTGAATTTTGTCAACTATTTAATCTTCATAACAAACTTTATCTTTAACCTTGGAATCATCCATATTTGTCCAGCTCATCATCTTTAGCCGGTAATCATATATTCCTGTAATCAACGAAAATTGGACAAAATCATTTAAGTGAGAAATCAAGGCAAAAATCAATATAATTAAATGCAATTACATCAAATCAAGTCAAAATCAAGGACAAATTGCAATTAAACTTTAATCCGAATTTAATTGAAAATCAAAAGCCATTAAATCAATTTGAGCCTATTAAATCATGATTAATCAAATCAATGTGCAATTTGTATACACTCTAAAATGGTCACCTAGACTTTGGGCCCCCATTTAGCAATTTGTCAAATCCCTGAATCAATATTTTCAAATATCAACAATATCAATTATATCAATTTCCTTGATCAAATCATAATCAATTCAATATTTCCTAAGGTTTGAGCCTTATTTAATTTAAAAGAGAAAAAAATAAAAAATTTATTTAATTAAGAGAACATGCTCCCTTTTAATTAATTAATAAATCCCTTTTAATTAATTAAAAATCTTTTTTAATTAAATAATAAAATCACTTCATCCTAAGCCTTTATTTAATTAAAAGGAATTTCCTCCCCTTTTATTTAAATAAAAAATCCTCACTTTTCTTTTTATCCTATGTTGCACAAATAAAGCATTATTCTTATTTTATAAAAAGGAAAAAAGTATTTTTTGTCTTATGCGGGACACAAAAGTCAACTCCTATTTTCCTATTGGAGGATATTTGTGCACAAGGATCAAGCTTCTTTTTTCCTCCACCGTTGATTAAGTCTTTTTCCTCTTAATCTCAATGGTCCATTTTTATCTCATTTCTTATAAAAGGAGAGCTCTCTCCTTCATTTTTATATCTTAGGTTTTTATGCTAATGTTATGTTGTATATTTTCTAAGTCATTTGGAGCTCTTTGAAGACATTCTTGCATTTAAGCTTTGAAGACATTGTTGTTGCATTTTATTTAGCTTGTTTTCTTACATCATAGTTGCATAATCATGGCATTTTTAGTATAGATTTCTTTTATGCAATAGATTAATCTCACATAGCTTAATAGGAGAATTTGTAACACTTGTATTTTCCTTTCATAGGCTTCCATCTTTCATTCTCATAGATTAGTTTGCATTGCATTGCATCCATATTGATTTCATTGGAGATATTGGCATTGTTGCCCTTGTCTTTGATTTGGAATCTCTCATTGTGTGGTTGACTAGCAAGGTCATGAGTTTATAGCTCTAGCTAGGAGCAATTTTACAAATCTTGCAACTCTGTGCATGGAGAGCTATGGATCGATTTGTGAGGGCTCATTGTTGAGTTTTCTTGCATGTAAGGATTCATAGAAGTGTGGTCACATTTTTAGCACACATAATTAATTTAATTAATTGCATAGTTCAATTTAAATCAAATCAACCCATTTAAAGGGTACACATGGCTAAACAAATTAAATAAATTCAATTAATTAAGTCCTATTTTTTCTCAACACCACATGGGAGGAAAATGCCTCAACCAATAGGATTTAAGGATGGAGCTCACATGGATCAAGCCTAAATTGAATATCAATCACTCACTTGGAGGATGAATCTTGTCCACCCATTTTGTATTTTTGTCCCAAGCTTTGAGGACAATCCATTTAAATTGTCTCCAAAGGGTGGAACCGAGGACTTAACCCCAACTCAACCATGATCAAACTCAACTGCACCCCTACCCTTGGCAAAATCTATAAAAGCAAGACATAATTCAATCACAAATCATCCACAAATCTGAGAATAGCATCAAACCTCATAAAAATTAGAGTTAGAAAGGCAATTTAGAGCTAATTAAGTAATTTCTTTTGGAATTGAACTATTTAGCTTTTTCTATCATTCATTCTCGTTCTAGGATTGTCACTAATGGAGGCTTGCTGAGAGCTTCATCATTAGCATCCCAAGCTAGAGATCCATAAAGTACTTAATTGTCAATTCTTTGCTTAATTAGATTTTCTATTTGTGGTAATTTAATTATTTATTTGAATTATTGATGATACTAACCTATGAAGGTACAAATTCTAGTACACAAAATGGCACCCACCGTGGGGCATTAGGCCTTATTCTTTCAAAAAATTGGAAAATTGCATGTTTCTAGAATTTTCCTTATTTAACTCTCTATTTCACAGATTTAACAGTGCGTTTGACACTTTCTCTAAAGCATTTAAAAGTTTCTCCAGTGCTTTTGAGGTATGAAATAGCACTTCTACGACAAAGTTTTGCACCTTTATAGAGATTTTCAGCACTTTTGATTTCTTCTGTCATCTATCTTAATTTCTTTTAGTGTTTTTCCCTAACTCTCCAGCGCGTTTGAATAATTCTCCAGCACTTTTAAGATTTGTTTAATGTCTTTGCTAAGTTTTTCAACACTTTTAATTTCTATTTTAGCGCGTTTAAATATTTTTGTAGCGCTTTTAATCTGATCCATGGTGCTTTCAATCATTTTAATAGCACTTTTAATAAATTGTGTAGCACTTTTAATCATTTTAATAGCACTTTTAATAAATTATGTAGCACTTTCAATCATTTTAATAGTGCTTTTAATAAATTGTGTAGTGCTTTCAATCATTTTAATAGCGCTTTTAATAAATTATGTAGCGCTTTCAATCATTTTAATAGCGCTTTTAATAGATTATGTAGCACTTTTGATTAAATTGAAAATTGACAGAATCTAATCTGCAAAAAATGATTTCTCTCTGTCTGCGGGATGATAGGACATAAAAGAATAAAAAAATCAGAGACCAAATTTAACCACGAAGGGAAAGCTTTGAAAAAAAGGATCAAGGAGGAGAATATTGCACACATCAAGCTAGTTTTGGAAGATTCTCGGCAAGAAAATGAGGTATATGAACAATATTTAAAAGTTGTACAAGCTTACAAATCAAAGTTCATATCATTAAATTGGATTTACATGCCTTAATCATTTTTTGTTAAAATTGATAAATAAGGCTTAGATTCAAGTTTATTATTGTTTTCTTCATTTTTTCTGGTTGTGTTGACTAACTTGTTCGAGGAGAAGTGATTGGAAAGGAACAATCACCACTAGGTGAGCATAAAAATGGAAAATCAGTCAAAAATGCCCCTAGCCTTTGCTAGCTACAAATCAAGGTAAGCCTAAAACTTGGTCATTTTTTTCTTAAATTGTGGCCTTGTCAATTTCAAAAAATCTAGTAATCAAAGTAGCTTAAAGGAATAAACCAAACATTAAATTTGAACAACCCCTTATTTTTGGAAAAGAGTAGAAATACTCAATTTCCATTAGTTAGTACATTTGGTAATTGAACCTTGTTAATTGTGTTTAGGGAATTGAGAAATAGATAGGAATACGCTCTTCACCTTTTTGTGAATCAGACTCCCAAAACCTATCTCTTCATTCCAATTTATTGCTTTTCATATGAACATGTTAGATCTATAGTGGTCTCGTCTCCCGAGATTTGCCTTAATAAGGCCAGTGAGAGGGACAACCCAAAGTGGGATACATTTTCTTTTGTTGTGAAAATCCAACCCACTCTAAAATAAAATGCATGCATCCTTAATGGGGTGTGTGACAAAAGGATATTAAGATTTCAAACTTCCTCGAGTAGTCCTTCGGGATTGCGCAAAACTGACATACCGGTGGGGGGAAGCCTCCTAATTTTGGAGGATGAAAACTTAATGTCCATTTTGAATAGAATCTTGATTAAATACCTTGATAAATTAGCAAGCCTGCCTCATTAGAGCCATTTAAAAACTAAATTTGACCTTAGGTAGATTGCTTGGAAGAATTTATTGTGATAATTGATAAAATTGTTGTGTTGTGCTTGAAGGTCTTTGATTACAAAAAGAAAACATCCATTAAGATCCATAAATCAATTAACAATAAAGATTCAAAAGAATATTCTATTCACAAGAATTCAAGAAATGGAAAAATAAATGGAAACATTATCCAACCAATTCTCATTAAGAACATTGTTTCCTTACCTCTATGATCAAGAAAAACATCATGGATGCCATATCTTTGATAGTTCAAAATTTGATCAAAATGAATATCATGAAAACCCTATATTTGATCAAGAATATCCTAATGATAAACCAATATTTGATGAAGAACCTATTTCAAAATATCAAGAGAATCTCATCTTTGATCAAGGAAATCAAGGGGATTTAGTCCCACTCAACAATATTCATCATATGACAACTCTTTTAGAAACACAAATACATCCAAATATCCTTGGGATTGATCATTTACTCCTTTAGGAATTTCATACGAGTCAGCTTTGGAAAAACTCCTTGAAAATGATCTCATCACGTTGCCTCAAATAACTTCATGTGGTTTTATCTTTTCGAGAAACTATTGTACATATCATAGACATAATGAACATGATACTTCATATTGCATGGAGTTGAAACATAAAATCCAAAATCTTATTGATGATGACTTAATTGAAATTGAAGATCCTAATGACTCATCTAATGAAGATACTAGTCTCAAGCAAGATCCAACTTATGAACACATGTCTAGTAGTGGTCCTCTTATAGCTTTCACCTATTCCTCCATTTCATATAGAAGCAAAGCTATCCAATATTCCTCCATCAAACAAATATCCAAACATTTTTCATAATGACTATGTATACCCTCAAGGGCTACCTCTAAAAGAGATCCAAGCTAACCTACATCTTGCTACAAACTTATTTCATGCTTCAAAGGTTATAGTCTCCAAACCTTCATGTTCTACAATGCCTATTGTACCTATTTAAAATGAACATCCATCATCCCTTGAAGAATCCCTCGTGCGGATCCAAACTCCTACATTGTCCTTAGTAGTGGCTTCATCTCAAGAGACTAATCAAAAGTGCAAAGAAACAAGTATTATTAAGGATCAAGATCAAGATAATATCCCTATTTATCCTATATGTGACCAAAGTCCCACATCCCAAAAGTCCCATGATGAGCCCTTCACACCCTTCCATTTCTTTCAAGAAGATACCCTTCCATCTAAAACACCCCATATTCCATCACCTCCTATATCATACCCATTTCCTAAGCAATATCAAGGTATTCCTTTCATCTCTAATGAACTTATTGAAAATTAAAAGAAAATTATTCTTCCTAGGCTATCAAAAGATCCTTTTCAAGATCAAAGTACACCAACATCCACTTTTCATAAGCCTCTATATCTATCTCAAGATTCAATAGCTCCTATCAAAGTCACTCCTATCAAAGCTACATATAAGCCTATTGGTATAAAGATAAATCTGAAAGACAAAAACCTTGGTTGTGTAGCTCAAAATAAAGATGTTGATATCCCTCCCACATCCCATTTACCTCCATTTGTGCATAATCATATTTCTTATACGTCCTCCAAATCCATCCTTGGTCCCTATATCCCAAACTTGAAACCTTATACATCCTCCAAATCCATATTAGGTCCCTATATCCCTCCATCAACCTTTCCCACCATCCCCTTACCTTACCATGTATCAAGATCAATAAAGACATACATACTTGAAAAACCAAGCACCCATCCATGTCAATTATCCATATTAGACCATCCATATGAACCATCCATATCAACCTTATTCATCCACCAATCCCAAGTCTTTTGGAAGCAATTTGGATGTGCAACATGAAAATCAGAAAACCAAGAATCCACTTATGTATGAAGAGCACCATGTCCCATCTAATCAACATGTGAATGCAAGAAAAAAAGAAATATTCAAGAGACCACAAAGGTCTATCAAGAAAAAAGAAAATGTGGATTCCTAAATCCGTCATTGAAGAAATGCATTCTAAAGAATCCAAAAGGAAAGAAAAATCAAAGAAAGTGTGGATTCCCAAGTCACTTTTGAAGGACTTACACACGAAAGACAAATCAAAGTTGACATTCAAGCTTCCAAAAGATTCCACTCCACATTCTCCCAAACACATTCCATCTTATCCATCCATTTTGAGTCCTTGTGTCCCAAGATTCGTATCCTCTCTTACATCAAAGTCTCAAGCTATCTCACCCATTTTTCCTCCATTATTCCACTACCCTTCAAGGTGTTTATTAATGTTGATCTTGATAATACTTCTTATCCTCCTATTCATTATCCTTCTATTCCCTTTTTCACACCCACACATGGAAAGACTTATTATCATCTCATTCATTGTCCTTCCATTTCCATTATCCAATCCATTGCATAAATCTTTAGCCACCCTTTACCTTATCCACCATATCACCTTTCCATAACCATATCAACATCTTTGAGCATACCTTTCAATGGCCTTGGCCCATCATATCATACCTTTTCAAGGAATATCCAAAGAGCATGAGGCTTAAGTCCCTCCAAAAAAATTTTAAAAAAAAAAAGAAAAAAAAAAATTTTAAAAGAAGAAAAAGAAAAGAAATCCATCTTATGGTGAAAACAACTTCTTGTGGCATCTTGGACATGTACCATGTTGAAAACCTAGCAAATAGGCATCATGCGTAATTCCTCTCTTGCACTCTACACTTGGGGGAAAGTTTCATCCATCCTATCCTCCATCTTTCTACCATTGATCTCACTTGCATCTGTATTGCATCTTTCACCTTTGATCTTGACAAGGTTGAACATATCCATGAGCATTAAGTATCTTGACATGAGTTATCCTATTCATTAGCCTATTCACTTGTTGCATTCATGCTACCTTATCACGATCTTGCTTATCCTAAAGCCACCTTCATTATTTCTAAGAAGCCTTCCCATAATTCCAAACCATTCACTCATAGCCTTCATCACCCCTTTATCATGATTGTGTGATCCTATCCACATTGATCCCTTAATCTTGATCCAATTGAAAAATAAAAGAAAAAAAAAAAAAAATGTTAGACAAAGTCTCTTGATATGTCCACTCCTTTGGACCATTGTCATGACACCAGGTCATTATTCCATATGCTATCCAACACCACATCATTGGCCTATATTGAGATATTATTTTTCCCTAGCTTGGATAATCTTGAGGAGATGGTCCTATGGATAACACACTTTCTTCATCCACCATGGCCTATTCATCTAGCATTCATCAGTTTGCAAATCCATCTTTCATGTCCTATACCTTGCTAGACATTGGGGACAAATCAATGTGATCTTGTTTGACAACTGGTGATCTTCTAAAAATCCAAAAACATCAAAAAATTCTAAAAATGCAAAACAAAAATACAAAATATCTAAAAATCCAAAAAACATCAAAAATCTCTACAAATTCAAAAACATCAAAAATCTTTAAAAAACCAAAAAAATCTAAAAATTGCATATCTTAAGTAAACACTCAAAAGTTGCATTGCCCAACAAAGCATGATCTTTGCTAAATCAAACCAAAGGCACCAATCCAAGTTCAATGAGCTTATCAAAATAGACACAAGTTGGCTCAAAATCATTGCATCAAAATTGAAAAATTACTACACTTGAACTTATTGATCAATATTATATTTCAACATCCAAACACTTGATGTAAACAACAACATTTGACACATTAAATCTTCAAACAACAAATCAGATCAAAATCTAAAAGGTTTAAACATAACTAAGGATCAAAGTGGATGAAGTTTTTGAAATATGGATCTACAAACAAAAGAAAAAATGTTCAAAGTGATTACTTGATTGGTGAAATCATGTCTTTTTAGCAAATCAATGATGTTTGACTAGATGAGCGATGATGAAGACATGATATTTTCTTGATTTATGCTTGAGTGCTTTCCATGTTGATTTATAGCAGTATTTGAATCCATCTAATGACATGATCATCAAAGAATCATTGAGGACATTTATATATGAAAGGGATCAATTCTTTATCTATTTACTTGTAATATTAAAATCTGAGGAAAGCGGTATTCATGTCATCATGGTTGAAAATCTAACCAGTGAGGATTGTACCAATTTCATGTTTCAAAAGCTCAATGATGAAAATAAGCATCCAAATTCTGAATAGTGACAGCTAGTTGCATCCATATAGATTAATTGCATGTTAGTTTGCATGGGTGGATCCTTTTTCTCAATATATGTAAGGAAAGCTAAAGGGGGTAGAGTTATCATCATCAAAAGATCAAATCAAGATACATCAAATGATCAATGATATCATCAATGGTACATCATCAAATCTATTGAAATCTACATCATCAAATCTCCATCAATATATAATCAAAGTCTTGACTAACATCATCAATGTCTGAAGTATTTATCATCAATTTAATCATGTTCAATCTGATCATCAAAGGTACATCAATGTCATCAATATATATCGTCAAAATGATTCATGCTTCATCAAGGAAATCATCAATAATCAATCATGTTGATCAACTAGGGGCAACCTAACCTTGTTCATCACCTTCTCTTCTATGAATCCCTATTTTGCATCATGAGAACATCCAATCAACCCTGTATCATCAAAACATCTATCTAATTATACCAAATCAAATATCAATTAGTCAAATCATCCAATTGATCATCTAATGTCAATTAATTTATCATATCATCAATTTTCTCATCTTGAGCGCATCAAATCTCCTAACTCTAGATCATGAGGAAGGAAAATCATTGTTTTGTCTCTCTAAATCTTGAGAGCAGAATATCAACCCATCAACATATCCTATCAAATTGACATCAACATCAACCAAGTGATTCTGGCTGACATCAAATGATACCAAACCATCATCAACTTATCTAGAGCATCAACAACATTTTATCAATCAAATCTTTTCTCATCAATTTCTCTCATGACCAAGGCATGCCCAAATTTTTATATCGGGAAACAAATCAAAATTTCCCAATCTCAACCAAATCATCCAAAACCATTTTGATTCATTTCCCAAGGGGGCATGCAATCACATCATTATTTCAAATCGGAGACATAATCTTTTAACATAAAAATTTTTGCTTGTCAATTGAAAAGGGCATTAAACATCAAATCAAATTGAACTAGGTACCATATCGGATAATCTATCATCAAATCGACGATCAAGACATCAAATTTAATCAAACTTCATCAAAATTTGCATCTTATATCGAACAATAAAATCGACCATCAGTGAATCAGGACCTTATATCATTTGAATCAAGACATTCTTTGAATTGACACACTTCATATGTTGACTCAAAGAGGGGCATTTGTAATCACCGAAAATTAGACAAGATCATTTAAGTGAGAAATCAAGGCAAAAACCAATATAATTAAATGCAATTACATCAAATCAAGTCAAAATTAAGGATAAATTGCAATTAAACTTTAATTTAAATTTAATTGAAAATCAAAAGCCATTAAATCAATTTGAACCTATTAAATCATGATTAATCAAATCAATGTGCAATTAATCTAATTAATTACATAGTTCAATTTAAATCAAATCAACCCATTTAAGGGGTACACATGGATAAACAAATTAAATAAATTCAATTAATTAAGTCCTATTTTTTCTCAACACCACATGGGAGGAAAAAGCCTCAACCAATAGGATTTAAGGATGGAGCTCACATGGATCAAGCCTAAATTGAATATCAATCACTCACTTGGAGGATGAATTTTGTCCACCCATTTTGTCTTCTTGTCCCAAGCTTTGAGGACAATCCATTTAAATTTTCTCCAAAGGGTGGAACCAAGGACTTAAATCCAACTCAACCATGATCAAACTCAACTACACCCCCTACCCTTGCCAAAATCTATAAAAGCAAGGCATAATTCAATCACAAATCATCCACAAATCTGAGAATAGCATCAAACCTCTTGCAAATTAGAGTTAGAAAGGCAATATAGAGCTAATTAAGTAATTTCTTTTGGAATTGAACTATTTAGCTTTGTTTATCATTCATTCTCATTCTAGGACTATCACTAATGGAGGCTTACTAAGAGCTTTATCATTAGAGTGCTTAATTGTCAATTATTTGCTTAATTAGATTTGTTATTTGTGGTAATTTAATTATTTATTTGATTTATTGATGATACTAACCCTATGAAGGTACAAGTTCTAGTACACAGTTTCATATTATTTCTTTTACTTAGTCAATACTGTGACGTTTCAGTGACTTCTTACTCAATTAATATTATACTCAGTATACACTACACTTTCTCGGTGTACACTATTTCAACTCGGTGTATACTAAGTTCTTCATTTACCAACCACATAAACTTGTACATTATTGCTCTTCAATTCATAATAGAATTATGTAATATAATCAAATCATTAACATAATGTCATAGACTCATCAATAAGTTACCCAATGAATACTATATCCATATCTTACTCATACATCTCATCTTCATGTTAATATCTTATTCCTTCACCACTATTACTTTTTTTAGATGTTTGCAACTATCATGATAAGTACAGTCAAAATTAGTTGACATCAATGACAATATAATAACAAATTTAATATCTCACATATACCTTTGTAGCTTAGTGATCACCTTCATATTTTTTTCTCCAAGTAATCAATCAGTTGTAGCATAACAGAATGTTGGTTTCATTAGAGGAATTGATTATGCCCAGTGTATTTCCAACTTTGTGTCAATTTAAAAACCTAACAAATCAATCAAATAATCCATGAACTTTAGGGATCTCAACCTAGCATGCCCTAAATATTATTTTGTGCTACCAAGAATTGTAGCAATAGTAGATTTGATAGTAGGTCATTCTATGTTTTATCTCATGGAGGTGACCCCACAATAGTGGGTTACACTTTTTTAGACATGCTGATTTTTGCTGAAATGACACATTTTTAATAAAATATGATGATTTAAGCCTTGAGAGGTTCCATTTGAAATAATTAATTACAAATGGTTATCTCAAAGCCTCTTAGATTAAAAAAAAACATTATATAACATCCATACTCCTCAGTCATACCTACAATGGAGTCTCCTTCACACCTATTAAAATGATGACAAAAATCAAGTTTCAACTTTAACTTTTGGAAGATAAAATGAATCCATTTGAAAAACCTATCTATGTAGTAAGGTATTACTGAGAAAAAGCTTTCCAATGATTATAATGTTAATATATATTAAGTTTATTATGACTTTTTATTTTTAGTTTTACTAAACATAGATATTTCACCGTATGTCTACCTCTATGTTTAACACTTATGGAAAAATAGTAATGAGAAAAAAAAAATTAAAAATATATATGCCCTAGGTATTGAATTTCTCTTTCTATTAAAAAATAATAATGAAATTGGACAAAGACACGACAAGTTATAAGCTACGTAGTCAATGTATGTGAAAATTATAGTTTAGTGGACTTCAAACGTTAATAAAATATGAAATAATAATGATAATGTCATCAAACCAATTGCATGCCCTCTGTATGGATGAATGACATTTTCTAGCTAATTAAGAAATTGAACTTCTTATAGATTGTAGCCATCCTTAAAGTGATCTCATTTGACTTATGTTTCTCAGTGCTGCCATTTCTATTATTGCCTTGACTTTTGTAGGGTCTACTTCAATACCTTGTATCCAAGTAATTTTCTAGATTGTACACCAAATGCATACTTTTTAGGATTCAACCTTACTTTGAATTATTCCATCCTTGTAAAGATCTTCTCTAGAATTGGAAAGTGTTCTTTCCTTGAATGAGGTTTAGCCAGAATGTCATCAACATAGTCTTGTAAGAACTTGTGCATCATATTGTAGAATATGGTAGTCATTTCTCTTTGAGAGGTTGCTCTAGAATTTTTGAGACCGAAGGGCATTACATTCTAATAAAAGGCTCCCCAAGCACATGTAAAAGTAGTCCTATCTTGATCTTTAGAAGAAACCTTGATTTAATTATATCCACTAAATCCATTCATGGGTGAACCCACAATAGTGGGTTACACTTTTTTGCTTGAACGAACACTGAACTCTACATTTTGAAAAAAAAATCAGATTCAAATGCATATTGTTGTTAAACCATTTGAAATTGGACGATGAAGTAAATTTGAGTCTTTTAGGATTTTTCGTATAGATTCTAAATATATTTTTTATTTTTATTTTTGAATTGATTTGAATGGTTATTTCTTTCTCCTAGGAAAACTGGTATGTTTCTAAAAATGTCATTTTCAAAGAGTTACATTGTTTTCATAGATCATAACATTTGTTCAAAAATAGATATCAATGTGATTCTTTCAAGTTTAGTTTTGTAACATACTCTTGAAAAAAATACTTGGCAAATCCACCTATCTCGATACCTCATATTTGAGGAAAACTATTATTTTCATACATTTCAAAAAAAAATCACTCATTAGGTGATTTGTTAGCTCAAAGGATGGCAAAGAGAACACAATTTACTACATCAACAAAACTTTTATCAAGTACAAGCTAAATTATAGTTTCATTGAAATCTAGCATGTCTATAAGTGGTTTTTGCTTCACAAAAATGAAGTCACTACATGTTGGCACATAAGATTCGGCTCATAGCTAATATTGATACTTTGAGATATCTATTAAGAATGACAACCTTAATGGGAAGATCGGAAAAGTGGGTCATGGTATTGAGTGAATTCGGTAGTGAATATGTGGATAGAAAATCAATAAAAGGATAAGTCATAGCTAATCAGTTGAAGGAGGTTCCTTTGATAGATGATCAACCAATATAGGTATAATTTCTTGATGCCAAAATAATAAACATTGAATCCAAAACCTAGAAGCTCTACTTTGATGGATCCTATACACAATATGGCTCAAGGGTGGGCATTCTATGAATTACACTACAAGGCTATAATATTCCCAAGTCCTAAAAACTTCCTTTTACATGTACCAAAAATATAGATAAGTATGAAGCACTTGTTATAGACATAAAAATAGCCCAGGAATGGATAGTGACAAAACTACAAGTGTATATAGAATATAAACTAGTGATAAACCAAATCAATGATGATAATCAAACAAGAGATGATAAGTTGATGCCTTATAAGAGGATGATAGATGATATGAAGAAATATTGTCTTAATAAGTTTTGATAAAATACCAAGGGATAAAAATAAATCAGCAGATGTCATGGAAACCTTGCCTTCTCTTTTGAAAATTCCAAATCAAAGTGCAAGATATGAATTCTTGGTGGAGGAGTTGGTGAAACCTGCATTTGACCTTCCTAAATCTAACATCATTTTTTTATTAGTTGGACATGATTATCTTTGGTATGGATCCATTTATACCTATCTTAAAGATCAAACCTTACCCTTGGACCAATCCAAAAACCAAAGAAGAAACTCCATACGCCAAGCTTCGTGCTATACCAGGTTGTTTCAGACACATGTATCGTATGAATCTTGACAGAATGCCTCTTAGTTATGTAGAGGATGAGGAATTGAAAGTAGCTTTACAAGATGTCCATGAGGGAATCTGTGGGTCACCTTCAAGTGGTTTAACCTTATCTAAGAAACTTCTTAGAAAGGGATATTATTGGCCCACATTGGAGAAGGATGCTTGTCAGTTTATCAAAGCTTTCCAAAAATACCAATATCACATAAATTTGATTCATATGCTAGCATAGGAATTACATCCAATGACCACACCTTGGCCTTTCTATCAATGGGGGTTAGATTTAATTGGGATGATTTACCCACCTTCATCAAATGGTCATAAGTTCACTATACAGCAACAAAATATTTCACCAAATGGGAAGAAGCCATGCCTTTATCAATTGCAATAGGAAAACAAATTAAGATGTTATATTGAACCACATAATTTGTAGATATGGAATTCCTTATGCCATAATAATTAATAATGAAAAAAATTTCAAAAATAACAATATCAATGAATTATGTGACAAGTTCCACATCATTACCCTCAAGGGAATGGAAAATATGAAGCTACAAAAAAGAATATCCTTAAGATTTTGAATAGAACATTTGATACTCTAGGAAGAGATTGGCATGTATAATTAAATCCAACATTGTAGGTATATCGAACAAGGATAAAAACACCCACTAGAGCTACACCCTTTTCATTGGTTTATGGAGCAGAGGTAGCGTTACCCTTAGAATTTGATATTATATCCTTAAGATCAGTATTCGTGCATGGGTTGTTGACCATTGAAGACTATAAATTTACTAGACTCCAACAACTTGAGTTACTTGATGAACACCAAAAGAAAGCCTATGAAAATCTCAAGGTTTACCAAAATAGAATGTCAAGGAACTACAACAGGAAAATAAAACCAAGAGAGTTTCAAATTGGTGACTTAGTGTTGAGATAGAACCCTAAGAATCAAGAAGATAGAGAAATGAAAGGAAAATGGAAAGACCTTGTTAGGATTAAGTACTACTAAGAGGGGGGGTGAATTTGTATTACAATCCTTTTAATATTTTCAAACAGATTTAATCTTAACCATGCAATAACTAAAATCAGAATAACATGTGCATAAATTAAATATCTCATGACACCATTATGTATTTTCAAGGAAACCATGTGAAAGGGAAAAACTCCAGTGGGGATGGTACCCACAATAATTGTACTAAAATATAATATCCCTATTAAGAGATCTTTCCCTTTTAGGAGAAGAGTATTACATAGTACATGTCCTTGTTAGAGGACATGTCATATTAAGAGTCTATATACAAATGAAATCATACTTCTCATACAAAGGTTATATCCACCTTGATACACATAGGATAATACAAAACTGTGAGCTATACTTAGCATCAAAATACCTGATTAATCTCAATTTTAATCTTTCATATGTTCTTCCCTTCTCTAATATAAAAATCATTCATCACACTCCATATATACTTCATAACCCAAAACCATACCCTTCAAATCTCAAAATACTTTCATATATACCCGGTCGCATAATATGTTTACAGTCAGCTCACAAATACATCAAAAAACATGTCCAACACATAATCAAATAGAAAATACATAGTAAATGATCATATATCAACAAGGATAAGGTAGGATAAAAACCAAATCCAAAGTAGCACTTATGGAATCCACATGTTACTCCCTTAAACATCACAACCACTTGTCTAGCATATTACACTACTACATTGTCTTTATGTACCCACATCAAGCTATAACTCTCTCTAGTCAACTCCAAAATACAAGAGACCTTAATTGAATGTCTACTACATCCTATAATATATTCCTCTAATCTTGAATTACTTCATTCTTCACATACTATGCTCGCTAGGAGAAATTGTGTATCTGTACCCTATCAACTGCTTCCTGGACTTGGTCATTTTTCCAAAAAGAATATCCAAAAATGGATTGTACTCCAAGAAACCATTCCAATAATTAGTGTTTCCATAAATGACAACATATATGCTATACCTATTAGGCCACTTTCTAGCAATCTCCCCCTTTGGCATTGATGGAAAAACTTAGTTAAAAATGACTAAGTGACCAATACCAAAATACTATCTATACATCTCTAATCATTTCATTATACATTTTTCACACCTATTACTCCCCCTTTTACATCAATGGAAAAGGTAAATACAAAAATGTACACATTAAAAATTTAGAACTACTCACCCAAAATTCATACCATATGAAGTATATCTTGGAAAGAGGTTTCCAAGATCTTTGCCTCTATTTTCCATGTTTTCTCCAAGGCCTGACCAACATGTATTAAGCCATTCAAAGAAAAGGATGAAATCTCAACATTCTTCAGTACTTCTGGTATGACTCCATCAAGAGACTTCTTTTCTATCTCCATATCCTCAAGGTGTTTTTCTAGAATTTTCAATTTCAGAGTAATTAGACTCCTCAACACTCCAAATCACCCTAAAACTCTTCCTTTTTCAAATTCAAGCACAATGATTTTGTTGAATAGTTTAGAGACTTCCTTTTCCAACTCTATAATAGTTTGTGAGGAGGATCCACAATTTTTTACTAGTTCATCCAATGTCTTCTCATCATTTTTAATTATGTCTTCAATGTTCTTTATGTGTTTAAAAGGATTTATACAATAGCTATATAACTTCCCTCCATGCTTTATGCAAGACTTAACTTTATCAATAGTGGTACTCAGTCTACCTAAGTCCCATCTAATAGACTTCATGCCTCTTCTAATTTCATCGCCATGTATTCTCTTTCAGTCTCAACTATTGTAGCCTTTTCCAATGAGTCAAAGTGAACATCAAAGTCATCAAGGACTTTGTTCAGATTATCTACTACATCATTTTCCTGAAAGGTGAAAGGTATGGGTAGGAGTTGTTGGCATAGCTACATAACTATTGTTATAACATTTTAAAGGAGGTTTCTAATGGTAAAGAATGGGATTGGTATACATGATAAAGATTTATATGTTTATCATTGATGTCAAACTATTTCACATAATGTTTTTACATTTTTACCATAACTATCAGAATAACTAAGGTTCTTATCGGGTAACTATTAAGACTAAAAATGGTGGATGAATTAATGAGTTGATTGTTTAAATCAAAGTATGATAAGAAGTTAAGATGAAGGATGCTATTCATAAAGATATTAATTAGTTATGAGTAAAGTTGAAGGTAATTTGATTAAGGTACTTACCGGTAAACTATTGTCTTATTGGTACATTGAATAAGGTATTATCGATACAAAGGAAGACTTATTAGAGATGGTGAAGATCTAAAGACAAGTGAAGAATAGATTTATTAAATTAAGAAGATGGGATGACTCAAGAATAATCTAAAGAAAAAGGTGATGACATAAAGATTGGTGTAAATCATATCAAGGAAGTTTCTACATGAAGAAAATGGTTTATCATATTAGAAATCTGACAAGGCTGTAAAGAAAAGAAATATGGATGGTTAGATTGAGTGTGACAGATATAGATCATTGGATTGAAACTTAGGGTTATGATTGAGGAAACATACATAAGAAAGAAGGAAGAAGGAATCTGGTATCATGCTGGAGAAGAAGAAGATTGTGGATATTGGCAGATCAGAGAATGATATAGAGAAGAATAGAGAATTGAATTGGTATGTTATTGTACTTCATTTGATCTAAGTTAGAAAGGATAGTGCAAACTACAAATCATTTATTGTTTGTTACTCTCTAACAATTGTGACAATAAAATCCCTTATAGGGTGGCCCTAATAGGTCTATTGTACAATCCTCTAACTAGGTGACATTCACAAAATAATATTTAAAATACTCTAACTAGGTTACTCCTAATAGGGTAAAGACTCTAACAGGTCTTAGCGAAATCCCTTAACCAGGTAGCATTTAACAGTTCTTTTGTAACCCTTATCGAGTGATCCTTTAATAGAGAAGACTCTTAATCGGGCATATTTCAAAAGAGTAAAAAAAATTTGGGCATTTTTCTCACACCGTGGTTTTCACCCTAATCAGACATATTTCAAAAGAGTACAAATTTATGTGGACATTAATATGATCATATTAGCCTTTAATAGAGAAGACTCTTAATCGGACATATTTCAAAAGAGTACAAATTTATGTGGACATTGTTCTCACACTGTATTTTTAACCCTAATCAGGTTTCCACAAGATAAATACTTGTGTTATTGTTGCATGGATGATTTCATATGTTGCATGAATGCTTAATGTTAAGTTAACTGATAATGATGTTATAGGTTACAACATATCTTAATCATTAAATCTATTAAAGAAGTGTTAAGACTATGAAACTAAGTTTGAGTTAGTGATTATTGATTCACCCCCCCCCCCTAGTAATTAGTCCTATACCTATAATTGGTATCAGAGCTAAGCTCCTTGATTCAAAAAGTTTAACCACTTAAGGAAAAGATCTGAATATGTATAGGAAAGAAGCACCCAAGTTCACCAAGGATAATTTCAACACATGGGAAAGAAGAATGAAGTTACATTTGTCAAGACTGTCAGAGATAGAAGTTGAGTATCTTACCACACAATATAGAACACCTACTATAATATTTACTACAAATGAGGAAAAGGAAATGCTAATACACAACTCAGTAATGATATAGATTGCAAGTGCCCTAACTGATGTTGAATATGTTGATATACAATACATGGATAATGAAAAAGATATGTGGGATAAATTGAAGAATGTCTATGGAGGTGATGCATGTGTTTTGAAAGCTAAATTTTATAGTTTTAAAGGAAAGTATGATGAAATAAAGATGCAAGATGAAGAAAACATCACACAGTATAGTATGAGGATAAAAGAGATTGTTGTTGCTATCAGAGGAGCCAAAGGAAATCTTGAAGATGATGATTTTGTAAGTAAAATTCTCAAAATACTTACACCCAAGTATGTAATCAGAATTTCTTCTATTCAAGAGTTAAGATCTATTGATCCAAACAAAGTCACATTGGACTCATTAATAGGTAAGTTGACTGCATTTGAATTGAGTAATTTTGATAATAATTAAAAACTGCTACTGAAGTTTCTTTTCAAGCCTTAGAAAATAGTGGATTATCTAGAAAAGGAAAATTTATTTATGTTTCAGATGACTATGAAGGTTTAACTATTGAAGAACAAGAGTTGGAGGAACTCAGAGCTTTAATAGCCAAGAGGTTTCCCAAAGGAAAAGGAATATATAAATGGAAAAGCCCTATCACATGCTAGAATTTCAGATAGATTTGTCACTTTGCACACAAACATCCCAACAAACTGAAAAGGGAATATGATAATGAAAATAAGGATAAATACAAGAAATACAAAGACTATAATTAGAAGAACAAGAAGATGTGTTATGTAATTGAAAATGAAGATGATGATACTAATGATAATGATGATGAAATAGTATTTGTTTCTATAAAGGAAGATCCCTCTACCAATGCTCAAACAGGTGAAGAACAAGCTTTGATCTCAAGCATGAACTATAACAGGAATTGGATAATCGACAGTGGTTGCACACATCATATGATTGGAGATAAGAATAAATTCATAACATTAGAACATTATGATGGAGGTTCAGTCAGATTTGGAAATAGTTCTCCCTATGTAATTAGAGGTAAAGGTTCTATTGCTTTAACTGACAATATAACTTGTGAAGATGTCTATTGGGCTGATGGATTAAAGTACACTTTATTAATTGTATCTCAACTGAATGACAAAGGATTCAATTTTGAGTTTAGTAATGGAAAATGCAAGATATTGAAAAAGGCTGGTGGACTTATTACTATTGGTGAATAGACAAAAGGTAATATTTTCAAGTTGAATACTACATTTGGTCATTGCTTAATTGCTAAAATAGATGAAAGTTGGTTATGGCATAAAAGACTTTGTCATGTGAATTTTGATAATTTGGTAAAAGTTAGCAAAAAGAAAAGTGTTAGAGGAATACCGATACTGAGGAAACCAGAGAATGTTGTATGTAAAGAATGTCAACTAGGTAAGATGACTAGTTCAAGTTTTTCAAGTAAAATCTATTCTACTGAACATATTCTAGACTTAGTACACACACATTTATGTGGTCCTATTTAAGTACAATTAGTTATCATGGCGATAAGTACTACACACTATTCATTGATGACTATGTTACAAGTAGTGGTTGTCATTGCACCAAAAGATTGATCTGTTAATGCCCGATATAACCACTAGACTTATAGAAGACACAGGAGGTAGTTAATCCATGTCATGAATCCCGAGGGGAGCACTGACCATTTTTCCAACAATCTCCCCCTTAGTGTTACCCAAGGGGATTCGAACTTGTGACCAAGCTATGATACCACTTTTTAGAAAAATCCTTTCCAAATGCCCACAATGTTGTTCCTCCTTTGAGTAAGTAGTTAAATCATCTTGATAAACCACTAAAAAGTCATTAATAAATTTTGCAAAAGCTACATCCATGGCCCTTTGAAAAGTCACACCAGCATTTCTCAAACCAAAAGGCATCCTTATGTAGACATGTGTCCCCCAAGGTGTGGTGAATGAAGTCTTGTACTATTTGAACTCTTTAACCATCACCTAGTTATAACCTGAGAAACCATCCATCATAGACAAAAGTGTTACAAGTAGTAGTTGTCGTTGCACCAAAAGATCGATCTATTAATGCCCGATACAACCACTAGACTTATAGAAAACATAGGAGGCAGTTAAGTCATGTCATGAATCCAGAGGGGAGCATTGACCATTTTGCCAACAGACTACTCAAGAATGATGTATGTCATGTTTTTAAAGGTAAAATTAGAATCTTTGCATATGTTTAAAATGTATAAATCAAGAGTTGAAAAGGAAACTGGAAAATCTTTGAAATATCTCAGATAAGATAGAGGAGGTGAATTAACTTCAAATGAATTTAACAAGTATTGTGATGAAAATAGAATCAAAAGAAAATTAATTGCACTGAGAACACCTCAATAGAATGGTATTCCAAAAAGAAGAAACATATCTATTGTTGAATGTGCTAGAGCTTTGTTGAATCACAAAGGAGTTGCATAGAAATTCTAGAGAGAAGTTGGTAGCACTGCGATATGAGAAGAAAGGATATTTTGATCTTAAAGTTTATACATACACAAATTGGGTAGGAAACATTTGTGATAGAAAAGGATATGTGTAGGATCATGGTATGCCAAACTAGGCCCTTAAGTGGCAATGAAAATTTAGAAAATCAGGTTTAGGAAAGTTGACATAAAAATTTGAACAACTTATAAATATTATATCAAAAATATATAAGAAGAGAATCTATAGAAAATTGAATTTAGTTTCCAAGATACTAGGCCTTTTTTGAAAAACAATTATTCTATATGTTGAAATTTTCAAATTTCAATGTATTAGTATAGAAATTTTGGGAAAAAAATAAGAAGTAGGTGTATGTCTGACCACCTTAAACACAATCAAATGATAATATTTTTTTACAAGATTCTAGATATAAGTAGTAGACTCACGTTCGGATGTGACACATATTTTTTTGTAATTTGTTTCCAAGTAAATAATTAATTATGATTTTTATTTTACAACTTTTCTAGAATACAAAAACTCTCGTGTCTGACCACGTTAACTTAGTCTAAAATGTATCAAATTGAAAACTTTTTTTATTTTTCTTATATTAGGAAAATCATAGAGTGTGACACATGTTTTGGATTTCAAAAATGTCATGCAGTTTGAGAGTTATAGCTATTTTTTTATAAGTCTATCAATCAAGACTATAAAGATAACGAGTAGGTGTATGTTTGATCAAATTAAAAAAAATTAAATGATAATATTTATTTATAAGATCCTAGATAAAAGTAGTAGACTCATGTCCAGATGTGATGTATGTTTTTTTGTATTTTTCTTCCAAGTAAATAGTTAATTATGATTTTTATGCTACAAATTTTCCTGAATATAAAAACTCTCATGTCTGACCACCTTAACTTGGTCTAAACTTCATCAAATTGAAAGAATTATTTATCATTATTGTATTAGGTGAAGCATATAATGTGATGTATATTTCAGATTTCAAAAATATTATATTGTTTGAAAGTTATAGTTATTTTTCAAAGAGTCTATCAATCAGGACTTCTTTTTCACATCGCCACTTTTTGGCATGCCATGATCCTGCACATACCCAAAAAGTACAAGTGGAGGAGCTTTTTATCTTGGAAATAGATTAGTGTCATGGATGAGAAAGAAGCATAATTATATTTCACAATCTACTACTGAAGTAGAATATGTAGTTTCTACAATAAACTTTCAACAAGTTGATGGATTAAGCAAATACTAGAAGGTATACAAGAAAAGATAAATGAACCTGTTATTATACATTGTGATAATACTAGTGTTATCAATATATCAAAGAACCCAGTCATGCACTCAAAGACCAAGCACATAGCTATCAAATATCATTTTTTAAGAGAGTAGGTACATGATAAAGAAGTGAGATTGGAATATATACCTACAAAAGAGCAAGTTGTAGATATATTCACTAAACCACTACCTAAAGAGAGCTCTGAATATCTAAGAGGTAGACTAGGGGTCCTAGCCCTATCAGATATAAATTAAGAATATATGTAATATGAATCAGCTAATAGAACTTAATACGAATATTATGAACATGAATTGATGTATTGGAGGACTACTCTATTGAGGAGAATTCTAGGCTAGGAAAAGAGGAAGCACAGAACAAGCATACATTCAAAAGACAATAGCTAAAAGGTTAATCACCTTTGGCATTATTGTCAAAGGGGGAGAGATTATTGAGTAGGAGATATTATTGATCATATCAAAATGCAAGAGAAATTAGATAAAGGGAAGAGATCAGATAAGAGGAGAAGACAAGGAAAGAGACATGCACAGATCAGAAGATTGAAGGTTGATAAGATTGAAAGTAATGTTTTCCATCAATGCCAAAGGGGGAGATTATTGGCATAACTACATAATTGTTGGCATAACATGTTGAAGGAGGTTTCTACTAGTAAATAATAGGATTGGTATACATGATAATTAGTTATATGTTTTTCATTGATGTCAAACTATTTGTCATAATGTTTTGACTTGTTACCATATCTATCGGAATAAGAAAGGTTCTTATTAGGTAAGTGTTAAGACTAACAATGGTGGATAGATGAATGATTTGATTATTTATTAGAGTATGATCAGAAATTAAGTTAAAGGATTCTATTCATAAAGATATTATTTAGTTATGAGTAAGGGTGAAGGTAATTTGATTAAGGTACTTACTGGTAAACTATTATCTTATCGGTACACTAAATAAGGTCTTATCAGTACAAAGGAAGACTTATCAGAGATAGTGAAGATATAAAGACAACTGAAGAATAGATGATAAATTAAGAAGATAGGATGAATCAAGAAGAATCTAAAGAAAAAGGTGATGACCTAAAGATCGAGGTAAACTGTATCAAGGAAGTTTCTACAAGAATAAAATAGTTTATCATTTTAGCAAGCTCACAAGGTTGTAAAGAAAATAAATATGGATGGTTAGATCAGATGTGATAGATATACATCATTGGATTGAAACTTAGGGTTTATGATTGAGGAAACATACATAAGGAAGAAGGAAAAAGGAATCTGGTATCGCGTTGGAGAAGAAGAAGATTATGGATATTGGCAGATTAGAGAAGGATACATAAAAGAAGAGAGAATTGAATTGGTATGTTATTGTACTTCATTGGATCTGAATTAGTAATTATAGTGTGAACAATAGATCATGTTTTTCATGTTACTCTAGATAATAATTTTGATAGTAAAATCCCTTATAGGGTGGCCCTAACCGGTATATTGTAAAATCCTCTAGCTAGGTGGCATTCACAAAAGAATGTTTAAAATCCTCTAACCATGTTACTCCTAACAGGGTAAAGACTCTAACAAGTTTCGAGGAAATCCCTTAACCAAGTAGCATTTAATAGTTCTTTTGTAACCCTTATCGAGTGAGCCTTTAATAGAGAAGACTCTTAATCGGGCATATTTCAAAAGAGTAAAAAAAAAATTGGGCATTTTTCTCACACCGTGGTTTTCACTCTAATTAGGTTTCCATGAGATAAATACTTGTTTTATTTTTGCATTGATGATTTCATATGTTGCATGAATGCTTAATGTTAAGTTACCTGATAATGGTGTTATAGGTTACAAAATATCTTAATCAATAAATCTGTTAAAGAGTGTTAAGACTGTGAAATCAAGTTTGAGTTGGTGATTAGTGATTCACCCCCCCCCCCCCCCCCCCCCCTCTCAGTAATATATTCTAGACCTATGGGAGTTTTTTAATTCTATCTACTACCTCGTCCAGTACCTTTGTCTTTTTTTTTGTCTTATGTTATCATCTTTCCTTAACCTTCACAAAGGCCATAAGGGATAGCTTCATGAGCTCATCCTCATCCATGTCATCAAAATTTGCAATCATAGGATTGTTGTCACTTGCCAACAATTATGTTGAATAAGTTAATAACTCCTTACTAGGAGTAGGCACAGAAATAGACTCTTTTGTTTCTTCATTAGTAACTATTTCAACTTTTATAGCCTTCTTCAGGAGCGACTTTCATATATGATTTCCCTCAGTTCTTCCTCTATTATTATCTCCATGTGACCTTGTTATGTGTCCTTTTTCTCCCCTTCTTTATCAATATCCTTTAACTCATCTTTTATTATCATGCCAAGATCAATCACATTTGTTGCATTTTGTCCTACATTATCATCAACCTTAAGAATAGAATTGTCATTCTCTTGAAAGGGGTCAATGTCATCCTATGAGGTGTCCAAAGAAATAGGTACACCTTCCACAAAGAAGATTGGTTTCCGCACATTACTGTAGAATTGATTTATATCATCCTCATCAATGGGTGGTTCATTTTCAATTATAGTAGTCCTATATTATTCAAGAATGTTAATGTCTTTGGGTTTAACACTTTCTATTTTCTTAGCCACCACAACAAGTCCTTCACCTAAAAATAATCTATCAATTTCCTTTTTTTTTTCTTCTTCTACTTCATCATATTTTTGGGCCATTAGTTTGATCAATCTGGATTGAGTTCTCAGATATGGCTTCAATTGATTGAGTAGTCTCTCTATCTCTTTATGTGAGATAACAATATGCATGTCCTTAATTGTTTTTATCTCATCGTATTATCTTCTTCTAGAGCTATTTGTTTCCTCACTTTCAAACTATTATACAACTCCTTAGGAATACTACCTTCCAATTCAATCAGGTTCTTTTTTAATACCAACATGTGATTTATCACCATGTCTTCTATTTCAATCTTCTCACTATCATTATACCTTTCAAAATATCTAGATAGTGAATTTAACTTACCTTCAATAATGATCCTTTTTGTAGAGATAGGTAGATCAGGTTTCCATAGTTGCTTTGGTGCTGATTTTTCTTTCTCTACTTTCTTCTTTGATTCTACCTTCTACCTTCTTGGAGGTGAATTATGTTTGGTCTTAGAGGACCTTGTTATCCTCATAGAGGTAATTTCTGATCACTAGTACATTTGAGTCCTTTTTTGACAGTTATGTGTCAGGCAATTCTGACACTAACCCGTCACTCAAGTGACACTAACCATTGTTGCAATTTTGGTGTCGAAGTCACCAATGGCTAGGATGTTTGTTGTAATTACGACAGATATGACTGTCATAATATGCATAGGAAGAGGGCCTACCAACATGGTCAGAGATGGTCAATATGCCATTGGGACACATTATTACTATCGTGATTATGATGGATATGATCATCACAATATGCATAGGAAGAGGGTTTGCTAACATGGTTAGAGATGGTCAACATGTCATCAAGACACATTATTAGTGTCACAATTATGATGGAGGTGTGACAAATATGTTGTACATGCGATGTCTACCTATCAGATATTTTCCACAGATAGCCATCATGTGTATTGCTTTGTTGTCGGTCGTTCTCTGATTACCGTCATAATTACGATGGTATGCTGTATTTTTTATAAAAAAAATGTGTCGTGCATGGAGTGAGACCTTAAAATATTGATCTTCTCTTTGTTTCAAGAATAGTTTAACATTCTCTACTTAACAAAGCCAACCACATGAAGGTGGAAGTTCATCTGGCCCCTCCTGGAGCCTCT
Source organism: Chamaecyparis obtusa (assembly GCA_027943335.1). Taxonomy (NCBI): domain Eukaryota; kingdom Viridiplantae; phylum Streptophyta; class Pinopsida; order Cupressales; family Cupressaceae; genus Chamaecyparis; species Chamaecyparis obtusa. Next base: position 636,462 of record BSBK01004914.1, on the reverse strand, counting down.
TATGACCCTTTACGACACTTTAAGATCTCTAAGATGTATTCTTAGGGATCATAAAGGGTCATAAGGGGTCCTAGGACACAACAACTGAGAAACATAAATGTAGGCATCATGGTCACAATTGTTTGGAGACACAACATAATTGAGTGTTATACCTAGACGATGCAATACAACAACTACTCCTTCAGTTCCAAGTTGACACTACAGGATCCAAAAACCATAGATAACAAATAAATTTAGAGAGCGGAGGAGGAGGACCATAACAAACAAAATAATATAGGGACCTTGTGTTATTTTGGTCATTATGGCCCTCCTCCACTCTCTAAATTTATTCCTTATCTATGGTTTTTATTCCTTATCTATGTTTTTTAGATCCGGTAGTGTCAACTTGGAACCATAGGAGTAGTGGTTGTGTTGCATCATCTGGGTATACCATTCAATTATGTTGTTTCTCCAAAAAATTGTGACCATGATATCTACATTTATGTTTCTCAGCTATTGTGATATCTACATTTGTGTTTCTCATCGGTCGTGTTTATGTGCATGTTCTTTATGTGTTTGGCTTCTCTCCCTCACATCCAAAATAAGATTTTCCCACTCTGAATCAAGAATGCATGTACAACTGCGTAGAATATGCATGGATAATGAGTGGAGTTGGAAAAACACACCATGTTTACATTTTTTTAATAGGTCTATAATTTTTTTAATTTATAGACCATCATAAACATTACAACTCTGGCAACTATGGGCAAGAGAATGTCCTCAACAAGCCAGCAAATAAAAAGTCTTGATTTGCTTGCATGTTGAGGACATTACCCTCACCTATAAGAGTCAAAATTACAATGTTCATGATGGTCTATAACTTAAAATACCTAATTAAAGACCTCTATCAAAAATGAAAACCTGTTGTGTTTTTTAGCTCCACCTAATATCCTATACATATGAATTGAGATTGCATATTGAACTAGGCACCTCCTTTTGCATTACCTAAAACCAAGAGATTGTCATAGTTAACATCTAAAACCATTATTGAACTTTTGTTATAATTAAAAACTACATTAATACTTATTGCATAATTTTGAACCAAGTAAATCAACTCATCCTCTCTCATATGTATTTGAGGAGTTTGAGGCCGAATCTCTGCCAATCAAGTTAACTCTCTTAATAGTGCACGAAGGACCTTTTGCATTGCAACCACAGGATCAACGTCTGATGTAAAATCAACAATGAATTGATTATGCTCATACTGTGGCTCCTCATGGACTACTTGTTCCTTTCCCTTTTTCTGATCAGCACTTGTTTGTGAGAACAATATTATTAGTACTTTATTTAAAAGCAATCTAAAATAGTAGTGAAAAATAAAACATAACAAAAAATATGCATTAACATTTTTCTTGTATGTGCATTTGTACAACAACAATGAGTTTTACCTATTAGGAAGAAGAAATCCCATGAGAACCATCATCATTGTGCATATCGTGTGGTTGTTGATCCATACTATAGCCCTGTATTTCAACCAAAGGACTAGGGGTTGTGTTTCATCATTTGGGTATACCACTCAATTATGTTGTGTCTCCAAACAATTGTGACCATGATGCCTACATTTATGTTTCTCAATTGTTGTGAGATTAAAAGTCTTCTAAGGAACATGTCATGTCTATGTGGAACTGCATAGAATCATCACCAAATGGTTGATGGTGATTAATGAAGAAGATTTAGAAATGATGATTGATCTAATTCAAATTGGTGCAACATTATCAAATCTTCTTCATAATCATCATCAAAATTAAAACTAATTATAATAATATCTTAAAACTAATTCTGCATACACTGAATTCTGTATACTCCTTATTTTGTTCTGGGTTGATATTGTCAAACGTGGTCTTTCTTGAATGGAATGACTCGTTACTTGTACATTGACTAGAATGTTGGTGGAAGAAGGATGATTTTTTTGCAACCTGTAGACACAGATAATGAACAACCATTTTCTCAACTCTAATTTTCTCAACACAAAGGGGCATTTATCATAGTCATAGAAATATGATTATTTTTAAATGGAATACACCAAGAAGTACCATCAGGAATATTGACCATTTACAATCATGAACACTAAACCTAAATCAAATAGCTCATTTTTTAATCATCATGTGTAGTCTCTATGTATATGAAAAATGAATGAAATATCAAGCTGAAATAAAATAGTGAACAAAAATTCAAATTCAAGGCCTAATTTATCAAGAGCAATAAACAATGCGGAACCCCACAATCAAAAAAAGAAACACGCTTTGTCAACAATGTTCAAAATTATGTCACTGAGCACAAACAAAGGAAATCAAAAAGGGATAAAAGACAAGAAATAAGAAAAATCATTATGACTAAAGAAAAATTATTAAGACTATAAAAAATCAAGTTCTAAAAATGGACGGTTCTAATGCTTTGCCATTAAAAAAATTGAGCATTCATCATTTGGTATATGAATAGGTGAAAAACATGCAGATTTGACCAAGAATTACTAGGAACTAGACCTAGCAGCAAAAGGACTTGTGATGATTTTCACAATACTACATGTGTTGTTGGGTCATCTCCGAGTAGTGCTTAGGAAAATCAGCATGTTCATCACCTGTGCATATGAAGTGGCTCTCATGGCAAATAGAAATACTGCAGAACTTGATTGGGACAATGGAATTTACAAAATAAGGAAAGGTGAGAGGATCAATCAAATAATCAAAAAAAGAAACACGCTTTGTCAACAATGTTCAAAATCATTAGGTCTATAGAAAAATCATTAAGACTATAGAAAATCAAGTTCTAGAAATGGACGGTTTTGATGCTTTTCCATTACAACAATTAAACATTCATCATTTGGTATATGAATAGATGAAAAACATGTAGATTTGACCAAGTATTATTGGGAACTAGACCCAACAGAAAATGAACTTGTGATGATTTTCACAATAGTACATGTGTTGTTGGGTCAGCTCCTAGTAGTGCTTAGGCAAATCTGCATGTTCATCGGTTGTGCATATGAAGTGGCTCTAATGGAAGATAGAGAAACTACAAAACTTGATTGGGACAATGGAATTTACAAAGTAAGGAAAGGTGAGAGGATCAATCAAATAATCAAAAAAAGAAACATGCTTTGTCAACAATGTTCTAAATCATTAGGACTATAGAAAAATCATTAAGACTATAGAAAATCAAGTTCTAGAAATGGACGGTTTTGATGCTTCACCATTAAAACAATTGAGCATTCATCATTCGGTACTTCTTGATGTATTCCATTTAAGTATGTCAGGAACAAAGTATTCCATTTAGATATATTCAAAATTTTTCCAGTAATGATTTGGGGAATGAAATCATGCAAAGTATTCTCTAATCACACAACCAATGAATAAAAATTGAAATGCCAATTTCTTTAACAATTGAAATGTCTCAAGTAGAAAAGATTCTCAATGTAACTTTTTTGATAACATATAGATACAAATAGGAGATTGGAGTTGATCAACCTTCACCTATGCATATAAGAGTTGACCAGAGAAGGTATATGCACATGTGAGAAACATGCAGTTTTGACCAACCATTACTAGGAGCTAGACCCCACAACAAATGGACTTGTGATGATTTTCACAATAGTACATGTGTTTTAGGGTAAGCTCCTAGTACTACTTAGGCAAATCTGAATGTTCATCACCTATGCATATAAGAGTTGATCAGATAAGGTATATGCATAGGTGACAAACATGTTGATTTGACAAAGCAATACTGGGAGCTAGACCCGGCAACAAATGGACTTGTGATGATTTTCACAATAGTACATATGTTGTAGGGTGTTATATATATATATATATATATATATATATATATATATATATATATATATATATATATATATATATATATATATATATATATATATATATATATATATATATATATATATATATATATATATATATTTATGTATGTGTGTGTGTGTGTGTGTGTGTGTATGTATGTATGTATATATATATATATATATATATATATATATATATATATATATATATATATATATATATATATATATATATATATATATATATATATATATATATATATATATATATATATATATATATATATATTTATTTATTTATATTTTTATTATGAATTTGGGAGTGGTGTGTGATGTGTGTTGAGGTGAAATACAAGATCTATCCTTAATCCAAATTCCCAAATGAGAGATCCAAATTGATCAACCCAAAAAAGGCTAATGCACAAAAGAATCAATCTATGGAGAATATGAATAGATGAGAAGACCTTATATTTTTGTTATGGAAAGTATGTATTGAAATTTTGATTGAATTGAAGACAAATACTAACCTCAAAATAGGGAAAATATGGAAAGTGTTGTTTTCTGATGTCTGTGTATAGTTTTAGGAATTTTTGTAACCTGTGCCGACCTGGAAACACTGAAATAGAGAAAACCCATAAATCTTTTATCTTTCTAAAGAAGGTCGACCTTGACCTAGAGCTGGGGTAAGATCTTACCTTGGGGTATAATCTTACCCCAAAAAGTCAACCTTGACATGCATTGCTCCGATAGAAATTTTGTTCACAGATCTCAAAAGTTTGCCGAAAAGGGTACTTAGATCTACACTATATTGGTTGTTTCACACGTGTATCTGCAAGAAAATGGGTTTTGTTGTTTGGATGAGGGGTTTGCCTTGGTCAAACCCTGGTTTGGAATCAACCTTTAAAATGGAATTGAAATAGAGAATGATAGCAAATAGTAGAAGTAGATCTAGCAATGAAGCTATGAAATTCAATAGATATGCAATTGTATTTAAAATGTAAGCAAGTATATTGATATGAAAGCTTGGACTCAACACTAACAAATGTAAATCAAAACCTCCATGATTTCATGCTTGAAATCCACCTTGAGGGAAGAATGAATAGATCTTGAAGATGAACAAAGGGTCTTGAAGGAAGATCACTCCACCATGATGGATAGATCTAGGGTTTGAATGATGAATCTTGAATGCTTGAACCAAATCCCTCCAAAGGCTTGAATGCTTGAATCCTTGATCTTCAATGGAAAACTTGAATGCTTGAATGGATGATTGCTTGAATGAATTTTCTTGAGAATGGATGCTTGATGATGATTTTACACCTCACTTGCTTATGATCTCCTTGAGAAAACCTTGAGCACTTGATCTCAAAACTTGATTTCTTGATCATGAAAGTGAATGTCAAAATTAGATGATTGTGGATTGAGAAAATGAGGGAGGAAGGCTTCCTTTTATACAAATCTAGGGCACAAACTTCTAAAGAGGCTAACATATAGGAAATAAATTCCCATTAAGTGCAAACCCCTATAAATGGACCCATATTAAATATAATTTGAGGGTTTACCATTCTGAAGCCCGAAACAGCAGACCCGGAAGCGGGAAAACAAACTTTTGAACTTCTCCCCGCATCTGGCAAACTTTCTAATGAAAAAGGGAACCTGGATCAAGGTTGAGGTCAACTTTGACCTAGGTCAAGTTCGAGCTCAACCTTGACCTAGGGGTTTAGGACCCCTGGAAAATGAGCTGGGAGAGAAAAACAGTGCTCGGGGAGGCCCAGACAGAGCCCAAAATAGGCATAGAAGATGAGAAGGGGGCAGAAAACAAGGGACAACATGATGAAGGCCCAAAACACCCCCTAAGGAGGACTAAAGTCTCTTAACATGGAAGTGCTTCCATTTTAAGATGATACATTAAGCCCCCACTTTAGCGGGAGTATGGAAATTGAACATGCTCGCGATAAAGGAGAAGAAAGATTCAAGTGGATTCACAACGAAATAGAATAACACTTAGTTAAGGACACAAGCCCCCAAGCTAAGGATCCTAACTCAACATACATGCATGAGGGTGCGAAAATAAACAAAAAGAGGGGTTAGTACTAAAACAAACCCAAATCAACTAGCAAAGGAAACCTCACTAAGAAAATGTTTCCTATACTAATATCATATTTGGAAAGCTATCATAAAAGCATAAATGATTACATAAGAAAGACAAGAGAAATACTATAAATAACATACCTTCATGATCTAGTTCTACTAGCATGAAAGCAAAAAGAGAGAAAAGAGAAAGTGATTACCTCTCCCAGTAAGATGCCCACCTTACCATGAATCACCTGGGAGGGAGAGCCCAACAGGTAGCAAAACCCGATAGTTCACCCAAAAACTATGCTTTGCAATTATAATGTGTCTTCTGACGGCTTCTGGAATACTCATAGATCCACCTTCTCATATCACTATGAATATATTTAATGCATGTCCCTTTAGGATTTAGCAACTTATGTGTGTTACCTTCCGCAGATTTAGCATATTGGAATGCATGTCTCTTCAGGATTTAGCAACTTATGTGTGTTACCCTTGGAGGATTTAACATATTAAATTTGAAAAATGCGTGTCTCTTCAGGATTTAGCAGCTTATGTGTGTTACCTTCAGAGGATTTAGCATATAAAATTTGAAAAATGCATGTCTCTTTAGGATTTAGCAACTTATGTGTGTTACCTTCAGAGGATTTAGCATAAAAATAAAAAACTATAGTACAAGGGAGACCCTATATATGCCCCTCTCCTTATTGTGGTTGTCTACTAGACATGATAAGGAAGAGAAGGAGGATACCTACTTCACAACGTAAGGAGATATCCTATTAACAACAATGTACACTATGTTCTTAGCTAAGGGTATTGACCCCTACATCCAAAAGTATAGATAATTGTAAAAGGATATGTCACTTATGGGAAAGGATCCTCAAAGAGAAAGAGATCTTATCAACAAGACCCCCAACATAGAGGAGTGCTTTAGATAAAATATCATCTTTCAAACATAGACCTAATGGGAACAAAGATTCAATTATCTAGCCCCCTTGTAACGAAGAGGAAGAGGAATCTTTGGAATGAGGGAAACAACTCTAACACCAAAGCAAGGGTAAGAATTTATAAAGAACATAATTTACAAAATAAAGAAGAGGTGATGACCTAGGACAACAACCTCTCATATAAAAGGATATCCATAGTTAAAACCTCAGTCAGTATAATGAAATAATATTGCAATATAAACAAATGCCACTAAGCTAAGGAAAGCAGATCCCTAGACAAAGAGAAGGAAGGAAGTACCTTGCCCCCTAGGGATGAAGGCAAGGGATACCTTTGCAAAATGAATGTCTTAGAAAAGATATCTTGAGCATAAAATCTATGGATAATTATAAATATAATACAAAACCATAGAGAGATAGGATAGAAAGAATGTCAATTAAGCTCAAGGCACAATATATGCTAAAAGCCTAATGGATCCTAGGAGACTGGATGAAAATACACCTCTTGCCCCCCAGTCCAGAGATAAGAGGAGAAGAGATTTATATTATATTAGCGTGAGGGGTATCCCCTATATCAAAATTATGAAGAAATTGTAAAACTGCTTGAGAATAAGGTATAAGAAGCTCTTTCTCTAACATATAACTTGAAATGCACACAATCAGCAAGTAAACGTGTATTACGATAATGAAAAGGACATTTGTATTTGTATAGAGCATCTATCAACATAGGTCTAAAGATTTCTTTCTTGGAATTCATTAGCCCCACATATTCCTTCTTAGCCATTTCTTGACGAATATCAGGGTTATCTATGATACCTTTGTAGGGAGTAAAACATGAAGAGGAGGACGATGATTAACATCAACAACCTTAGATTGAGACTATGAACAACCAACACCATGCATATCCTATTTAGGGGGTATATGAACCAGATATTTCATACCATGCTCATTAACACCAAGCCATAAACCTCTATAACCTTTCTTAGTAATCATATTATATCCTATAGTGTACATATCATGTAAAGCTTCTACAAGATGTGATTGTTTATTGTGTTCATGAGTAAAATTTGTATAGGGTGAGATAGTAGGTTTAGAAGAAGTTTCTTTTCTCTTCCCTTTTATATCATTGCGAATCAAATAAGAAGGGGAAGGTAAATTGAAGAATTCTTGCACATTTGCATCATGAATCATAGTTTGAGCCTCATTAAAAGTATGAGAAGAACTAGGGATAGCAGATGGAGAATTAAGAATGTTGGTAATCAAATAAGGATTAGGAATATTAGGAACCATACTAGGAAGTATAGGATTAGGAAGATTAGGAGATGGTGTATCATCTACCAAATTCTTCACATAATCCAAAAGAGTAATAAGTCCTCCACATAAATCTTTAATGAAAGCCTTGAAAGTAGGAAGATTAGTATTGGTCAATCTCATAATAGCATAAGAAAGTGAAAAATGAAGAGTAACCAACATAATGAAGTGAATGATACTCTCATAAACATCATAAGTATGATAAAGAGATGCTAAAATGAGGATAATAAAGAAAATAACCATACACCAAAGCATCTTAAAAATCTTCATTGAAATGCAAGAATATATAGATTTTTTTGTGTTTTGAATGTTAAAATGCAAGAGCATAAAAGATACCTAATCTTGGTGCAAGAAAACAAAAGATCTAACACCAAAAAGGAGTTGTCTATCCTGGGTTCACCAAGATGTAATATAAAAATATATATATTATATATATTTTTAATATTTTTATTATGAATTTGGGGGTGGTGTGTGATGTGTGTTGAGGTGAAATACAAGATCTATCCTTAATCTAAATTCCCAAAGGAGAGATCCAAATTGATCAACCTAAAAAGGCTAATGCACAAAAGAATCAATCTATGGAGAATATGAATAGAGGAGAAGACCTTATATTTTTGTTATAGAAAGTATGTATTGAAATTGTGATTGAATTGAAGACAAATACAAACCTAAAAATAGGGAAAATCTGGAAAGTGTTGTTTTCATATGTATGTGTATAGTTTCAGGAATTTCTATAACCTACGCCGGCTTGGAAACACTGAAACAAAGAAAACCTAGAAATATTTTGTCTTTCTGAAGAAGGTCGACCTTGACCCAGAGTTGGGGTAAGATCTTACCCCAGGGTATAATCTTACCCCAAAAAGTTGACCTTGACCTACACTACTCTGACAAAAATTCTATTCGCAGATCTCAAAAGTTTGTCAAAAAGGGTACTCAGATCTACACTGATATCCGTTGTTCCGCACCTATATCTGCAAGAAAAAGGGTTTTGTTTTTTGAATGAGGAATATGCCTTGGTCAAACTCCAGTTTGGAATCAACCTTTAAAATGGAATTTAAATAGAGAATGATAGCAAGTAGTAGTAGATCTAACAATAAAGCTATGAAATTCAATAGATATGCAATTATATTTGAAATGTAAGCAAGTATATTGATATGAAAGCTTGGACTCAATACTAACAAATGTAAATCAAAACCTCCATGATTGCATGCTTGAAATCCACCTTGAGGGAAGAATGAATAGATCTTGAAGATGAACAAAGGATCTTGAAGGAAGATCACTCCACCATGATGGATAGATCTAGGGTTTGAATGATGAATCTTGAATGCTTGAACTAAATCTCTTCAAAGGCTTGAATGCTTGAATCCTTGATCTTCAATGGAGAACTTGAATGCTTGAATGGATGATTGCTTGATTGAATTTGCTTGAGAATGGATGCTTGATGATGCTTTTACACCTCACTTGCGTATGATCTCCTTGATAAAACCTTGAGCACTTGATCTTAAAACTTGATTTCTTGATCATAAAAGTGGATATCAAAATCAGATGATTATGGATTGAGAAAATGAGGGAGGAAGGCTTCCTTTTATACAAATCTAGGGCACAAACTTCTAGAGAGGCCATCATATAGGAAATTAATTCCCATTAAGTGAAAACCCCTAGAAATGGACCCATATTAAATATAATTTGAGGGTTTACCATTCTGAAGCCCGAAACAGCCGACCCGAAAGCAGGAAAACAAACTTTTGAACTTCTCCTTGCATTCGACAAACTTTCTAATGAAAAGGGGACCCTAGGTCAAGGTCGAGGTCAACTTTGACATAGGTCAAGGCTGAGGTCGACCTTGACCCAGGGGTTCAAGATCCCTGGAAAATTAGCTAGGAGAGAAAAATAGTGCCTGGGGAAGCCCAAACAGAGCCCAAAACATGCATAAAAGATTAGAAGCGGGTAGAAAATAAGGGACAACATGATGAAGGCCCAAAACACCCCCTAAGGAGGGCTAAATGAGCTTAACATGGAAGTGCTTCCATTTTAAGATGATACATAGGGTAAGCTTCCAGTAGTGCTTAGGAAAATTTGCATGTTCAACACCTATGCATATAAGAGTTGATCAGAGAAGGTATATGCACAAGTGAAAAACATACATATTTGACCAAGTGATACTAGGAGCTAGACTTGAAAATAAATGCACTTGTGATTATTTTCACAATAGTACATGTGTTGCAGGGTAGGCTCCTAGTAGTGCTTAGGAAAATCTGCATGTTCATCACCTATGCATATGAAGTGGCTCTAATGGCAGATCAAGTACAATCTCAAAGAAACCAAACATAAACATATATATGTACACAAACATTTGTATCTCAACAAAACCATGGCATAGCAACCATACACACAAAAATATAAATCTGCATCACATCCAAAATGGGATTAAAACATAACCTAGTTGATCTCATCAAGATGTATAAGTGGGTGGAATCTACAGACCTTGACTAGTCTAAGCACCTTGCATCCCTCAATTAGCATTCTTCAATAATGTCTGATCCATTTCTTCAATCCCTTGTCCATCCCTGCACACAAATATGTATGGAAACATATGGTACATAGTATAGACTCTCCCCATAGTCACATTAACCATGATAAGTGAGGAGGCCATATTCATTCATGGTGTCTTCAAAGAAAATTTCTGATTGCATACACCAATCTGACTAGAACAGTCAACAAACTAATGACTTTCCTTGATCAAATCTTCACAAAAACCATAAAACTTTGCATGGAAATGATTAATAACTCAAAAAACTATAGTATCAAATCATTTCCAAACTATTTTGCATACAAATAAGAAGGTTAACAACACAAAGTAAGTGATTGTTCCCTCACGGCAACAAGTAGGTTGTATGCAAAGAATTCAATTTTATTGCATTGAAACTTTAATTATTACAAATATTTATTTTCCATGCCAAGATTCCAATAAAATCCCCTATGCTCCCCTTTTATCAAAATCATGCCTACACTACCCAAATACCATTTCCCAACCGGTTTGCAACTTCCTTTAACCAGTTACAGTTAGTTATGACTGTTTGCAATTAGTTTTTGTTTAATATTGTTGTCTAGTTGACAACATGGCTATCAATTTGACCACTCCTTAACTTTTTGCTTTGTATTAAACTTTTCAAAAAGATATTATGACTCTATCCTAACACTCAAAACCCTTAAATCACTCTTAAACCTCATAAACCCCATACATGAGCCTTTTAGGCCTATTTTGCCAATTTGAGGCAATTACATCATTTACCCACTTTTTGTGCTCCTAAAAACTTTAAAATGATCTATTGGCCACATTACAAACATTATGGAACTTTATAGGTCATTAAACCCTTCATCAACCTTAGGATCCAAAAATGACCCCCAAGGTACACTTTATCCCCAAATGCCATTAAGGCTTACAATGCTTTGATCCTCTACAGAAGGATTCACATAAGATCCAAAACATAAGAAAAACATATTTAAATGACCATTATTGGTCTCATTAACATCACTCTAAATTCCCCATTGACATCTAAAATTCATTCATTTATTCATCTATTAATAAAATGTAACATTCATGAATTATCACAACATTCATTAACACATAATATTAATTAGCATTCATTAACACGCATTCATTAGCATTCATAAGACTCATTGGCATTCATTAAGACATCATAACATTCATTAACACATAAGATTAAAACATCGAGACATAAACATCAGTCATTATCAAATAAGTTGCATAGATGAGAATCATTTCTTTTTTGACTTTTTTTCTTTTTTTTTTGCTTCCCTAAATTGTTGTAGAGGCATATCCATCTCGTCATCATCCTTTCTTCTCGCCCGTGCATGTGATCTCACTGTCCTTTGCAAAGGCAGGTCCTCTACAATAACAAATAAAAGGGTTAAATTAAATTTATATATTATCATAATTGGGGTTAATTTAAAAACATATTATCATAATTGTTACAAGCATTTTAGTACTTTAAAAAACATAAACATGACACTCTTTACCTTGTCCAACCACATCATCTTGCCCGATGGCTTGAACCTCAACACACTCATCAGGAACAACCTCTAAATCCCCTGCAACTGCAATACAAAATGTTTTATTAATCCCAACACATTATAATTAAATTTTTATTACTATGCCAAATTCAATTTAAAATGTTTACTTGTACTAATAATTCAATAATCAAAATTTGAATAGAAAATGTATACCTTGAATACTACAATGCACATTTGAATCGACGCCTTTGTGCTCGGATGGTGTATTAGGATCGGTAGGCTACATCCCAATGTAAATAATTAGTGCATTTATCAACAATATATACATATAAATACAAGACAAATATTGAGAATTGTTAATCATTCAGTTTAATACATATAAATATATTCACTTTAAAATTTTAAACAAATATATAATCATTGTTTCCTTACTTAGAAAAAATATATTCACTTTATGTTGGAACTTAACATCAAATATAGTAATTGGTAAAGTATTCAACTTAAAATAAAAATCAATTGGCTTATTTACCTGATCAACAGATCCACCATAAGAACCTTGCACACTCATTGATCAGAATCGTTCAGCCACAACTGCATAGCCTTGTTTGTAGCCTATTTTCTTGTCCTCTTCTGAAATTATTTTTTTGAACTCCAAGGCCTACATTTTTGCTTGGTATCATGAATTTTTATTGTAGTGAATTTCATCAAAACTAAATTGATTGCAATTTATAAATACTTGCATATGGTTTTTCATTTACTAATACTTACAATTCGTGCAACAAGTTTTGAATATCCACCCGAGTCGAGCTTGTGTTGCCCGTGCTTTTGTTTTCTTGCTTTTGTTGCCTTGGATGTGTTAGGCAACCTATGTGATGTTTGATATATGTTAGATCACATAAGTATAAAGAGTAAATAGTACATAATTTTATTATTAAGATTATCATGTACCTTCTTTCCTCGGGTGGTAGTATTTGTCCACCATTTCTTGTGCGTCTCTCAAGTGCATCCCTTTTAAGATTCTCTCACTCATTAATAGGAATATAGGGGGGGCGCTTGTAATAAGGGTTGTGTTCTATTTGGGTCATGTAGTTATCCCTAATATACTTCAAAGATTAGCCCACTTTCTGAAGGAGCCTAAGTATTTGAAAGATATTGGGTCCAAAAAGTTTTGTCATAGAGTCAATGAGTTTATCCTTTAACTCTTTATCTTGTAATTTCTACCTTTTAAGAAAAAAAACTATTAGATTCATAAATGAAGTGAAGCTACCTTTTAATATACTTGAAGAAAGGGATGAAAGGAAATCTGATCTAGCAATGAAATCAAAATATGATACCACGTGCATATGGTCGGCCCAAAAATGTGCAAACATTCATCATTAAGTTTTTCATAAAATAGAGTATTCCCTGCAAAATAATAACGGGATTATTAGTTATTGCAAGGGACTGCATAGGAGGTTAGTGCATTACATTATGAGTATAAGATTGTATAGTAAAAGAAAGGATTGATCTTTAAAGTACCTGGAAGCTGGGCTACTCTCATAGGAAGTCCATCTTCAATGCTCATGAGAAATTGATCACAATTCTCTATTGTTCTCGTACATCTAACACAAGTACATCTAGGAATTTCCTCATCGCCTCCTACATAAAATGAATCCAATATTACGAAATGACCCCTAAGAAAGAATAGTTCAAGTGAAATAAACACATGATAAATGAGAGAGAAAAAGATGAATCTACTTACCAATAATAGGTGTTGTCATCACATATGTGGCCATGCTATGTGTTGCCGACATTGCAAGCAGTAGTACCTTTGTGGTTATGATCCTCATAGCAGGTGGTGTACTCAACATAGGATCAATAGTAGGTGTTGAAAAATAAGATTGTTAGAGCATAAAAAAATATGAACAACCATGGACAAGATTGTTAGATCTATTAAAAAAAAAATTGTTCCATTGTTCCATTTCCATTTCCAGTTCAATTCTTGCTAACCATGCATTCTTCGACTTGTATTTCAATCTAGCCTTGATACCTTCTTCTCTTCAATGTTTTTCATCTAGCTTCCTTTCAAGGCCAACTATTTTCTCTTTTAGTTCTTGATCTAGATATGTGTCATTGTCTTTTGATTCTTTCAATTCCCTTAGTTCTTTCTCCAAAGAAACAACTCTATCTTTTTATTCCTTCAACTCTTGACTAACCTCCTTGTGCCTTGCTTTGAACCTCTTAATTTGATCTCTCAATTTTGCAATACAAGAATTTGCTTCCTCCTTGTTTTCTTCCAACTCCTCATTTTTTGATTCAGTACCTTTAATGTCACTCATCTTGATTTTCCAATCTTCTTCAATGCAAAATCCTTCCTCCATATGTTCAAGCAACCAAGATCTCCCTCAAGAAGTTAAGCTCTATCTATAAGGGACCAGACTTTAATACCAATTGTTGAACATACCAAATAACTAAGAGGGGGGTGAATCATTTATTCCTACACACTTTAAAGATTTTTCTCTATCGGTAAGATACTAAGCAACAATAATAACAACTTCTGATATATCAGTTAAGCACATAAAAAAATGTAAACATATGAACACCAACACAAAGAACACCAAGATTTACATGGAAAACTCAAACTAGGAAAAACCAAGGAGAAGATAATTCTCATGAAATGAAAATACCTGTTAAAGTGATACCGGTTAAGGTGATTTGTATAAAGGCTCACTGCCGGTTGTGCTCACTACAAGTAAGACTCACTACCAGTCGAGTTAACTGCCCTTAAAAATGGATAGACTCGCCTCCACTATAAAGATATATATAATGAAATAAGAATTGATAACCTTGCATCTGAATATGTATAAACAATTCAACAATTTTATCTATGTCACCACAATCATTAGTAGATCCCCAACTATATGATCCACTGTTGTCGGTATGTAAGCTCTAATCAAACATTCAATCTACCTTCTTAGGTATTACTACTCACATACAACAATGCTAGAGGGTTGTACTATATTTTTCACCATACACCACACTTACTTCTCATGAGTACAAAATGGTTTTCCTTTATTTATATATTGGTATCTGAACATACATATGTCAGCTTCACTCAAATGCATGACAACCCCAATGCTAAGGAAATTATAATTAGATTTAATACATAACATTGATCCTAAATCTAGGACATACATAATAGATTTTATCAACATGCTTTATTATGACCCACATTTAAGTCACACTAAATATATTACAATGCATATTAAAGGGGTTGGTTACCTATTGACAAGATAGGCTCAATGTTATAACTTAAGCAATCGAGAACCTACTATAGATAATCAACATCAAATAGAATGATGAAGGCTTGTGACTCCACAAGGTTAAAGGTTTCAGTATCAATTAGAAATCTTAAAGGTTTTAGGGTTGCATAAGGCTTTGCAATGCATCACTAAAACAAGATAATCCCAAAATTTTACTAACTCCTGGCAATATTATCCTTAAATAGAAACCTTGTCATTTGAACATCCACATCCACTCTGCACTCCATTTTCTTTAACTATTGTAATTGTTAATAGCTTTGGGGTCAAACAACTATAATAAATTCTCAAATAATTTTGACCAATTTTGTTGCAGTGACATATTAGTACACAAAAACATCCTTCAGAATGATAACCCTATAATCACATTTTCTCTCATAACAAGCTAAAAGGTATATGGTTATCGAGTAAAAGTTTATAATAACTAGAACAAATGTAACAAGTCATTAAAATAGGATCATCAGTCTTGCACCCCCCAACGTTGATTGATATGATGGTGAAAGATCTAACTCGCTTCCTTTCTTCGACCCAGTGGAACAACATTTGCTTCTATGGAAAAGACTGAAATATGTTCTAATGGATCTGTGTCTGAGAGCTGATCCAAGCTCCACTCTCCCTGAGGTTCTGTTCCTTTGTTCCAACTCTCAGGACTAGGAAAGCATGCCATTTTACATATGCTATTCTTAGTTCCCATATTTTTACACTTACTCTTGATGTGGATTTAATTAGCCCTTTTTTATGAATGATTAAAGTTATTTTGGTTTTAGAATTCTTGAATGTTGTTTATCGATGGGAAATTCTTGGTCCTTTCTTCAAGCATCTGTGATGTTGTGCTTTAGATTGTGCCTATGGAAGGACTAGACAGAAAGGTCAACAGAGTCCACCCACAGGAAAAAGTTAACGGTTCAGGAGTTGCATAGTTCCTTGGACACCGCACTATCAAAAACCTCACCTAAAACCCTAAGCAAGCCACAAATCCTACGTCACCTCCCAGACTATTCTTCCCACTAAGCCCGGTCTTGAAATCATTGGAAAGGATTAGGACACCCACCCGATGGGTTGCATTAGAGGATAATGTAGCCCGATTAACAAAGAGCATTGTATTGTGGCTAAAGATTTAACTGCAATTATTTTATACAACTATGATCAACCTCCTTTAACTAAACCTTCTTCATTTTCTTTGCTATAGATACAAGGACATCCTACTTCGGTGCCATGATCTCTTCAAGAATCTTCTTCCACAAAATCTCTACAAATTTTCAATTTTTCTTCTTGCTACAACACCAAATGTTTCAAAAATTTTAAAGCCACAAAACATCATAATTGATTTTCCCATTGAAATTTAAATAATGCTAATGCAACTCAGCCACTCTATGCACATCACATCAATCAATCAATAACCACATTTATTAATTATCCCATCATCATACTAGAGGCATGGTAGTGTTAACGATATCACCTTAGGGCAAGGGAGTGTATAATTTAGCATATTAAGTACTCCTATTGAGCTGAAGCATTCAACTCAATTGTTGCTAAAGCTTGTATTGAGATCAGGTACCATCAAGCTTTCCACACCATCTAACTTCTTCCTCCATTCTATTTTATGCTTCTGAGCTCCACTAGATTTTTCACTGTGATTATCATTTCCAGTATTTACCGTAACACTGCCAAATCTCCATGATTTTGCATAATGACCAATTTGACCACATTTGAAATAGCTCACACTTCTTTTTCTAGATCTCGCTGAAAGAAATTTAGATCTACACTAACTAGCCTTGTGACCAAAATTGTATATAGAAATTTCCAAGAAGATATTAATCATTGCATTCTTTTGTTCCTAATCTGAAACTTGACCTTACACTACCTTGCTTTATGACCAATTTTATGACAATTAAAGCATTGAATCTTCTGCTCCTTTCTTTTCTTACAATCTAATGTCTTTTGCAAGTTTAGAAACAACCGTTGAAAGATAAATACCTTTGAGCATTTGGTTGTCTTACTAGAGGCCTTTTTTTGTAGATGTGTTTTGGTTTGTGACCTTGCTTGTCACCTCGACCTTTGCATCATCTTCAATTACCTTTTCCTTGCCTTTATCCATCTAATTTGAACACTCACCGATAAACCCTAATCCTTCTTTATCCTTGTGTCCTTTCTAAGAGGATAATAACTGATCCAAGATGGTATTGCTCTTACATGCCTTTGCTTTTGACCTCAACTTTTTCAATTCTGACTCTAGCTTTTCTTTTTGTCCTGAACTCTTTCTAATAATCCTTGAATTTTTCTTCAGTCTCTCTCCATTCTTCCATTTCCAGTTCCAGTTCAATTCTTGCTAACCATGCATTCTTCAACTTGTATTTCAATCTAGCCTTGATACCTTCTTCTCTTCGATTTTTTTCATCCAACTTCCTTTCAAGGCCAACTATTTTCTCTTTTAGGAACTTGATCCGGATATGTGTCATTGTCTTTTGATTCTTTCAATTCCCTTAGTTCTTTTTCCAGAGCAACAACTCTATCTTTTGATTCCTTCAACCTTGACTAACCTCCTTGTGCCCTGCTTTGAACCTGTTAATATGATCTCTCAATTTTGCAATACAAGCATTTGATTCCTTCAGGTTTTCTTTTAGATCCTCATTTTTTGATTTAGTACCTTAAATGTCATTGATCATGATTTGCCAATCTTCTTCAATGCAAAATCCTCCTTCCATCTGTTCAAGCAACCAAGATCTCCCTCAAGCAGTTAAGCTCTATCTATAAGGGACCAGACTTTGATACCAATTGTTGAACAAGCCAAATAACTGAGAGGGGGGTGAATCAGTTATTCCTACACACTTTAAAGCTTTCTCTCTATCGGTAAGATACTAAGCAACAATAATAAAAATATTTGATATATCAGTTAAGCACATAAAAAATATGTAAACATTTAAACATAGGAACACCGACACAAAGAACACCAAGATTTACATGGAAAAATCAAACTAGGAAAAACCAGGGAGAAGCTAATTCTCATGAAATGAAAACACTTGTTAAAGTGACACCGGTTAAGGTGATTTGTGTAGAGGCTCACCGCCGGTTGTACTCACTGCAAGTAAGACTCACTACCAGTCGGGCTAACTGCCCTTAAAAATGGATAGACTCACTGCTAATATAAAGATACATATATATTATGAAATAAGAATTGATAACCTTGCATTTGAATATGTATGAACAATTCAACAATTTTATCTCTGTCACCACAATCATCAGTAGATCCCCAACGATATGATCCACTGTTGTCGGTATGTAAGCTCTAATCAAACAATCAATCTACCTTCTTAGGTAATATTGCTCACATACAACACTGTTAGAGGTTTACATTATATTTTTCCCCATACACCACACTTACTTCTCACGAGTAAAAAATGGTTTTCCTTTATTTATATTGGCATCTGAACATACATATGTTGGCTTCACTCAAACACGTGACAACCACGACGTTAAGGAAATTATAATTACATTTAATACATAACATCAATCCTAAGTCTAGGACATACATAAGAGATTTTATCAACATGCTTTATTACGACCCACAGATAGGTCACACTTAAGATATTACAATGCATATTAAAGGGGTTGGTCACCTAATGACAAGATATGCTCATTGTTATAACTTAAGTGATTGAGAACCTGTTATAGATAGTCAACATCAAAATAGAATGATCAAGGCTTGTGGCTCTACATGATTGAAGGTTTTAGTATCAATCGAAAATCTTAAAGATTTTAAGACTACATAAAGCTTTGCAATGCATCACTAAAACAAGATAATCTCAAAATTTTACTAACTCCCAATAATATCATTATATAGAAACTTCATCATTTGAACATCCACTCTGCACTCCATTTTAACTATTGTAATTGTTAATAGCTTTGAAATCAAACAACTATAAGAAATACTCAAAGAATTTCGACCAATTTTGCTGCAGTGACATATTAGTACACAAAAACATCCTTCACAATGATAACCCTATAATTCAACACATTTTCTCTCACAACCAGTTGAAAGGGATATGGTTATAGAGTAAATGTTTGTAATAACTAGAGCAAACGTAACTAGTCATTAAAATAGGATCATCAGTCTTGCACCCTCCAACCTTGATTGCTATGACGGTGAAAGATCTAACCTGCTTCCTTTCTTCGACCCAGCGGAACATCATTTGCTTCTATGGCGAAGACTGAAATCTGTTCTCACGGACCAGCGGCCAAGAGCTGATCCAGGCTCCATTCTCCCTGAGGTTCTGTTCCTTTGTTCCTACACTCAGGCTTGGGAAAACGTGCCATTTCACATATGCTATCCTTGGCTCCCATCTTTTTACAGGTACCCTTGATGCGGATTTAATTAGCCTTGTGTCATGAATGATTAAAGTTGTTTTGGTTTTAGAATTCTTGAATGTTGTTTATCGATGGGAAATTCTTGGTCCTTTATCCAAGCCTCTGTGATGCTGCGCTTTAGATTGTGCCTATGGCAGGACCAGACAGAAAGGTCAACAGAATCCACCCACAGAAAAAAGTTAACGTTTCAGGAGCTGCACAGTTTTCTGGACGCCGCAGTATCAAAAACCTCGCTAAAACCCTAAGCACGCCATAAAACCTAGGTGACCTCCCAGACTATTCTTCCCACTAAGTCTGGTCTTGAAATCGCTGGAAAGGATTAGGACACCAACCCAACGGGTTGCGTTAGAGGATAATGTAGCCCGTTTAATAAAGAGCATTGCACTGTTTCTAGTGTGGCCAAAGATTTAACCCTGAGGAAGCAGGGGATGGAGCCTGGTTCTGATTTGGAAAAAGAATCAGAAGAAATGAGAGCGCTTCGAGAATTCGGTGCTAATGTACGAGGACTAGGAAACCCTTCAGTAGCATAGGATGCTGGGATCAATTGTTATTTTCTAGAGGGAATTAGTTATATATTTACATTTTTCTTTTGATTGATTACGAGTGTGGTTTGTGGTTGTTTTAAATGCGGTGTCGGGTTTCTGGAATCATATCATCAAGATATGTGGGCGACATCGTAACATACCCCTGTATCTTTACACCACAAACTGGCCAGAACATTTTGTTTGAAATAATGTCTTTTTTTCCTATAATTATAAGAAGCACTTCGCTACTGTAGTTTTCGTCTCGTGAATAGGGTTAGGGTTGCTATTATGGTTCAGGGTTGGATGCCATGTATGTTTAGTGTAAAGGGTTGGATGCCATGCATGTTTAGTGTAAAGTGGAGGAAAGACCTCATATCCTTACTTGAGTTCTAGGGTTTGGTTTATGCACACAGTATCTATAGAAGGGTGACCATGGCTGCTGTGCGTACTTCTGTTGTTATTCTTGGTTTTATGTGGACCTTCTTAGTGTCTGCCAAAAACTCTCTTGCAAAAATTAACATTCCCATTAGCTTTTATCCAACATAAACTTCGGATTATAGAGGGTCTTTAATCGCAGAAGGATATATCTAGGGAAAAAAGAAAATCTTTTATTAAAAGCACAGGTATGTCAAGCAACCCAACAAAGTTTATATTTTTGTTGGATCTTTTATTAAAAGCACAGGTATGTCAAGCAACCCAACAAAGTTTATATTTTTGTTGGAGTTTTATTACACTTATTATCGCTGGCCTTGAGTTGAAGGTAATGTTTCGGTAGCAATTTGAGATACTCAGTTTTGATTTTCCTTAATTTTGCATTCAGCGTGAGTGTAATTATCTAATTGTTCTGCATTGCATGCTGACAAACATTTTTGTCTGCACTTTATCTCATTGATTTTTTAGTAATAAAGATCTCTGAAGTATGAGTTTTGTTTTATTGAGTTGAGCTAAATGAGTTTTCAGTTAACTAAATAGTTTGTTTGAAGTCACAGCATGTGTGCACAGCAATATGATGCAACAGTATTTGGTGGCAAATGGGAAGTTGAGAATGGAATTATAATTGGTTCTCAGGCAATCATTTTCCCAACATTGGAAGGTTTCAATGTTTTTATAATGTTCTCCCAACAAATGCTTTCATTAAGAAAAATCTGCCTCCATGTTTTCAAAGGCTTTTACCTGTTAATTGTTTGATATCAATTAATGCCTTTTAATCGTTTTCTAGATATTCCCAACTGGTTGAGTAGAATGCATAAAAACTGCCATTACCCACTCCATCAGCATTAGTGTGCAAATCCAATAACAGAGTTAGGCACCGTCTAGCTTAAAACCTTAATAATCACATTAGAATAGCCATCTTACAATTTTAATAAGGTTCATTCAGTGAATGGTTAGAGGGTCAAATATTTTCGGTTGAACATTTTCTTACTGATTTTCTTGCAACAAGGATCTCTGAGGTTTGAACTTTGTTTTATGCAATGAGTTTAACGTGTTTAAATTTAACTAATAGTTTGTATGAAGCAGAACCATCTGTGTACAGCAATATGATTTCTTCATATCTGCTGAAGAGGAACTGCAATAGTATTTGGTGGAAAGTGGGCAATCAAGACTCAAATTATGATTGGTTCTTCGATAATCATTTTCCCAACATTTTAATTTTTCAATGTTTATAAAAACGCATTTATGTTTTAAATGTTCCTTTCTTCCCCAGCAAAGGCTCTATTTTATTTATTGTTTGATTTTAATTGATGTTCTTTCAATTAATTTTTAGAAAGTACCAACTGATTGAATTTAATGCATAATTACTGCGAGTGTACAAATCCATTTTCAGAGGCAGCACTGTCAAGCTGTAAACCTTACCAAGCCCATTAGAATAGCTATCCAAAAATTTATTAAGATGCATTATATGGGTAGCTAGAGAGTTAATTTTTTTGTGTGCACTTCTTCGTATTTGATTCTCTCAGAACAAGGATTTCTGAAGCTTGCACTTCATTTTATTGTGATGAGTTCAATGGGTTTTAAGTTTTTTGTTTGAATTATATGATTTTGAAAGCTACGGTACATGTTCTGTTCAGCATATTATCCAGGATGAGGCCCTTGGATGAGCAGGAAACAACTGCAGTTTTTGAGAAACTTTACAAATTTGTAGGGAATAATCTAAAGCATATCGTAGAAAGGCCTTCTAGTGAAGGTCCTGATGGGAAAGCTGGACTATACTGTTTCCGCTTGCAGAAAAATCGTGTCTACTATGTGAGTGAGGCCCTTGTGAAGAGAGCTACTAACATTGCAAGAGATCATCTTGTGAGCCTTGGCACCTGCATTGGAAAATTCACAAAGGGTGGTAAATTCCAGCTCACCATTCAATGCCTTGATCTTCTTGCAGCCCATGCCAAGTACAAAATATGGCTCAAACCCACTGCAGAAATGAGTTTTCTCTATGGTAATCATGTTACAAAGGGTGGATTGGGAAGGATTACTGAGAATACTGCTCAGAATGAGGGTGTTGTTATTTTTAACATGTCTGATATTCCATTGGGGTTTGGAGTAGCTGCCAAATCTACGCAGGATTGTAGGAAGCTCGACCCCAATGGAATTGTAGCTTACCACCAGGCTGATATTGGTGAATATTTGCGCATGGAAGATGAGCTCTAAAAATGGAATGTACTGCTTCTTTTGTGGTTAAATTGGTATTTAGCTTATAAAATTGACTGCATAATCCTCAGGAGATAAGTCTTTGCCAGAATCCTTTTCCCAGCAGCAATTGAAACCAATTTCGGGTTTTTCTAATGTTTCTTTGAGACAATTTTAACCTGGCTTATTGGTTTAAGTAATACATTGTTTAAGTAGTACATTTTTGTAACAATAGAAGCAAATATATTTAAAATATTATGATATTGATTTTTTCTGCAGGTTTCCCAACATTTTCTTTAAAATATTACCATTTTTTCAAAATATAAATTGATTGTGTTGTTGGCCAAAATTTTCATCAATATTGCAATATATAACTCTGATAATATCACAAAAAATGTTATTATTTTTATTAGTTTATTCTACATAAGTGATTTACCTGGAATTTTGTTGATGATTCTTATCTGAAACTTTTACAAATGGGCTATACACTTTTAACTGTGTAAGTAGTTAAGATTTCCGGCTGCCATTATTGAATAGCAGTTAGGTGGACAGTGGCAATTGTTGCCATCATTTTTTAATTAGTGAACATGATTATATACAGCTGCGAAGACACTTGGTATAAATGGTTTGAAAATCTTGTGAACAAGGAATGTGGCTGTTGTTATTGTGATTAATGAGTATCACTTCTGCCTTCGATAACAACAAACGTTGCTGGCATTATTTGTTATTTGTGAGTCTAGTCATTAAAGGGATTATGGTATTCTTTGACTGTCATTCTTATTATATCACAGATGTTACTGCTGTTCTTGGCAATTTCGAATTTTCAATGGATACCGTTGTTGTTACTTTATTTGTAAGCATAGTTGTATTATTAAAAATCTGCCGAGTTGTGGATCAGCATCACATAGTAGAGACGTGACGCTTCAATAACATTTTTTTCTCCTGACAGCTTCTATTTTCCTCTGTAGATTTTAAGTCACATCTAATGTTTAATGAACAACAATTCGTTGGAAAAAAACTTTCGCTTTGATGTCTCTGACAATGGCTCCAATGACTCCTGCTCAATTGATTTCAAACTGCCCAACTTCTCTGGGTGGTGCCAGTGGGGGTTCTGCATCTACTTCGGCTGCGTCTCTGCTGGGTGCCATTTCTGTGGGTGCTGGGTTTGATGGCTTGGATGCCGTTGACGATCTGCAGAGGGGGGCTTCATTGATAACAGCTGCTGCTGTCTTTGGCTCCTGCCCAGATCCCTTTGTCTCACCTTTGGCTATGTGTGATTTGGGGGTTCTTGTTAATTTTCTTGGCACTGCTAGTGGAAGTGTTTTTGTTGGTGGCGTGCTCACTGGGCACTCTTCTTAGAGACCTGGTTCTAGGTCTGCTAAGACTGTGAATGAGGGGGTTCCCCCCCTTAAGCCTCTCTTGGCTGCTGGTGGACAGAGTATTGCTTGCGTTGTCAAATCTGTTGCTGCTATTCCTTCAAAGAAGAAATTTTGATCTCTTGCCTGTGCTGAACATTGTGTTCCCTCTCAAGTCATTGTACTCATTCTGAATTCTCATCTGAACCACCGAGTACATGTGCTTGAACTGCTTACACAGAACACACTTGGTCCATTTTGATGGTTCACAGAGTTCTAAAGTAAGTAAGTTTTTACCACTGTTGTAGTTCTTTATTGGAAACTATTACTATAAACCTCTTTTAAGTCTGTAATAGTTTGGTCAGCAGACTTTATGAAAACTGTAAGACTTATTAATCTTCCCAGCTATGACATCATGCAATGGTTAACAGTCTGAAACTTTAGACACTCTAGATCTGCTGTAAGGTAACTACATCAGGTTCTCAATACATCTAGATTCCTTCTGAAAGTTTCTCAGAACTTAGAAGTTTGGTTAGGGAACATTGAATTTCTCCTACAAATAAAAGTTAGCTACGAACACCTTTGTTGTCCATGCTGCTGGATACTATCTCCTTATCGCTGTACACGCTACCATCTGAAGGAGTTTTCAAGAGAAAATCCAATAAACTCTCGAGAAGAGTTGTTCAACCGCCAACACTCCTCTTAGAAATGCAATAGAGCGTGCATTTGGTATTCTCAAGCAGCATTTTCCAATCCTAAGGCATGCCACGTCTTATTCTATCATGAGACAAACCCATATTGTATTAGCATGTTGCATACTACACAACTTCATTACGATAGAAGACGGCATTCCATCAGAAATTGGTACTGAAGAGGAAGATGATCGTGATGGGATAGATGTACCAATGCTTGAGACATATGGGTTGTCTCAGCATGATATAGACCAGTGGGCATAGTTTCAAGATGATATAGCAAGTAGAATGTGGGAAGACTACAGATCCGGAGAATAGTTGTACTTTTATGGGTCAATGTGTTTTATTTGAGTAAACTGATGTATGCAGATACTTCGATTATTTGAACATTTTGAACTCGAGTTTCTACAGTGAAAACTAAAGGCTTTAATCAACTAAACTTAATCCTTTGAACATTCAATCCCATGTGTTAATCTAGTATATTATTAAATCACTCATTTGTACCTTCTTACAATGTCCAATGGTATTTAGCATCTGTAATTATGTTTATTACATTTTTTGTACAAATCTATTTATTTTTAAGTGTAAACTTATGTATTTTTTCAAATCATTCTATGGCATCATATTGGGGATTGGCAGGTGTTTTGCTCTAATCAACAAGACAATTTTTGCTCTTCAATGCTTGCTTAAGTAACAGATGGGTTAAGTATACGTATATGTACCATAGAAGCAAAAATTGGGCTTATTAGTGGTTTCAAAAAGACAATGCACTTGGTGGCAAGGGCTCTGCCCTTTGATTCCACCGTCTCACAGGGAACATGCCAGGGGTCCTGTGCTTAGATCTGACGAGGGGCACCGGTCCTTGACCCATTGGGGACAATGTTACCAAACCCTCACCAAATTCATTTGGTACATTTTGTATGTGTATTTTGCATAAATTTATATATTATTATAAAATTAAGTACTTATTAGAATATTTCTAATATTATACTATTTCCTTAATGCTCTCTGTGATTCTTTTGCATTCTATCTTTAGATAGTTGCTATTTTGTTGTATCTTAGATATTGTATATATGAGCTTCGTGCTCTTTGTAAATAGTATTCAATATAAAACTATTCTGATTACAATACTTTTATGGTATTAGAGCTAGGAATCAAATCCTTTTCGAAATATATTTCTGCAACTCGTAATAAGAGTTGCCTGGTAAAATCGCACCTCTGGGATTGTGGATTGGCGTCTGGTAGTTTGGTGTTTATGTAAAACAAAATTGCGCCCCGTTCTTTCTGTTCGTGTCTGAGATTCTGAGATTCATGGGCTGGCGTCTGAATATTCACGAGCTATCGCGTCTGAGATTCACGGGCCTGTATTCACGAGCTGGCGTCTGAATATTCACGGGATTGGTGTCTGAACATTCACGAGTTGAGTTATTCACGAGTTGGGTTGTTCACGAGCTGGGATTGGCGTCTGAATATTCATGGGCGTCTGATATACACGGGTGTCTGATATTCACAGGCTGGAAATCGCGCCTCTTCTTCTGTTTTTGCCGTGACTGGTTTTGACTATTTTTTTACCATCATTTTTTTGACTACATCCAATCTCCAACTGCGATCGAACTCAACTGCAAGAAAATCGTGTTCTTCCATAGTTGCCGATTAGGGTTTTTTTTTGAAAACCCTAACTTTTGAACTTAGAATTTGTTTTTGATTTCATATTTGTGGTGGGTTTTCGAGACCTTATATTGGTCTTTGTCAGAATTTTTTGGGTACCTCATTTTCCGTGCCTCAATTTTTGGGTTAGCAAATTTGAATTTTGATTGTAGATTCTTTCTAGGTTTTTTGTCTATTCTTCCAAGTACTTGTCGGTTTTTTCTGGGTCAGTCTAAAATTTGCCTCGAACTTTGTGCAAATGGCATCTTTGACCAACCTGATGCTGGAAAATAGTCAGTGGTTTAATGGTAGCAATTACAACACCTGGAAGCAGCGAATGTTAACCATCTTCGAGTATTGTCGTTTGGATGCGCTTGTTCTAGGCACAGAATCTCGTCCTGCCCCCGCTAGCATGCCCAGTGGGACCTCCGTTCAAACAGATCAGGATAAGTTTGATGATCGAAATCGTGAAGCTGTTATGCTTCTCAAGCTATCTGTCATAGATGATCAATTACCTCAGATTCCCTCTGGCAAGTCAGCTGCAGACATCTGGAAATATTTGAAGGAATTGCATGAAACATCCGACAAGAGTCTAGCGTTCTTTCTAAAAAATCAGTTGTTCTCCATTATGATGGATGAACGTATGTCCTTACAGGAACACCTCACAAAGATTAAGGACATTCGTGATCAGCTTGAAGCCATTGGTCGGAAGATGGAGGAAGAAGATATGGTAGTTATTACCCTGAAAAGTCTACCAACTTCTTATGAACATTTCATAGAGACTCATCATTACCTCCACTAATGTTGATCTGAAATTTTCAGAGTTGTGCACCAAACTTCTACAGTAGGATCGCTAGAAGCAGTAGTTTGGTAGCCGTGCTTCCCCATCCTCATCAGAACAAGCCTTTGCAGCTAAATTTCAGCCTTCTCAGTCATCACAACATGGCAATCCACATCAATCCTTAGGCAACTCTCAACAAAAGAGTGTTCAGTGTCATTATTGTCATAAGTACGGCCACATGAAGAAAGATTGTTGTCAGCGACTCGCTTTCGAACAAAAGAAGCTGAGAGGGTCAAATCAACAGGCAAATGTTGCTGAACATTCTGAGAAAAAAGAGTCTGCTTTCTATGCTTTTATGGCTAAAAGCCCTTCTGATTTAGCCCGGTCGTCTGCTTGGTTTATCGACTCTGGTGCTTCACGTCATTTTTCTCATCGGCGTGACTGGTTTACCGACTTCTATCCCTACACTGATTCAGTTGTGTTTGTTGGAGGAGAAGAATTCAAAATTATTGGCAAGGGAAATGTTTAGATACAGTCTGGTGGATGTCAGCTCATCTTTCTTAATGTATACGTTCCTGGTATGGTTCTCAATCTACTCTCCGTAAGTCAGATCATGAAAAATTCTCCTCAGTTGGATGTGGTGTTCAGTACCCACAAATGCTCCATTATTGATCGAGAGACTCGTCGTACTGTTGCTACTGGTCTAGAGGATCATGGCCTATATCGGCTTACTGACACTGGTGATTCTCCTGAAATAGCTATGGCAGCTCGTGATTTATCTTTAAGTACTTTGTGGCATCAGAGATATGGACATCTCAACATCCAGTATCTCTCTCAACTGTTCCTGGAGGAACTTGTTTCTGGCCTACCTCCAATTCAGACACAACATCTTGGAGTATGTGACGCCTGTCAAGCTGGCAAACAACATCGGACTCCCTTCAAAGATGGAAATTCTTGGCGTGCATCTCAGGTACTTCAATTACTTCATGCTGATATATGTGGTCCTATGAATACATCTTTAGTTACTGGTTGCAAATATTTTTTGCTTATTGTTGATGATTTTAGTAGAAAGATGTGGGTGTACTTTCTTAAACACAAATCAGATGTTTTTAGTACATTTCAAAACTTTAAGTCTTTGGTTGAAAACAAGTCTGGCTGCAGTATCATTTCTCTTAGAACCGATAATGGAGGGGAATTTTGTTCTACTGCATTTTTCGATTTTTGTGCTGAACATGGCATCAAACGCTAGCTCACCACACCCTACACTCCTTAGCAAAACAGTGTTGTTGAGCGTTGCAATCGTACGATTGTTGAGATGGCTCGTTCTATGTTACAACACAGGAGTGTTCCTTATAAGTATTGGGCAGAAGCAGTGTTTACTGTTGTTTACCTTCTTAATCGCTCCCCTACTCAGGCTGTCAAGCACAAAACTCCAGAAGAGTTGTGGTCTGGTCGTAAGCCCAAGATCAACCACCTGAAGATTTTTGGCTCTCTTGCATATGTTTGGATCCCTGATGCTAAACACTCCAAATTAGATTCCAAAAGTCAAAGACTCATGATGACAGGGTACAGTGACAATCATAAGGCCTACAGATTGATAGATATCGATACTGATCATCTTATCTTTAGTCAGGATGTTGTTTTCGATGAAACTCGAGGACCTTTTCTGTCTTCTTCTGAGCAGTGTTCTGAGGAACAATCTTCCAATGTTCCCCTTCATTTAGCACCCCTTGATGGGAGGGATGATACAGATAATGTTCTTCCTGAGGCACTTGATGCTGATCTTGTTGAGGCCCCCGAACATGATCCTCTTCCTGCCTCTGTTGCTGCTCCTGAACCTCCTCCAGCTCCTCCAGAGACCCGGCCCAAATGGTGGGTTAAAACTATTAGTGATCTCAAGGATGATGAGCTCATTGAAGGTAGAGTTTCTAGAAATAAGAGCAAACAGCAACCTACAGTTAATTTTGCTCTTATGGCTAACATTCATAGTGTCTATGAGCCTCAGACCTATTCTGAGGCTAACGGTATTTTTGAGTGGGAATAGGCTACAGAAGCAGAGTTCCAAAGCCTTCAGAAAAATCACACTTGGGTCCTTTATGATCTTCCTTCAAGGAAGAAGCCCATTAGTTGCAAATGGGTGTACAAGGTGAAATACAAAGCTGATGGAACCTTAGACAAGTATAAAGCTCGTCTTGTTGCTCGTGGGTTCTCACAGAAAGAAGGCATTGACTATGAGGAGACCTTTGCTCCTACAGCCAAAATGAGTATTGTACAACTTGTTGTTGCCTTAGCAGCGCAGTTTGGTTGGAAGTCCATCAGATGGATGTGAAGAGTGCTTTTCTGAATGGTGATTTGCAGGAAGAGGTATACATGACACAACCCCCTGGGTTTAAGATTGTTGGTCAGGAACACAAAGTCTGTAAACTTGTCAAAGCTCTTTGTGGTCTAAAACAAGCCCCTCGGGCCTGGTACATGAAGATTGATAGATATTTAACAGATCAGGGTTTTCAGCGGAGTCCATCAAATTCAAATTTGTATATTAAAAATGTGGGTGACACTATATTGTTTATAGTTGTCTATGTGGATGATTTGATCATTACTGGCAGTTCAGAACATTTGATCACTGAAATCAAACAGGATTTATGTCATACCTTTGATATGACAGATTTGGGACTCTTGCACTACTGCCTCGGAATTGAAGGTTGGCAGACTGAGCATAGTATATTTATTTCTCAGTCCAAGTATGCCAGAAATCTTGTGGACAAGTTCAGAATGCAAGATTGTAAATCTGCTCCCACTCTTATGGAACCCGGGCTTAAACTGTTAGCTCAGTCTACTTCACCTGCTATGGATGAATTTTTGTTTAGACAACTAGTTGGCTGTCTCATTTATCTTACTATCACCAGACCTGACATCAGTTTTGCAATAAGCTACATATCCCGGTTTATGACAGCTCCCAAGGCTGATCATTGGACAGCTGCAAAGCGTGTCCTGCGCTATGTAAGCGGTACTTTTGATTATGGCCTCTTGTACACTCGGAGCCCTGATCCTACCCTATGTGGCTACACAGATTCAAATTGGGCCGGTTCTGTTGATGATCGTAAGTCTACCACTGGATATGTGTTTAATTTAGGATTTGGTGCTGTCACGTGGACTAGTAAGAAGCAACAGGCAATGGCTCTGTCTTCAACTGAAGCAGAGTATTGGGGAGCAGTTAAGGCAGCTTGTGAGGCAGTTTGGCTTCAGCAGATGCTTGCAGATATGCATGTTCCTCAGTCAGGACCAACTCCTATATTCTGTGATAATCAGGGAGTGCTCAAATTGGCAAAGAATCCGGTCTTCCATGAACGAACCAAGCATGTCGAAACACATTGTCATTACATTCGTCAGCTGGTTGAAGACAAATTTATTCAATTGCTGTATGTTCCTACTTTAGAGCAGTCTGCTGATATCTTCACCAAGTCTCTCGGTTTTGATAAATTTGTCAAATTCAGGGAGGCTATTGGTGTTACTAATTGATTGAGCATTATGGGAGGGTATTAGAATATTTCTAATATTATACTGTTTCCTTAATGCTCTCTGCGATTCTTTTGCAATCTATCTTTAGATAGTTGCTATTTTGTTGTATCTTAGATATTGTATATATGAGCTTCGTGCTCTTTGTAAAAAGTATTCAATATAAAACTATTCTGATTACAATACTTTTAGTACTTTTAAAGAATTAAAGAGTTTTGTTGAGCTGGAAAGTTTTGTTGTGTTAAGTCTAAGTTGGGTCCAAGTTTGTGAATTATAATCTTATGTTCTTGCAATGTATGCAATTTTCGATGTGAAGATTGTTTGAGTATTGATGGAGTAATGAGTTGGAACAAGGGCTTTTTAGCACTTAATATCTCTGTTAGAGAAAAGAAAATGTCATTACAATACTACAGTTCTATAGAAAAGGAATAGCAGAAACAAATTTGGGGGAGTAACTCCAAATTAATATTGTAGTTACCATTATGAAAAGTGATTTTTACGAGGAAACTGAGGCTTTCCATTTTTCACTAAGGTTTTAGTTTAAAGATCTAGTGGTTGTATCTAGCAACAAACAACCACCGACCAAATCAGATGCAAAACTTAATGTTGTCTTATGGATTCAACGAATGGCTTAGCTCTTAGTGCAAGCGGTTCCCATTTTTTTTGGGAGCTTGTAAGCATCTACGTGGACTTTCAGCCTTGATATTATACATGTTAAGTGATGTCTTCCCATAAATCCTTCAGATGAATGAATTGGGGACGTAGGAGATTAGACAACTAATAATAGGGACAGCCGTAAAAAAGCAATTCTGTACCCTCAAAGCTGTTGTGAATCAGATTCAAATTGCTGTAAAGTTTTAAGCATGAATGTCCAGTTTCTTCAATCAAATGGCCTTGAGCATAGGCAGCTCAGCAATATTTAATAGCTATAATAGGCAGGAGTTCATAAGTAAATTTAACTCTTAGAGACTTACTATATTTTTAAATTTTTTTTTTCATATAAAAGAATGATTGCTCTCATCTCTTAGTGAAATCCTCGTGTATATCATGATTATTATTGATGAAAAGGTCTGGTGGTCTAACAGCATCATTATGTGAAGCACTAGTCTTTGACATGATATTTTAATGCTTCTTACTTGTGTAAGTTGAAATGCTTGTTCATCTTAACAGGTCACAATTGAGGACTAAGGAGAAAAAAAAAAGAAGAAGCAGAAATTATATAATTTATTTTAGGCACAGCTTGTTCATCGTAGCAGGTCACAACTGAGGATTAGAGAGAGATAAAATTAAGCAGAATTTATATAATTTATATATGACTAAACTTTCTTTCTTTTCTCTATTTTTTTTTTCTAAATCCAACTTTAACCACAGGTTTTTCAATTTAAATCTCAATTTTTTTAATAAATTGTCATACTTTTGGTGTGCCAATTTTTTCCCTCAAGATTTTTGCAGCTATGACATCTACAGCAATATCAATATGACTTTTTCTTCTTGGCCTAGATAAATTGTAACGTTCTAGGTGTATTCCTGGATATAATCAGGAGGTTAAATCAATATAAAAAAACATGCATGTTCATACCAGTTGGGTATATGTATTCTGGTTAGACTGGTTAAAATAATCTTCTTCCGTTTTTTTATATGCTAGAGTTTCTATGATCATAGTTGGGTCTCACGCCAAAATTTCATTTTGACTGGACTGTTGTATAAAAATTCTCTCTTCCACCCTTGTATTTCCTGCTGGAGCTTCTGTGATTGTAGTTGGGTTGAATGGTATTCAATTTTTGATTTAGTCCGACCATGACCTTATGAATGTTGACTTTAAACCGCCACTGGTATCAGATAACAAATAAATTTGACAGCCGATATAAGAACTGGATAAATTCTAACCTTTTGTGTGCGCTGATATGACTTCTCATCTATGCTGAAGTTAGTTTGAATTTTGTTGAGGGTGGATGGGCAGTCTAGATTGTATACAAACCTTACCACCCATTTTAAATCGATTTAGGGCAGTGTATGCAATGTATTGCATAGTTTTAATATCCTCACATGCCATTTGCCTAGTAAATCAATCACTTTAATTGTTGGGAGAAGCATTCCAATTGAATGACTTTCAGGTCATGACCCTGTAAGGTATAGTCATCAATCTAGAGCCATTTCTGTTCTAGCTTCATCTCGCCAATTTCTTTTGCACCCTCCATCTGTATTTGTGAGTTATCAAAGATCCTTAGATCAAATGCGTGTGCTCATAGTCTTTGACATTGAACTTATTGAGCAAGAACATATATTGTTATAGTAGCTTCTTGAGTTTGATTGTGTAAGAGTTTTTAATCATCAACATTTCAGATCACACTATGTGATCTATCATCTTTTTGTTCTTTGTGCTCTCTTGCATCCTGATAATGGATCACAGTGTGATCCGAAACGTTGATGATTAAAAACTCTTACACAATCAAACTCTAGAAGCTACTGTAACATTATGGATTGTGGAAATTTAATGACTTTCAAGGACATATATTTAGGCTCTACAGTCTGAGTTGATTTAGTGGCGGAGAACTTGTGCCCTTGAAGGAGAGGTCACAAGTATAAATTCCACGGGGGTAAGGTATGCATGCCTTGTTTGTAGTATAGTTAGGTGCCTCCTACAAGAAACATGGGGTAGTCTTTGTAGATTACAAGGTAGTCTTATATTACTATAACTATATGTAGACCCAAATACAGATAGCTGGTACCATAGACTACATAAGCTCCTTTCCTTTCATAATATGTTTTATAAGAACATGCACATCACATGCATAACGATGATTTCCTGACACAAACTAAAATCTTAGAATTTCCTTTCCCCATGAGACCCCTCTCTCTCTCTCTATCTTTGATAGATCTACAACATTTTGATTGCAATCCTTCTATTTTGTTAATGCAACAACTTCGCCTTGCTGAGGCTAAAGAGGGGGGTAGGACAATATCTTGAATGGCATCGGTCAGACGTGAAGACGTCACTGAGTATTTGAGCTTTGAGAACAGAAAATCGATGGTTTAAACAGCTATGTAATGAATGTGCACTAAAAGGAATTTGTAGCAATGCCATGCTTATTATCACATGCACAAGTAATTACTGCTCTATCTACATCGAGCGAAATATCCTCAACAGTGATTTGAAGAAGATTCTTTTTCAACACGCACCAATTCTTTTGTGGTAATGAGAGGGCTTATATTGCATGGTCTATTTTTTGACTTGGTAATAGTTGTGTTATATTGTAATAAAAGAAACAACAATATACAGTAGTACTCTTAAAACAAGAAAGTGAATTATTCAATTTATTTCATAAGGATATCTACAAATTGTTGGAAGAGGAATTCTAACGACATTTAATTCGTTTCCTTAGCCCATTTACTGTCTTACTAGTGTTTGTCGATTTCCTTTTTTTATGGATCAAATGTTTGGTTACAGTCTCTGGATGATTCAAATTTCAGATTTCCACAGTCAAAGTTTGCAAAATACTTGAAGTATGACATGGAGAACAATGGAAATAAAATTCTATCTCTGGCAAAACGAATGAGTTTAGAGGATCCTTCATTAATAATTCCTATAATGAATGCTGCACTGATAATGGTAAACACTCTCCATCTCCTCTCTTGCAAGTATTTTTTGAAACAAGATTCTATCTTTTTCTCCTCTTTCTTGCCCCATTGCTCAAGGTTTATATTTTTCATGGTTTCTCCAAGAAATCTTCCTAGAATCACTGCATCCTCCAAAGTAGAACATGCCCCTGTAATAAATGAACCCAATTGCACATAGAATTAAAATCGTAATCCAATACACAATACAAAGCAACTATTTTCAAACCAAAATTACTAAAAAGATTCTGCCATAAAACTTTAATAATCATTCAGAAAAAGCTTTAAACCATTTTGTAGCAGGTAACTTTAAAGTTCATATTACCTTGACCAAGATCAGGGGTCATTGGATGTAGTGCATCTCCTACAAGTGTCACACTTCCATTTCCTTTACCAGGTAGGAGCTTTTCCCATGGCCACATCAACCTCACCTTCATATCTGCCATACTGATTGTTTCTGTTGGACTTGCTTTTATCAATTCTGCAAAGGGTTCTGGAAAATCTCGGATAATGTCTAAGGTTGCATGTCGAATCTTTTCAGCATCATCAGAGTTATTTGCATCTGCAAAGTTAAGACATCAAACCCCAAAGAGAGTGAATTAATATTAATATTGGAATTATCAAACAAAACAACATCTGTTGAGATTAAACTAGAGATCAACAGTTGTAACTTTCATTAAATGAAAAATATGAAATCAGTTAAGGTCTTGTCTATGATAAAATTATTTATCTATTTCAATTGTTATTTATTTTTTGTGGTTATTAAAAGATAATTATATAGAGATATGTAGTATATTTTTATATTAAAATTTGGTTCCTTTACTTATCTTATGCATTCTTTATTTAGGCATGTAATTGACACATATTCTAGGTCTACACAAAATTCAAGGACAATTTGACCAAACATTGTAAGCATTCAGTTTGATTATTCAAATAAGGTTTCATTACTGTTAATGGAAATATTCCCTTTACATAACACTTGATTTCTCTTTTTTCTGCAATCTTATTCACACCTCTATATGAGCTGACAGCCCACTTTGTTATCAACCACCCTTCAACGAAATTGAGCTTCGACAAACTTATGAGTTCACAAATTGAAGAATCAACAGATCCATTTTAGTAATATCAGTCTAGAGAAAACCAAATAGCTCACGAACTGCATCAATGGGTGAAAACAAACACCATTCAACAAAATTTAAAGTTGATAAACCAAGAAGTTTACCAATAGAAGCCTTTTCAGTGACATTTTAAGTTAGGAACCAAGGACTTGGCCAACGCATAAAACTGTGAATTATGGGTTGTTTGCTGAACTTTAAAATTAATTCTTAAGCTTTGATTAATGATGAAATAAAGAGTTTTAAAATATATAATTGTGTCATACTTTATAAAAGAAATGGCCTTTGCTAATCTAAATCACTAGAAAAGTTTGAATGTATATTATTACATATCAGTTTTTAGTTTTTTTTTTAAATCATAAATTAGACACTATAATTTAGTGTCAAATCAAATGGCTCATAAACTGCATCATTGGGGAAAATAAGCCTTTCAATATGGTCTAAAGTTAATGAGTCAAGAAATTTGCTTTAAGTTGGTGAACCAAGGACTTGGTTGACACATAAAGTTGTCTGATGTTTGTCAAGTTTTAAAATTAATTAGTCAATGTAAAAGATGGATGAAATGAAGAGTTCTTAGTTAAGATTGATCACCCTTGAGCCAAAATATTCTTCAAATCAAACTAGTAACAACCAACAAAAGGAAATGAACTAAAAGAACACAAAAATTCCATAGTTGATAAGGATCACACATCCACTAGATGCTCCTCCAAGAGAAACTAAAATTTATTTGGATGTT